>JALPQI010000685.1:0-246790 GCA_025490895.1 Thaumatotibia leucotreta | reverse complement strand
TGGCGTTCAACGTGTTAATATTTTTCGCACTTGTTGCCGTAATGTACTGTTATGTTACGATGTAAAATTCTGACTAATCTGATATATCTGATGGCGAGTGTGCTATAAAGAGTCACTTTTCTAACATCACAAAATTGTAAGCTTCAACAAATGTTCATTGCCCTTCGCAAAAGGTTATAGCTCCCCCCCCCCCCCCTCCACAGTATGTAATTGTATTTGAGACCATAATCATTATTTACACGAAACGAGGGAGAGAGATTATTTTTTATTGTTTCCATCCCTGTCAGAGTTATCTTGAACTTTGGAGAAATTTAGACGAAGGCTTCATTGCTGCGATAAGGCTACGCCTGAGGAGTGTCTTTTGGCTTGATAAAAAAGATAACATTTTAAAAATATTTAAGGAACATCGTATATACTTCACCTCTAGACATTTTTATTATGGGTACTATGGGAACTTATGAACAATAAATGTATACCAATCTTCAGTACAATGTAAGAAAAATGTCAACAAATGTGACTTTCCATATCATTTGACGTCGTTGACACATATCGCGAAACACTTACGCAGATATATTTTTACGTTAACACTAATAAATCTCAATAATTTTGACAAAAAATGTATGTGAACTCAAGATTTCAAGTTAAGATTGGGTTCTAAAAGTCCATAATTATATTATAATGCAAGTTTTTAGGTTTGTTTATATTATTTTTGATTCTACTGACGATTACTTAAACCCGACTTACTTAAAGCCGAGACTATAAAAGCGATTAAAACAAATGTTGCAGTCAAGTAAAATAAGTAAATCGTGATCTTAATCAATTTTCTAATTTTATAAAATACCTAGCGACCGCACGGGTACTACAAGTATACCTACATAAAAACCATCCTCTTGAATTACTCTACCTATTAAAAAAAATCTATCAAAATCCGTTGCGTAGTTTTAAAATGTAAGCGTACAAAAGGACACAGGAACAGAAAAAGTGACTTTATTTTATACAATGTACCTACATAAAATACAATCACTAGGTAAAATCGATAATCACTAGGTAGTGATTATCGATTTTAAGACCTCCTCCATAATTTTTTGTAAATATCTTCCACGTACAGACTTTCGACCCTCTTCAGCTTTATTATTGTATAAATAATAGGTGTCCATTCATTTTACCGACAAACGTTTAATCGAATTTCATTTCATCGACAACGATTCATCGAAACTAGTAACTAGAAACCAGTACTAGGAATTTCGTTTGGCATTTTTTTGTTACACATACTATTCAATTATTTTACTTTTACTGCACTGAAAAACTATTCAACGAATATCACTTGGTCAGTGATTTGTTTCAAATTATTTTAATTGTCTCAACTACTAAACATTGAAATTCATTTATTCGACATATTACTACAATACATTTTTATATGTCGTACATTTATACATTTTTCGGCTGGGTTGAAAGGGGGCTGAGGACTTAGAAAAAAATCGATGGATGTTGGTGGCATTATGACACGTATTTTTTATTAATTTAGCGTGCAGAATACGCTAAAATAAGCATGTTTTGTAGGAAAAACTTTTTCCCAAAATTAACCTCTATGTTCATAAATAGTAGTTTTGAAAATATATATTTAAAAAAAAAAAATGGCCGAGTGAGCGAGCGAAGCGAGCGAACAAAATCTTCCGGAGCAGATCCGACTCGGATAGGTTAGGTTAGAAACTACGATGTAACTGCGTCTAGATTCGATAACGAAATATTATAAATTGAAATAATATTACGCGGAATAAATATTACTAAATTTAAAACAAATTGAAATAAAAAATCCCGTAACAAAAAACCTCGATATAAGCTATACACATAATAACTCAAATACCATTTAAAAGTCCTTGATTTAAATTTATTGGAAACGATTCTTCGACAGAACGACTTGTCGATGAAATGAAAATACTTAAATCGTTGTCTTTGAAACAATATTCGATTAAATGTTTGTCAGCGATTCAAGGGTAAACCATAAATAATAAGCTAATTTTATAAAATTGGTTTAAAATAATAAAAAATATGCATAAATTGTGTAATTTCAATCCTATATCAAAACCAATTTTTAATTAAAAGTTACAAAACCTGCTTTTTCAAGGGTTATAATGTTCGAAAATCGATTTTAATCACGATATCATACCTAGTCAAAAGTAACTCATTCAATCAACCCAATAAACAAAAAACCGTTCCGTTCTCAAAAATACAATTCCATTTTTAAAAATGTACAACCCGCGCTGCATAATGAAATCGTAAATCGGAGCCATAGTGAAATATAAATCGGCTGGCGGTTTGGCGTCGGGTGCTGGCCGGCATTTTTGCGGCAGCGTCAATCACGCGTTTTATGTCTTCAGTTGGCGATAGGTGGCGCTTTTTTACTACGCCATATTAGCACAGATTATATAATAAAAAAATAGCTTGATACATTTTTACACAAAGGATCTATTTCATCAAACTTTCATTCCACAGAATTAGATTTGGATAGAAGAAACAAGTTCTTTCATTTGTATGGCGGCCGAGCGTGTCAGATTTTGTACTGAAGTTGTTACTTGCCAGATTTTAAATATGTCTCAGGCCCTTGAGTATTCATATTTTTTTGTGTTGTTGCAATTAATATTACTTAAGGAGGCATTATTAATGTTTTTGTTCACTTCAACTTCCAAAATTTGACGCCCGAAAGCTGCAAGCTGCGATTAAAGCCGGACAACTCAGTGGATTTCACTGAGTTCATTTGACACGCTAAGTAGATACGTTTGTCTGATCTATGGTATATATGACATCTGTGTTTCATTCGAATAGTAGTGACAAATTACTATCGAGTTTTGGTATTACTATCCAAGGGTAAATGTTATTCTTGAAATTAAATATGTTTATTGCATATTTCATTTCAAGAATAATGTTTAAAAGTTAGATGAAATCCAGCTTAAGGTAACTTCGTCTCATAGTAAGATCAAGGTTATAATATAGGTATTTAATGGTATTTACATGCAATGGAAGTAGTCGATCAAATACATCAATTTATCGACGCCAATGCTGGTTCTTACATCGTGTTAAATAGATGAAAAAATGGCTGCTTTTAATCTAAATAACAGTGTCATTGGTTGAACATATTGCGAAAGCAAAAATCAAATTATTTATTAACTAAATATTTTGATTTGTACTTTTAATTTTTCTCGAGTAGTCACACTACTTAATACTATATAAAAGGCGCCTGGCCTTGTAAGGGATTGCATATACCCGAGAAATTTGACCGGTGGTTGCTAAGACCGAGTGGCCGAGGGGTACAGGCATCAACCGCGAAAGCTGAGTACGTGGGTTCAATCCCCACCTCGGACATAGGTGATCTTGGTCGTTTTTCTTTGGTATATGACATCTAATATTTATAAGTGTCATTGATTTTATAAAACTCTGTGGTCCGTTGTTTTTGGCCACAGCATTAATGCTTAAAAAACCTTTCTACTTTCTAGAATATAACTCAAATTTTGCTATTATTATATTATCCACATATAAAGTTAGTCGACTTTTACCTAATAGAATTATGTTGTTTTGAACAGAGTTTGTTCTATTAACTAGTTATGTTAAAATGAATAATTGTTTTTAATGAATAAATAAATAATAATATCAATGAAGTTGTTTGTATGATCACTAGTTTTTATCCTAAATTAGCATTTTTCTATCGCATGTTATTCATTTCTTAACGAAGTATTCAAGTACAATACAATACTGATACGTTCGTGGGGTGGGTTTTCTATAGAAAATGTATAAATAAGCCACTAATTAAAACTGATACTTTAATTACTAATTAAAAGAACAAACACCAACTAAAACACTAATCACACACTTAATACTGGTCTACTTTTACACTCTCAAACTCGCAGTTAGATTCGCAGTCTTCGCTATTAATGTTAGCTCTTCGCTGTCTCACTTGAAACTACCCTTCGGCCGGGTCATACTGGGCTTTTATACAAGCCACTCAAATCTACAAAGTACGAGATAATTCGATTCTAGAAAGTTCCCGAGTCAGGTCGGTCGGTAGGGCCCGTGCGCGAACATTCTAGGGTATCGCTGTCTCTTTCTACAGGTTTCTCTTTCACACCCGTCGAGAATGTTCTCTCTATAGCTGTCTCGTTCACATCCTTTCAGAACATTCTCTCGTGCTGTCTCTATCTAATAGTGCTTTCTCTTTCACTCCTATGGGAAATTTAGCTATATACCGATTCGTACTTGAGAGGCCCGAAAGGGGTCCTGAAAACGCCTGAAAACGGGTTTTCAGGTTATTGCGCCATCGGATAGAGGATATCCTGAAACGGCCTGAAAACATGTTTCAGGCGCCTGAAAACGACGGTATCTGGGGTGAATATTTGATTTTGTAGTATGTGAAAGAGGACCTTCTGAAAAGGCCTGAAAACGCATTTCAGCCTGCTGAAAACGCTTCTACCGTGTCTAAAATCATATTTGTAGTTTTTATCATGCCACCGGCGTAACAATACTCTATATTGCACACCTCATAACATAAAAAAAATAGAATCTCAAAGCTAGGGGTAACACAACAGGCGGTCTAATCGCTAAAGAGCGATCTCTTCCAGACATTAAATGAACAAGTTTATTAATTACGCCACGTAAATAAATATACACATACAAGTACCATACTATAAGTTGATATTTAAGCTAACATGGTCTGGTCATTTACATTATTACTATGGCTTAAAACGGAATATTTACCAATTGCAATTAATTGCAATTACAAATAATTGCAATTTACATGAAAATATCCCGTTGTAAATCATAATAATTATAATTACATACTGAAATCTTTAAAAAACTTTGCCGCAACCCTGCGGGTATATATTATTATGATATGATCCACATATAAAGTTGCTGTCCGTCCCGCTGTCAGCCGTGTCAATCACGCCGCTGGTTTCCACGTTTTATTATATCAGACTGTACCGTGTTTTGCAGTGATGTAAGTAATTTCTTCTTTAGTGCTTTTTGCAGTTGAAGTTACAGTTTTTTCTCATGAAATATAACTTTATGCGCTTTTTGAAAAGGAAAGGCCCATTCTGTAGTGGCTGTTTATATTTAAGTATCTATTTATTATATATATATGTCGTCGCTTGGTACCCACGTCACAAGCCTTAATTGAGCTTACCGTGGGACTACGAGTAAGCCGATTTGTGTAGGATGTCCTAAGATATTTATTTATTTATATATTTAATAACCTGGTTATTTTAATAAATTTCATTGGTCGGCATTAGAAACATTAATTTTTTCATACCTACAGTAAAATTGTAAGTATTTCAAACAAAGTTTACTTTTGTAAAGCTAATTAAATAACGAAGTAACTATTGGGTGATGTAGCATTAGTGAGCTCATATAAGCTACACTTTTTAACTCCCGGTACATCTGGCACTATTGCCTCAATCCATTCCCACTAATCTCAACGAGACACTTTTATCGCCCCAATAAAAAACCTCAATTAAAACAAAAACCAAAAAACTATCATCAACGCAAAAAACGCGTAAATCGAAATTAAAAACACCGCTAAAAACGACAAAAACCGAGTGGATCCACAAACTGCAGCCGCTAACACACTTTCACGTGTCAATGGTACGTAAAAGCCCGAAAAAGAAAAAAAAACCGTTGAAAAAACGGTCCAAAACACGGTACATGCATCTTTTTCGCGACTGACAAATGGGTATAAAGCGCGGGACGAAAAATCATTCACAAATTCTGATGCCACTCTACTCCGGTTAGTACTGGCCACTTTTATCCTGCATCAATAAAAAAGAAAAAAATGGTGACGTCACAGGTCCATGCGCGGGAATAAATCAAGGGCTCGGTTAGCGTGGAGTAGGCTTCGGCTTTTTGATTTAAGCGGTCGTGTACTGTTGGAATGATTGAATGAATGTACTGTATTTTGTGAATTAAACTCACAATTTTATATAGTTAATTTATTCATTAAATTATTTTGTTGTATATCATCTTTTTTCTTTAAAACTGTTCGTAGTCAAAGAGTAATGATTTTGGATTCGAATTTGTCAGCTTTCACATTCGATATTTAATTTTTATCTTTATCATAATTTTGAATTCACAAAGTTACTGCCTGAATTATTCCCATAATTAGGTATGTCTAGGCGTAGATTAACTTAAAAGGATGAAGATTTATTATCGTTCAAGACTTAATCGAATGAAATAATAGAATTTATAATTTTTAACATATGCCATTAACACTGACATTTGCGTTACTCCTTTTAATTACAATTTTAATCCATATTTACTACGACACATGTCTGTATCTCATTTCCTGGGCTGGCATTTTGAGCAATAAATTATAGTAATACGGACCCAAACATAAATTCCAATATGGCGGCCGAATGATGGCGTTTCGGCAATTGTTAACGTAAATATTACAGATTAGATACAGATGTTTTCGTAGTAATTATTGTTCATTATTGGATATTAAAAATTATGAGCATAATTTTAAGTAGGTTATTATACTAGGTAATCGTTCAATATGATGATAAAAAATTGTAAGCACAACTGTTTTTGCAAAAGTTCATAAAACTGTGATCAACATTCTTTGACAGTAAAAAAGTAGCTAATTCTAAAAATGTTAGCGCAAAGAGTTGGCTACCCACTGAACATTTGAGTCGCATTTTTTTACTGACAGAAATAGTTGAAATACCTACAATTTCAAAAATCTTAGAGTGTGCGAACGTTTACCAGGTTTATACATTAAATTCCAAAAACAACTGTCAAAGTAAAAACATCTACTTCTAATTCATTGATATTCATTTTTGCACAGATTATTTGTAAATAGAACTCGTATGTCGAGTAACATTTTGGTGTTGCACTTTGTAAAAATATTAGAAAATACTAAAGCCTAAAAATATTAAAATACGGACACCGATATTGAGGGTTTAAGAATTTCTACAAAGGCTTTTGGAAAAAATATAAACACTGTATAAAATCTCCTTATCTTCCGAAAATAAACATTTATTTTTAAACGAGCACAACCGAACTCGATTTCCGAAACAAAAACTAAAACCGTCCAAGTAATTAATTCACCTTCCAAAAAGCACAGATAAGATACCGACTCCTCTCTTATCTGGCCGAGTGACTTTGACAGACGTGGCGCATCACTGATCAACAGGCCTTATATTCCTACCGAATACAAGAACTAACCAAATAAAAAAACCATTTTAACATTAGACCCGTCACTAGTAAGAAACGCCCTAGAAAGTCCTTATACTGGTTATATAAGCCAAGCCTCTGCAAGCGTTTTGAATGATCCGGTGGCCCGCGACCGCCCGACCGCTCCGCTCACTCACTCACTCATTCATTCATTCGTTCAGCGCCGGTTCGAGTGATCCGATCACCTTTCGCCGGCGTATTTTCTTTTTTACGAATTTGAAAAAGGAACGGATTAATTTGCGTTGTTTTTTAAATTGACGTTGGAATGTTCTCGATTGAATGGGGAAGACGCATTTTTTGTTTTAATTGTGTAGTGCTCATCACTAAATTTATTGTAAAAACAAAAATAAGCATAGGTAGCTAGCTGCCCATTACATTTGACCATAGTTAAGCAGAAAATAACGAAATTAAAAATTTTGACAATGTAGGAAGCGACCAAAGTAAATGTGTTAAAGTCAGCTTGAAAAAAATAATTGTGGGTCGCTTTCTGCAAAACTATGGTCATTTAGAGATCTTTCGCTGCGAGATAGACTTTCTGCCTTTTAAGTAGTTAGGTATGTACAGGGCAAAAATATCTATAGGTACACTTTTTTACTTAAGTCTGGAGAATAAGGTTTAAAATCGTATATATATTTATGCCCCTCCAAAAATTTTACGAGTCAAAACAAATGCAATTCTGTTAGACTAAGATAGGTTTTTTCGATGTTAATGTACTAGAGACCATGGGCCTTAAGAGGATGTGACCTTGACTTATACGGAACTAAAATCTAAGAAAACTCCCCCAAAAGCCAGTTACATCTTATCTATCTACTTTATCAAAATAAATCCAATCTACCTATTTCGGGTTCTAATCCCGGCGAGGCCATTATTTGTGTATTTATTTATCACAAATATTCGCTCCTTGATTATGGTTGTCTAACTTAAGTAATCTTTAACGTACGTTACATGTATCTATACATAATATACATATATTATTGAAAATCGTCGCTTGGTACCCACATCACAAGCCTTAATTGAGCTTACCGTAGGACTAAATCGATTTGTGTAAGATGTCCCAAGATATTTATTCATGAAACCGCAATTCCTTGGCGCAATGCAGCGAAATAAAAAAAGCATCATTAGCAGTGTCAGGTGCGCTGTCATCGGCCTGTCAGTCTGCGGATGACAGCTGTCACCGTGGCCCACTTCTGTCACGACTGTTCCAAGAATGACTATAATAGTTAGTAATTACTATTGAGTGATGCGGTATAAATAAGTCGGCGGTCAAATCCTTAGGAAATTGTTGGTGAAATTTTCAACAGACAAATGTTGAACTCTTGTACGACTCACATAAAATTTTACAGAAACAAAAGAAAGACGAAATAGGGGCATAAAAGTTGGCTTTATCGCTTAAAATTACCAGTATACCTTTCCATGAAAAACAAAAAAAACAATTGACGTTTTTCGGCTGATATGATGATGATACAAAGCGGTCCCATCGGCTGATAAAAATTTAATGAATAGTGTTTTTTATTTTCGATATGAGTTCCATAAGGAAAGCTGATCGTTACATAGTAGTTAGAAAACACCCTACATAGATGTCGAAATCGTAAATTCCTATGTGAAAACTCGCTGAAGTATGCACACTAAGAAGTTGCAATAAAACAGCCGTTTAACGAAAACCTCCGCAACTTTATCTACGACGCTCAAAAAAACCCAATCCAACAGATCGTAACAAATAAAACCGGCAAGATTACGGCGAATAATCGCGTGCGACGATCATAAAAAAACCGAAGTTTTCCGAAAACCGGTCACGTCTGGCCGAACTGATTGACGCGAGACGTCCGCGCCTTACCCCCCTCTCCTCAAAAGGGGGTGCCCCCCCACGGGGGGGTAACCTGTGATGTGAGTAAGAAACATGTGAAAAATGTCATTAATGCACTCTTGGGGAGGATCGACGGGTTTATAGAGAGGTCAGTGCTCGTGTTGTGATGCCTTTTGGTTCCGTTTGGGTTTGCAAATAAGTTTACGAGTTTTATGTTTTGACTTTAAAAAGATCAAATTATTTTAACTGAACATGATTCGTTTTTTTAGCCATTTGGAAGGCTTCCATAGTTTGGTCAATGTGGTGACCTTGCCCGGGTTATAATCCCGGCAATCTATCTATTATACACCGTGTTTTTTTTAATTCCGTTAAATTTAACAGGCTGCTTGGCACGTTAATTGGAGCCACCTGGTATATAGCTTTTAGTCAAACGTGAAAAAAATTTTTTTTTCGTTTTCATACATAATAAATGAAATGTTAAGTGTGAGAGAACCTTAAGAATAACACAAATGTTAATTTCATACTCTCTTCTTTCAAACTCACAAGTCAAAAACCACAGACTAAATTACATCCATAAGCGCACAAGACACAGGTTACAGAATTAAAAGTAACGAACCAAATAAAAGTGTAACTGGCAGGCAAGTTTGTTAATTTGCTGCATGCACCAACTTTGGATTGCATGCAGTTTAGAATAAATAGCGCCGACTTTTTCCATTGGATTTCGTTCACTCAATTTTTGAATTAAGAATTCTAGTGAGGGGATTTTTATGTTAGTGTGACCTCTTTGATTAAGTTATAGGTAGGTAGTTTTTTTTAAATCTAAATTTTACTTATTTTTGATTTCGTTTTTAAGTTTTGATAGATAAGTATTATTTGTACTGTTCTACAATCATGTTATATAAGGTTTTGTTAGTGTTGAGTCACACGGATTCGATAATAGAAAATTTTGTGAACTTGCTAAAAATTGATGAAATTATCAAAACCTACGGTGTACAGTTGGGGACTGTATGTGTTTGTGAAATTATGTAAAGAAATGGATGTACATATAATGATAAAGATAAAGATAAAGATATTTTATTTGCTAAGGACACACAGATATACAAGTACAGATAGTAGGTACAACACGGTTTCGGAAGCAGGTATCCTGTCGTCATCCGACATGCAAATTATATTTAGAAATACAAACTACCTATATTTATCATTAAAATTAATACATTTACTTTAAATTGGTAATTATTTGATATCATTAAGGATTTCAATTCATTAATAAAATTATACATTTTGTTTCCTTTCTGGTATGCAGAAATTTGACAAGAAACTATCCAATTTATATAAACAATAGCCCAAAATTATTTTTAAAATTATTAAAATTCAAATTACACATTTATTATTACATATTTACATATTTAATGTACATTTAAACGTATTTTTTACAATATGTTACACAAGAAGCAAATACTACCAATGCCCTGCAGATGAAGTTACATTAAAAGGAGGATGGTGGCAATTATTGTTTTTCAATTGTTTTTTATTTAAAATCCGTTTGCAAGTAGCGATAATTTGACAAGAATGGTGTACATAGTGACGCGCCTCATCGATTTCCGATTTTATTACAGATTCAAATCGTTATTTTTATATTCGAAATGTAATTATTTCGCTGCTATATCGACGGTAGAAAGGCTAATTGGCTTAAGCGACACTTTGGGCGATATTGAGTTATTTATATCATCGGAATCGGCAGATTTTTCTCCGTCGATTGAGCTCGGTTTCATAGCGATTAGACGATTTTGATGGCGGTTAACACTTCTGAAATTTGGTACAGCGTTAAAAAAATCAAGGCATGAAGCAACACAAAAAATTGCATTTTTTAATGAAACGTGACTTGACCCACAAACATGTTTGGTTGGTTCCCGCTTAAGCGGTTTTTACTTTCCCAACTTTGCCATTCGTTTTGATTTGAACCTTTTGGCTTTACTCCATCACACACGAGCATAGTCGTTTAAGTCAATTGAACTTCAACAAAAAAGTGCCACCATAGGCGTTTGAAGCATTTAGCCTCCATTTAAAATAAAAGAAGCATGTCGCTTGAACCATTTAGCTCTTCCCAATTTTTTAGGGCATGGGTCGCTTCAACCAAATACGTAAAACCCTAAACCATAAAATGTATGTTACTTAAGCATTTTGAACCTCTTTTTATAGATGAGAATGTCGGTTGAAATAGAATATTTGTTTGACCTGTGTCATTTAAATCCTTATAATAAAATCATAATGCATCATATCAGTGTAGCTTAAATCATCAAAAATTTCTATGAGAAACTTTTGACTCGGCGGTACAATCACACTCTTGCCGCCGTCGGTGCTTTTTGAGCCGCTCGCCTATAACTACCGCCGCCCCCCGCGCGGGCGCGTCAATCACTTGTAGTCTGTGCCGGTAGGCGCATGTGCCGTAGTGATTTGTATGTGATACTGAAATCGTGTATTTCACATTATGAAATAATTTAATTATTTTCATTGTTATTTCTTGATTATTTAATAATAATTAAAGTTTAAGTCTAAATACTTACTTACGTATTTCTGCCGCTTATATTGTAAAAAAAACTGACTACAGATATAATAAAAATTAAGATTAAAAAATGTAACGTAACTATCAAGCGTAGTAATAAATTAATTAAAGATGTAAGGCAAAAAGAGCATTTTTTTCGAATAAAAGCGACAGATAGGTTATTGCGGATGAAACGCTGTAATCAATATCCGCAATTTTTCTAAGACTGATTCTGCCAAATAACTATCTAATTATGTTATTAGAAGCAAATATTTTTCTTTATATAGCAATAAAAATTGAGAAAAACGATTTTCATTCATTGTGTCTTCTTTAGACCTGCAGAGTAATTATATTATACCTTTGTCTCTAAATATCCGAGCTTCAACCACCATGTTTAATCATATTCATATAATTCCTGAGATTTAAGCAATCCATTTTTCAATGAGTGTGTGTCATTAAGTCAATTAGAATCGCCACTTATTTCCATTAAAGAATCGCTTAATCTGTTTAGCCTTACCCCGTTGTATAGTAAAAATAGCGCTTAGCTCATTTAGCCTTCTTTTTAAAAAAGTGCGCTTGTACACTACAGTCATTTGACTTGCCTCCGGCGGCAGACGCTGTTGGTATTTGAACCAATTAGCCTTTCTCTCATTTTTAGCAGATTTGTCTTAAGCGACCTTTATTTCGAGACATAATAAACTAATTTTATCAAGGTAGGAACCAAAGTATGCGCCTTTATATCTTGAATATTTGATGGCAGTTGCGTTACAATATACCTGTTACTTTTTTTGTAGCGATTTTTTTTCTAAAAAATAAAACTTTAAACGGCTCTCCTGTAAAATTCATAAAATGTCGGTTAAGTCAATTAGCCTTTCTACCGTCGATATGTGCTCAGCTAGGTCGTAAAGCCTGATCGTCTATTAGTCGATCGTAAAATCGCTCGTAAAACATGTTCCTAATAAATAAAGTGCTTGTCATTATAAAGCTATATAAGTCGACGCGTGCTTTTAAAAAGACCGGTGGGATTGGGATGAAAGGGTAAACAAACTTTAACATAACTCCCAAAGCTTTCTATGAATCTAAAAATCCATCATAACAGTGCACATCTATTGCAATATAGTCAAGGTCATTATTTTAGTATAATATACAAAAAAAAACATACAGTTCTATTTTTGTGTCATAACATTTTATAACTCGCTTATAGAATAATATTTTATTTGTAACTTACATCAATAAAATGTACCTAGTTTTTAATTGATTGACTAAATACAAGTTAGCCCCGTTAACATTAGGTATTGAACTCAAGTCAATTCATCATTTGAATTCAAAATCCTTTGTACTGATCCTTAGCTATTAAAAGACTATACATAAATACAAAAGTTCTAACGAATCATTATCAACCAAGAATCTTCTCTGTGTTTCAATAGAAATTGAAATATGCTCCAGAATAGTATAAAAACACAAAACGACTTAAATAAAATCGATAGAAACTTGTATTACAGCCAACAGAAGTTGGAAAACTAGCTGCTTATCGTCCTGTGTAAATCAATCAGAACGACGCCAGAGTTACGGCCCGGCCACTTTCAAGTTAGCCGTACCAACCACGCCAAAATAATAGCAAAGACGAAACAGACGTACAATTATGACCGCCATCAGAACTTCTGATTCCGTCAAAGAACAATAGACATTAATAAAAAGCGAATGGCCGAGCGTCCAGGGATGCGCTTATTAAAACATTTCGAGCAATATCCCGGCGATGGGCGGCGACGTGAGCAATATGTGGCGCAAGTTCGCCCGCATGTGCCGACCTGCGGGAATCGCACGAGAAAACTTCATTAACTCCTCTCCCCCCCTTTTAGGGGGCAGCCCCTCCCCCCTCTTCCCCCTTTCTCGGTGACGGACGCGACGGACGGAGGACGTCCGACGAACGCTTATTACGTCTCGGACGTGCCGCGGAATCGAAGAAATGTGACGTAAATACGTGAAACGCTTGGAAAGAATCGTTCCACTGATTGCCCGGGCTTTGTGTTCGCTTGACCGTTAATTTGATCTGTATCTAGCTCATTGTTCGGCTTATTATCGACGTCTTTTATTAGATGATGTCGGATTTGGCGCGATAGTGGTTTTTTGTCGGTTCTAATTGTGGGGTAATCTGTGATCGCGAGGTTTTCGAGAAATTTTGGGTACCGATAACCGATTCTGTCACGGCACTCTAATCATAACGGGACATTTCAAACAAATTTTACAAAAAAAAATACCCACATCACATTAAACAATACCTCAAAAAGATCATTTAGATCTGAAAACGTCAGCCCAATAATGCAGAATAAAATCTTGGGATATTTTAAGCAAATCGACTTTGTCCTACGGTAAGCTCAATTAAGGCTTGTGATGTGGGTACCAAGCAACGATATATATAACAGATACATACATAATAACTATGTATAGATACTTAAATGTACCTATATTCAGACACGACCAAGAACTAATATTTGTCATAAATAAATGCACAAATAATGCCCTCGCCAGGATTTTAACCCGGAAACTCCAGCTTCATTTGCAGGATCACTACCAAATCAACTACGGAGGCTGACAGTTAATTGTCTAATCTCATTCTTTTTTCAAAACAAACCTAAAATACCGATACTGCAAAACATTCGCGACATCACTAATCCAAATTCAAATTGAGAACATATAGTTCCAAATCTAATACCTTCAAATACGTTGACATTGTAACCTTACGCGTTTTCCAGCTGTTTCGGTGACGTTTTTCCGTATCATACCAGAACAGAAGGGTCCACGGAGAAAACATGTCTAGTCAATTCCAATTTCAGAAGGAAAAACAACCTTAGTTTTAAAGGAACAAGGTACAATTTTACCATGATTTTCATAAGGATTAGATTCTTTCCGTGGACCCTTCAAGTAGCCCTAGTAAGATTAATGTTTTATTCCCAGAACTTGTTGCATTGAATCTACGAAAACTAGCATTACCTATATGGGCAGATTGCAAAAAATGCACATATTTAAAGGCTTTTCTCAAACATGCAATGAAATATTGTCTTTACGTTCTTTAAAATAGACTTGGAAGTATTTGCTTTTAGGGCGCAGTAACTCACTGGGATGGAAATGGAATTTCATAACACTTTTCTAGGCCTGCAAATTAACTTTTTTCTAATTTCGACAAGATGGTCATTTTTTTTTTTGTATTTCTTTGTATGTTTGAGAAAAGCATTGTACATGCCTCGACGTGAAAACGGATTCCCGGCCTCGTTACCTATCCGATAAATACCAACTTGGCCGGGAATCCTCATTTTCCCGGCCTCTGATGTAATGTAGGTACTATTAATGAAAACAAAATTTAACGTCATAATTTTTGTGTTGCGATGTTGAATTTTGTGTAACGGCTTTTGGGAGTTAAAAAAAACGTGAAATTTAAATAATCTATTTGCAATACGCGCCTACATTTTTAAAAACCGTTTTTGACCGCTACATAATGATTAACGCAATTAAGAAAACATTTTGCTAATGTGTTGTAACACTTAATTGACAGACAACAAAACGGACAAAACGCATCTTTAATTACCATTTGTAAAAAAAAACTTATAAGTGCAATTGAGGATAGTTTAATTATTTTTTGTATGTAGGGATTCATTCGAAAACCCAACCAAAAAAAATATTTTGCGTCTCTTAGCCTCACGAATATGCTGTTAATTTTTTTCCTTATCGTCACGGGCACTTTGTATAATTAATACATAATATATCTCACATGCCTCATCATAATATATCTCACTTTTTTAACAAACTCTACAGTAATTTTCTAATCCTGACTTGTATTTGACTGTTATAATGAGTGAGCAGGAAATTGCTTGTCAATGTCAATCATGGACTGACAGCAAAGTCCCCGGCCGATAAGTCGTTCCTGACAGCTGTCAGATCAACACTTTATAACCTGAAAGTCACTTTTTAGGTCCATCAACAATATTGATACACTCTAATGTCCATTCATACTTAGTTCTCTTATCTAGTAAACAACTTTCTAACCTTAAAGTACACGTTTTCTGGTGTAAGTAAACTGCCATATTTGCCTAAATATATCAAAATACCTGAGTCCGTATTTGTGCAGTCCGTCCGTAGTGATTAGTAAATTGCTTAATTTTTAATCAAGGAAACAGCGGTTTACAACAGAAAAAGTGTACTTTTAGGTTAGAAAGTTTGGAGGGAAATTCGAAAAATCTTGGGAACTTTGCGTTATTGGAATTAAGAGTTTTGATAATAGAACATAATTATTTTTGATTTTCTGTGCACACATAAGAGACAAGTAAATAAGTTAAAAATATACGTTAACGTGACGTGCACTTGGTTAACATTAACGAAAAACTCATAATCACGTGTGCACTTAGTCAAAATATACCAAAACGCAGCCAACACTTTCATAGATGAGTTTCCGTTACGCGACGCTAGAAGCAAGTTCATACAAAAAAAAAACATCAAAATGTTTTTTACGAAATTATTTTTTATTATCTAGATCGAATCAGCTCGTTCTAATTCGAATGAGCCCAATCATGTCCACATCTGGAAGGATCAGGTTATCGGGTTTTTTTTTTTTTGGAAACACTCAGATGATGTTTATCCATAAACTATCACTCAAACCCACCCACAACAAAAGTCTTAATTGAACTTGGTCGATTTGTGTAAAATTTACCCTAGATATTTTATAAGTTACTTCTATAACTTACCACCTTTAATCAGCGATAGTCAAACTCACCTGAAACAAAAAAAAACCGTTACAACACGTCGAAGCTCAAACTGTCGAAAATTTCAATTCCACTAGCGCACTCAGCATTGAGTGACTTGAGCGTTGAGTGTTGAGTGCTGACTGCATTCCCAATGCTAAAGAGGCGCTCACATTGACCAGTGTGCTAGCTCACAGTTGGCCGTGTGGTGACGGCAGTAAGAATACATTGGTCACCACTCTTCCCGCGGGCGTCGTAAGAGCCGACTAAGGAATTGAAGTGTCGCTGACCATTCTTTGATATTAGATTGATTATGGGCGACATAGTGGACACATTACTGCGATCGCCAATCCGTTTGCCCAGCGAGCCCGACGCTAGTTTTAGGCTACATAAGATTATGCAAACATGAGTGTAACTATTCCATAGTTGAAAGTTAAGGAAAAAGCCTATTGACACCAAAATGCATGTTTGCATAGCATAATTTTGCATAAAACTGGCGTCACTCAGGTGACTGTAACCATGGCAATAACATACAAAAAAAAAATGGTTCACCCATAATTATTAACAAAAAATGTCTTGTCTTGTCTTTATTTAAATTACTATTTTAGATCGCTAACTAACTATATTCGTTCACTAGACCAGTCTTATGTCTTGTAGTTTTATTTTGCATGTTAAGTTTGACTATTTCACAACTTACAAGTATCTTGTATTGTAACAAAGTATTATATTATAGGAAACTTTAGGCCTGTATTAATTCCAGTATTGTTTGGTAATTTCACATTAGTAAGGTTAGCAAGACTGGACTCGCGCCCGCAATCGGAATAGAAGCCCGAGCGTTGAATGATGCGCCCTCGGTGGTCCGAGACTGTAAACAGTTGGTGACGTGAGTGACGTCAGTGACGCTGCTCTATTTAGGACGCTGGTAATGGGTCAAAGTGTTTGAAATATATAACGACCTCCTTAGCTCCCTGTTTGAAGATCCCGAGTTCGAATCCCGGTGAGGCATATAGGTATTTGTTGTGTATCCGTAGCTTAGTTGGTAGTGACCCTGTCTACGAAGCCGGAGGTTTCGGGTTCGAATCCTGGCGAGGGCATTATTTGTGTACCTATTTATTTATCACAAGTATTTGTTAATTGGTCATGGCTGTCTATGTATTTAAGTATTTTATATGTATCTATCTATTAGGTATATAATATATATATCGTCACACGATACCCACGTCACAAGCCTTAATTGAGTTTACCGTGGGACTAGATGGATTTGTGTAAGAAATCCCAAGATATTTATTTATTTATATATTATTTCACAAAGTTAACTTAAGAATTATTCAAAACTGTCAAATATTGAACAAAGTTTTGGGTCTTATTGCCTTACGGATGCCTATTGCCTTGTAAAAATGTTATGTAAAGGTGCGTTCAAACCAAAAGAGCATTCGCTGTTCTAACCCCCCACTCTACGAAATTCGATCGTTACACAAAACGTGCTTGGTTGATTTCGTAGAACGGGAGATAGAACAGCGAATGCTCTTTTGGTTTGAACGCACCTTCAGAAATAAGCTAATTTTTAAGTCAGTTTATGAACTATATATAGGGAAATATAAGTAGTAGTAGTAGTAGTAAAACATTTTATTGTACAGAAAAAAACAAATCATAACATGATAAATAATCACTTTTAGAATAAGTACAAAGGCGAACTTATCCCATTATAATATCCCGTTATAAGTATCGACGGATCTATCCACGAACTAAAAATCCGAAATTATTTAATGCCTTTGTATGACCTTGGGGTTACAAGCGTTCATAGGCTTCAGTAGCCAATTCTTACTGGCCAATAGCTTCTCTGCTACGTATACCAAAACAAAACCAGTAAACACGACATTTTAGAAACATCTTCCTTAATCCCGCCTCGACAAAAGGTTGATCTCGCCTCAGCCTCGGCCGTCAATGTCACTCGCGTCAGAGCTGGCAGTTTTAATCTTTATTGACGGGCCGTTTATCTAAGCAAAGTCTGAATTTTAATAGATTTGTATCAAAATGCTTTGGGAGATTAAAAAACCGGAAGACCAATGTTTTACTTAATTCAACGTTTTTGCTTTCGACGGCCTCAATAGCAAAGTGACCTGCGATGTCCGGGTTCGAATCCCAGTTAGAGCATTTCTTTATGTTTATCAGAAAAATATATTTTTTTTAGGCATGCTTCTTTTCTATTAGCCTTTCTAGAGGTATGAAAACAAATATGTAATTTTCTCGCAATTTTAATCATTAATTTTAGTAATTTTACCCTATTCCTTTTTTTGGAGATGTGATGTTTTACATGCTCTCGATGGCAATCATGAAAATTGGAGGTGTTATTTTTTCACATTTTCAGTGATGCATGGCATCACATTTTTTCAGTTTTTTTTTAATTGGGGATCGATTCCTAGACGAGGCAAATAATTGTAAGAAAATCTGTGAATGCAGAATTACTAACTTTTAACAATAACATACAGTAGTACAATATTTTATTTTAGTAAAATACCTTATCTATAATATTTAAGGTATACTCTCTCTCTTCAACTTCATGTTGCGTTGTTTAGGTATACGAAGTTAGTTTATCATTTTACCTTTTCGATATAAATCTATTCAAATCTTAACAATTTAGCCTCCGTAGCCTAGTTGGTAGTGAGTGTAGTGACCCTACCTACGAAGCTGGAGGTTCCAGGTTCTAATCCCGGCGAGGGCATTATTTGTGTATTTATTTATCACACATATTTGTTCCTTGGTCATGGCTGTATAATATATTTAAGTATCTATATGTATCTATCTATTATGTATATCGTCGCCTGGAACCCACATCACAAGCCTTAATTGAGCTTACCGTGGGATTAGATCGATTTCTGTAAGGTGTCCCAAGGTATTTATTTATTATTTATTTTATTTATAATAAGAGCCTCGTGGATACCTATAAGTCTTCGACACCAAGAACAATATCGATTTATACTCTTACGCAGTCATTTACGGTACCAATTAATGGTACTACATAAGGTGCATAATCGTGTACATATTAACGCCAACTTCCACTGTTTATGTTACGTTTCCGTCAATCTCAAGTCACGTAATGTTTATCCAATTTTTTACGGACCTCCAGAGTCGAGCAAACACCTGAGCAGTTCGGAGCTGGAGCGGAGA
The DNA here is from genome assembly GCA_025490895.1 of Thaumatotibia leucotreta. NCBI lineage: Eukaryota > Metazoa > Arthropoda > Insecta > Lepidoptera > Tortricidae > Thaumatotibia > Thaumatotibia leucotreta. The sequence goes on along the minus strand of JALPQI010000685.1, from coordinate 227,325 downwards.
AGACAAACAGACAAACAGCTTGGATCATTGTCATTGGGACGATGGGTTTATATGGATACGACTGATTCAAGGTCAATGATACCACCCATAGTATGATTTACTGTATGCATGCATCAGCCTATGATAGTCCACTGCAGGACGCAGGCCTCTCCTATTAACTGTGCTGTACGCATTAGGAGGTAAATGCCCATAATCGCCACGCAGGGCAAGCGGATTGGCGATCGCAGAATATGTCTACTATGATGACGCTGCTGCCCATCATCAATCTTTTAATAATAAATAATGGTCAGTTACACTTCAATCCCTTAGTCGACTCTTACGACACCCGCAGGAGGAGTTGGGGTGGTGACAAATGTATTTTTATTGCCGTCACCACACCGTATAGGTCATTGATACTATCATAAAATGGTTTACTGGGTATTAAGCAAAGTATTCTAATTTATCTACATACTAAACATTGGTGTTTTTTCTTAAAATTGCTCTAGCTAAATATAAATTTATCATAGTCATAATATCATTTATTGCATCATGGTATGAATTTTAGTTGTTACAAAAATAATTATAGTACTCATGGATTCTGGCAGGGTATGGGAACGAAATTTATTCAAAATATATGTATGAAAATGAAAAAAGTGTTGTCACACTTATTCCTTAGACGACTCAGTTTCCAACACATACCTATATTACAAACCGCTTTAATAGGTACCATTTTGATTATAAAAAAGTGAACCAAAGTTACCTCTTCAATCAAAAATCGCGAAACAACTCGTAGTTAGAGATACATTAATAAGAAACTAAGAGAAAAAATAGAAAATTACTCCAATTATTCAGTTAGAATTGAAAGTACCTTTCGTTAAAATATGCTTAAATACTAGTAGGATTCTTTTTAGTTACTCCAATATAGTATCACAAAGATGAGCAATTTCCTAAAAAAGTACACCGGAATCTTAAATTCATTTATAGTGCGCATTTGCGTAATCAGCGCCATACATTTTTTGGTAGATGTTTTTATTCATCAGGAATTTAAATTCACGACAAAATAATCTTTCATCAATATTGTCCATTCTATATCGTTTATGCTCTAATGCCTATCGATACTAAAAAAGTCTTATTATGATATACATCTTTTTAACTGGACAAAAAAAGGGTGTATCCCCATCAGCCAACGTTTTTGTGAGATGGATGGGTGTTTGCTCACGGCGGATAGTTATTGGGCCTTTATTGATATTAAGACGTGCACGTAATTATAATATTATTCATCATCTTTGGACGTAGCTTATGTAGCGCAGTGGTTTCATACAATATACTCTTTATTGCACACCATAATAACCAGTGATCGGTTTTTTGGATTCTCCCGGCGGGTCTCCTATAGTAACTTGAAAAATAAACTTTAATGTTGCCATATTTCTGTTTCATAAAGTATGCTCTTGTGTGTATAATACAATAGTGTTAAATAAAATTTTATAGTCACACCCGTAATTTTTTATACGCGAAATCCCGCTAGGGGGAACCCAATAATCTCATACAAAAATCACCACTGCGTCACGTTTTTTAGGGACACAAATTAGGACAACGACAAAAATTTTGACCCACATAATATAGTGATGCTATTTCGCCGAAATATGTTTCGCCTATTTTTACACCCCGGCCAACTTATGGCAGATTCACTTGGCATACCAAAATTTACCAAATTGTTATATTTACCAAAATATTGTACAGTCGACTGCACCATCGGTAGTTATCTGTGGCCGCCGTTATTAATTCCGACACGGCTCCTCCGTCAATCATCCTCAAGCGTCAAGATTCAGAACGATCCCTCATTCGATTTATATTTTAATTCCTTTAACAATCCCTTTTGGAACTGCGCGTGTTGGCGGTTCATTATTTTTAATGACTGTGTGATTTGCGGGCTACTGTTGAAAGTTTGATGAGATAAACTAAATTAAAGTATAAATAATAATTAAGAAAAATCATTGAACACTTACATAAAATTAAATGAACCTATTTGACACTTAAGGCTGAGCCAACCCGGGTCCGTGTGCAGTGTCGGAAAAGTCCCAATCCCTTTACACCCGGGTTGATACGATCGTGACAGTTAATGGTCAGTAACAAAAAGTCAAAAGAGTTCATTATTAAGTTAGCAAATCGCGACTTTAAGGTTGCAAAGGAACAATGCGAGCGCTATAGAATGCATTAAGAATCGAGAAAAGCCTAAAGGTGCATGCAGACCAAAAGAGCATTCGCTGTTCTATCCCCCACTCTACGAAATCAACGAATTTTGTTTCGTGTCGAATTCCGTAGACTAGGGGGATAGAACAGCGAATACTCTTTTGGTCTGCATGCACCTTAACGTATCCTTTACTCAACTACTGGTGATAGATATAGTCAATTTACAAAGTCAAATAACCAAGTAAGTACCCTTGGGATTCGAACCCGGGACTTCTAGCTTAGCAGGCATCTACCGATATCGTCTAAATATTGCACGCCATAGGTACTGGGTGTTATGAAAATAGTGATTACACGATAGTTGTTCATGTTTTACATTAATCCATCAATGATTTTGAACAACTTTTAATACGGGACCGAATACGAAATCACAAGAAAAAAAAGAAGCTTCCACACATTTAAGTCTACCTATAGACAAACCATTTCTATGGGAAAACATTTTTTTTTGAGAGTTCATATTTGGTCCCATAGTAAAAGTTGTTCAAGTTCAAAATCATTACCAGATTAATGTTTTATTATCTTCTATCGCCATTTTCATAACACCCTGTATTATTTTGTTGCACACTGCGAAAAATTCCAATAAGGAATAAGAATTAAGGCGCTGCACTCAAGTTTGCACTCATTTGCATGTGCTCTCCACTCCGCCGCCCTCAATACTTTGAGGGCACTCTGGCCTGCGAGTGTGGACAGGGCTTTATCTTTCAGTGTCTACTTCAACTTGCATACTTGATCTATATAATATCTATAATAAAGTGTCAAAGTCCATGCATTTTAAATCTAATAAGAATAAATAATTAAGAAATCATATTTGTTTTTACTGCAGCATAAATACAATTATAACAGTATTTTGCGATCAAAAAAAAAAATAAATAAACATCTTGGGACATCTTACACAAATCGACCTAGTCCCACGCTAAGCTCAATTAAGGCTGTAGTGAGTGCCAGGCGACGATATAATAGATACTTAAATACATACACAGCCACGACCAAGGAACAAATGTTTGTGATAAATAAATACACTAATAATGTCCTTGCTAGGATTCTAACCCGGAACTTCTAGCTTCGAAGTCAGGGTCACTGCCAACTAGGCTACGGAGGCTGAAAATGTAGGTATTCTGTCCATATTCTGCCCAAAAACCGTTTTAAATTATAGTTCTTCATGTAAGATCTACTTCCCATAATTAAATCCTCATGTGTAATAATAACACATTTATTACAGGTAAGAAGACTTCAATAAGAGAACATTGCATGAAGAATTGTAATTTCACTCCTTTGTCCTTTATAAAGAACAAGAACTGTAGTTCTACGAACGTGTCACATCTTCCAACGAGCAGAAACAAACGGCATTGACAGACGTATTGATCGGCGGAGACGCAAAAAGTCCAAGACCTGACGGGGTGTGCACGAGAAGTCAGTGCAGACGACCAATGTAAAATGGTCTTGAGACTTTTGGGGGTTTACTCATATCATCATCATCATCAGCTAATTGACGTCCACTGCTGGACATAGGCCTCCCCCAGAGAGTTTTACAAAGTTACTAACCTATCCCACATTACTAATATGACGCCGAAAAATTTTGGCATATTATCACTTCCCAAACTATTATTCCCATAGTTTCATTTGGCAGAATTATCATAGCAAACCAACGTTACGCAGACGTATCTTTCACATAATATGTTCCAACCAAACTTAACCTAGTTGCTAAAAGAAAATTCGGTCAAATGAAAGTTGGGAAATAATCATTTGGTAAATGTTGGTATGCCAAGGTATGCAAACCATCTGCTATAAGTTGGTAGGGAAGTACAATTATGCGAAAAATATTTCAGCGACATAGCTACTGATACACCATTTTTGGGGTATCAGCAGAAGCACAAAAAACACTATACTAAAGTAGAAATTTCTGGTCGCTTGCCAAAGCTATTATTGTGTCTGTCATGCCATGCATGTCATGAAAAAAACAGAGTACCGGGGAAGTTTAAGTTTACAATTCAGCCTCAGAAGCCTAGTTGGTAGTGACCCTGCCTATGAAGCTGGAAGTTCCGTGGAATCCCGGCGAGGGCATTATTTATGTATTTATTTATCACAAATATTTGTTCCTTGGTCATGGCTGTATATGTATTTAAGTATTTATATGTATCTATCTACTATATATATATATCGTCGCCTGGCACCCACATCACAAGCCTTAATTGAGCTTACCGTGGGACTAGGTTGACTTGTGTAATATGTCCCAAGATATTATTTTTATTATTATTTATTTTATTTAAATAGCTTACACTGGTCACCATTTATTTTAACTCAGTATTCTAACAAGCAACGGGAAGATATCGGAAGGAGGTGTGACTGGTCGAGCGATTGGTCGGGAGATTGGTTGATTAAACAGTCTTTGATGTGCGGAATGCACTAGCAAAGTAATACGTAGATCAGTCCTTCCTATAGATTAACTAAAACTGCTTTATTGTAGAAATTATTGATCTTTTTTGTTCTTGATGTTGATGTAACAGTAAATCTGATTGATATTTTTTTAATATTAGATGTCATATACCAAAAAAATACTTACTGATTTTTATGAACCCACGTCCCCAGCTTTCGCGGCTGATGCCTAAACTACTCGGCCACTACAGCCATCAGTCGCGAAAGGCGAATACGTGGGTTCGATCCCTGCCTCAGACGTTCGGTGATTTTGGTCTTTTTTCTATATTTATATAACTTGGGACTGATTTTTCAATCCCCGGTTAACATCATCCGTTAAATAAATATTATCTGTATCTTTTTTTTACTGATGGCCTGTGATAAGGATGGTAATAATTTTAACTAACAGATACTTTTAGCTGAGGATTGAAAAATCAGCCCTTATTGTACTACGCTCTAGCAGGGCGCAGGCCCGTAGTACCCGTCGGGCTTTGGCCGAGGGTGCTCCGGACGAGGACCCTCTTAATGGGTCTAAGCATGTCGAGCAATTATCGACTTAATACGTGAGTTATCTGATAATACTTTTAGTAGTGAAACCGCTTTAAAAAAACACACAAATCAAAATATTTATTAACAAAAAATTGATTTGTGTTTCACAGAACCTAGGTCAATGACACTTCAAATCCCTTAGTTGACTCTTACGACAGTGATGTGTCTTAGCAAGTTAGCAACCAAGGGTAAAATTTTTCGAGTAGGCGCCTGTGACCATACTCTAAGGGCAAGCAATACGTGCATGCACCTTCTAACAGAATAAATTTCGGTTTTCTGGTGGTTCAGTTTTCCCACCTTCATCATCATCATCATCATCATCAGCCTATGATAGTCCACTATTGGACGTAGGCCTCTCCTATTAACTATGCTATACGCATTAGGAGGTAAATGCCCATAATCGCCACACTGGGCAAGCGGATTGGCGATCGCAGTAATGTGTCCACTATGATGACGCTGCTGCCCATCATCAATCTTTTATCAAATAATGGTCAGTGACACTTCAATCCCTTAGTCGACTCTTACGACACCCGCAGGAGTTGGGGTGGTGACAAATGTATTCTTACTGCCGTCACCACACGGCCTTGAACGTTGGTAATCTCGGTTTTTCTTTTTATCTCAACTCTGTTGAATTATTACATTAAAAATTAAAACGGTTTCTTTAACCCTTTATCTCGGAATGTTATGAGCATAAACTTGCACTTGCACAGGTGTATAATTCCTGTATAAATCGCAACAAAAAGACGGTTAATCGCATCACGGTATCTGCAAAGCATCGCCGTGGCCGCGGGCGGCGCTTGATTGATGCGTATGCGCAGCGTTACTATCGGTCGGCGTTATTGCTGTAGCCGTACCATGAGTGGAAAAAATGAAAAGTTGTTTATTTACCAATTTAACTAGTAAAACAATTGAGAACCTGTGTCCTGCGTTAGGAAAACCTGTGTTACACGACCCAGTTTTTTCAATGCTACATTGTAACTTTCTCTTAACTAGTTATACACATACAGCGAGTGCGCTATGTCTATTTTGTTGTGTGTCTCTCTCTCTCTGTGTGTTAGTGTGTGTGTGTGTGTGTGTGTGTGTGTGTGTGTGTGTGTGTCGGTGTGTGTATGCGTGTGTGTGTTTGTATATGTATATATATATATATATATATATATATATATATATATATATATATATATATGTATGTGCGTGTGTGTATACATAAGAATACATTTGTTATCTCCCCAACTCTTCCCTCGGGTGTAAGAGTCGACTGAACATTCTTTGATAAAAGCATGATGGACAGCAGCGCAATCAAGTGTACGTATTTCTACGTTCGCCAATCGGCTTGCCCAGGCGATTATGGGCATTTATCTCGTAATTCTAGTTATACGCATAGTTAATAGGAGAGGCCTACATCTAGCAGCAGTGGACTGAGATAGGCTGAAATATCTGGGCAGGTCTCTATTGTCAAGGCGTAAGAGTGCACGTCCAGATATTTTTGAGCACTTTGGCCGCTCCAATATATCAGATGGCGACTGTTTACCATCCAGTCGCCGTACCACGAGTTGGCAAGTCTCCGCTACTTTGGCCATCGCTCTGACTTTGACTTTGCAAAGTCATAGTACACGGCTCAGTTGATTGTGAGCACCCTGGCTGCTTTGATTGGTCAGAAATATCTGAGCAAGCCTCTAACGTCAGTACATTAGAGTTAATGTGCACTGTGGCCGCTCTAAAATATTTGATGGCGACTGTACAATCCAATAAGATTCCAATAAGCTCTGATGTAAGGTAAAATTGAAATTAGGCTTCTCATTACTGTTGTAGGTAAGTAACCGTTTACAAAAAGCTGGAGACTAATTTTTGTGGAGTTAAATTTTAAATAATATATCTCCATTTTTGTATAGGGAGCTTCATCAGGATTTTTATAGTTTGGTGGACATTTACATTAATAGCATGATTTAAAACATTTTCTACGATGTAAATTCGAATGACTGCATCCAATATTTCGGCATTGTTGCAAATGCAATATTTATTCCATTTAATATTTCTTTATTTTATATCTCCAGTTTTAAAGTAGCCAAGTTAGTGGAAATATAGTTCATTGATACTCCCTAATAGTAACTAAAATGTAAACAATTGATCTCATAACTTTTTTGTAGTGTAAAAACTACTGCGTTGCGAGACATGCGCCTTTTTATGTACATGTTTTTGATGGGATAAGGTTTACTTATTCTCGTATAATAAAGACCGGGGTGTTGCTTATTTTCTTTTTTTTTTATTTGATACAGCTCTCATCCCCCTAAAACTTCATACAAAATTAAGGGGGGAGAGCTAAGTAAATCTGGAAAAGTGGCAATATGCAACACCCTTATAAAGACTGTTACATACAATTAGATTGATGTTCTCGCGTGATAATTCAGTGACTTTTAATCGAACCCGTAGTACCGCCGTACACGCTTATTCACGGCTTGACGGTGGAATACAGTTTATTATTAACTTTATGAAACAAAGACTGACAAAGGAAACCTAATATTATACGTATTCGAAGATATTAGTGAAACAATAAAACTATGCAGTAAACAAGCGTTTTGTTTTTTGGATTATTGCGGATAGTCTAAGCAGTCACTCATTAAATTTTTCTCCCTTGTTATAGGCCACGTACTATATAGTAGCATCAATCAGTTTAGTTCATCCAACAAGTCTTAACAGAGCTTACCACAGGGCTAGGTCAATTTGTATTAGATTTTCCCATGATATTTATTTACATTGGCCGTGTGGTGACAGTAAGAACACATTTGTCAGCACTATCCCAATTCAACCCAAGGGTGTCGTAAGAGTAGACTGTATTGCAGTGTCACTGACCATTCTTTGATAGAAGATTGATGATGGGCAGCAGTCATCATAGCGGACTGGACACATTACGGCGATCGTCAATTCGCTTGCCCAGCGTGGCTATAATGGACATTTACCTCGCGTCTTTTCTAAACGCATAGTAAATACGAGAGGCCTATTTGTAGCAGTGGACTGAGACAGGCTGATGATGGTTTATTGACCGTGCTATTTACACTATTATTTATGTTAATGCCACTGACTATTATACCTTATATTATGGGACCATTGGCCTATCGCTGGCTGATGACAATAACAATAAAAAATAAACAATATCTACAATCGAACATGACAAATATGCACAGCAAGAAATGATTTCGAATAAAATCATCATCTTATTGCAAATATCGACATCAGCAACATGTACTTTATAGCTCACTCAGCTAGACGACATCGAAAACATCGAGATACTTCAATACGGAAATCTTGAGCATAAAATAAGACAACTGACGCTCAGAACAGAACGACAGAATTATCAAAGAATCTCCAAGCACTAACGACGTTTTACAATTGATTTTTGTTGAAAATACCACGCATTAAAAGGTCGCAATTTATTTCACACCCCCACATCGTGATCTTTATTACAAGTTAATAAAGTTTATAATCGTGTGGCTTTCTTTCATTCCATGTAGGTGTGACATGATGATCGGTTCACAATTTGATTCGGAATATATCGGCGTGGTCAGCGGTAAACAAGTGTAGGTGTATGCAGGTTCGAAGCGCGAAAGTCCTATTTTCCTCCCTCATCCCAAAAAGACTCAAGTCTACAAGAATCCCATAAGGCTATAAGACTTTTTGGCGGAATCAGAAGTGTTCCAAGTGTGTGGCCGTAATAAAATGCGAAGGACCAAACGGTCCTTCGAGCCGGATATATCGATATTGAGTTTTATTTGACTTAAATGTTATGTTGATGCGATGATAAAAACGATATATAAGGGTTAGCGTTCATTTGTCTCATCCTACGTGAATATGAGTAACTGTATTAAAATGATATAAAGATTAGGACAGTTGAATGACTTGAAGAGTGTTTCTGTGTCAATTGGATGACGAATAATGAATCTGGGGGCTTATGATGGTGCCGTGATGATCGTTTGTTGTTTATGTCACATAATATATTTTAACTAGTTTGTAAGTTCGAAGTGAGTGACAGACAATAAACGCTGAACTATTGTAAGCCCTCTGAAGGAAAAAGGAGACATTTCATCATAAATAACATTTTGACGCAATAGAACTTACGTAACTTTAACTTTTTTTTTGTAGTCAACTCAAATTGTTTTCCTAAATATTTATTTGAGCAGTAACATTGCTATCTATACACTTAAATATTAGATGTAATATCCCAAAGAAAAAATACTAAAGTTTTACCAACGCCAATTAGATTTTTTATCCGTAACACTTTTTCCCCTCCAATTGACATCAGTTTGACGAGCGTTGTATGTCAGGGGTCATTGTCACTGGATAACAGCTAATTGGAGTATATTGATGAAATCAAATGATTTATGAATGTTTTCAATTGAGTTATTTGAACTGAATGAGTATATGTCGACGATTCGTCATTTACTTTTTATTCTATTGGCAAAGATAAACTTGAAAGGCAGTAGTTAGGTAATATTGGTACGGTCAGTTTCAAAATATATAGCACTGTGTAAATCATGACAATCCGTGGTATTAATTCTTATTAGAATTGTCTCCTTCGAAGCCTAGTTGGTAGTGACCCTGTCGACGAAGCTGGAGGTGCCGGGTTTAAATCCCAGCGAAGGCATTACTTATGTATTTATTTTTCACAAATATTTTTCCCTGATCGTGGCTATCTGGGTATTTAAGTATCTATATGTATCTATATATTTTATATATCATCGCTTTGTACCCACATCACAAGCCTTGATTAAGATTACCGTGGGACTAGGTCGATTTATAAAAATCTAAAATGTAGGTAGATTTAGGTGGACCTATTAAAAATCTTGGGACATCTCACACAAATCGACTTATTCCCACGGTAAGCTCAACTAGAAGTCTTGTTTCGTTTATTTATGTTTTTTCATTAACGATCAATAACATAATCTACAACAACATGTTTAGATTGCCCATGTACATACTAGCATCACCATTTTTAAGCCTATCATTATGACCCAATCTTCAAGTTCAAACTTGTTCTAAGCTTACGTACTCATGCATTGGGGTAGGTCGCGACTGTGAATCGATATCTGTACACTTTCGGTTGTAACAGCGCGTAAAGTAGGTTGAGTGACTATTTTAGTCTCATCATCATCATTATTAGCCGAAAAACGTCCACTACTGAACATAGGCCTCCCCTTTTTTAGACACGCTTCACGGTTTTATTACTAATCTGTAGATCTCTTTCTGAACTTTTATTCTGCAGTTATTTTATACTTTCCTGTACAATAGTTCATCTAAAGTACCTACATCAAACATTTGCAACAACATTTTATATACGATATTGTTAATCCTATGCAAGATTTCGTTACTCGTTAAGATCTCCTTATTGAATAATCATATTTTTATTTGTATATTCATGTATTATATTTACACTTGAAATATATCTACGATATCTGTTGTCATATGAAACGTATCTTAAGTTAATAATGATATATTTTGTAACCCTTAAATAACAAATCTTCACCACTTTCATTTATATAATTTTGCAAGTCTGCCTTATTTGTCATTGAGCGAATCGTGTCTTACATGAACATTATTAATTTTTGTAACAATTAAATCTAACTACAAATCTTCATCAACTTCATTTCTATCTACGTTCACAAGCTTAGTATATCTGCCCTATCTGTCGTCGAATGAATCTATTCTGACATTAAACGAAACGGCATTGAGCCGTCGGCGTGATCGACGGGTGACAGTCAGTTTGTTTGTCTCTGCCTGTTTATGACTACCGCCTTTCGAAAGGTCGTATGTCACGCAAATGAACGATTTTGACCTGAATTGACAGTAGATGTTTGAATCGGGATAAAAAAATATATTTCAAAATAATTGTAACGTAGTTTCAGGAATAGAAATATTTATTTGCTTGAACATATAGATGACGAACAGAGGCTATTTCTCCAAAGATTGTAGCTTGTAATACAAGCGGAAGTCCTTATATAATTAATAGTGTTAAAAAGAGACTTCTACTTGTATTGTAATACAGTTACAAGCGTAAGCGTTCGAGAAACGGGCTCTAGGTAGATGGTTCTTAAATATAGAGACACGGTAAACAGTTAGTCGACACAGCACGAGGGTACTAAATACACCACACACACCATCAGCCTATGATAGTCCACTGCTGGACGTAGGCCTCTCCTATTGACGCATTAGGAGTTAAATGTCCATAATCGCCACGCTGGGCAAGCGGATTGGCGATCGCAGTAATGTGCCAACTATGATGACGCTGCTGCCCATCATCAATCTTTTATCAAATAATGGTAAGTGACACTTCAATCCCTTAGTCGACTCTTACGACACCTGCAGGAGGAGTGGGAGTGGTGACAAATGTATTCTTACTGCCGTCACCACACGGCTCGTACTAAATAATTACTAGTTAAAATATAAAATAACATTATGTTGGTTAACAATCTGGACAAGTATGTTATCTTAGTCTAATAACAATTAAAAGTGATAAAGCACATCAAAATCCTTTTTGATGGGTCGTATTGTCGCATTTAATAAATGTTCCATTAATAAATGTATAACATGATATGAATCCCATTCATCAGCAAAAGAACAGTGATCTTTAATAACAATTTATTCTTGGACATCTTCTTAGACATGTTCATTTATTTTTGCCAGCCTCCGTAGCCTAGTGGTCCGTAGCTAGTGACCCTGCTTACGAAGGTTCTGGGTTCGAATCCCAGCGAGGGCATTATTTGTGTATTTCTTTATCACAAATATTTGTACCTCGCGTGGCTGTCTATGTATCTAAGCATCTATTTGTATCTATCTGTACCCACATCACAAGCTTTAATTGAGCTTACCGTGGGACTAGGTTCACCCTAGATATTTATTTCTTATATTCTTCATTTCTAAAAACCTTATTCAGAAAACTCCTCAATTCTTTTTGCTTCCATCTCATTCGGCTGGACATTTGATAAGCTTAAGACTAGGAACGTCTTCGAGCTACATACACACAGACATACTGACGTTAGTCCGGGCCGTAATCCCGTCAGTCTCCGTGTTGTGACAGGAGAACGTTTCCTGATAACCTCAGGTGAGGTGTCTTAGAAGCTAGAGGAAGCGGATTGGTTTGGAAGTAATTTCATTAAAAATGTATATCCACTGCAATTATTCTAGCTGTGGATATATGTCATCAGTGATGTCATCTGATTTTTGCATAGACCTATGAAAAATAAGAGTTATAATGTATATAGTCTATCGCAAAAATCAAAGCATATGAGTGAGTAATATCATTTTTAAATAAAATTTTTGACTGCCCCTTGTCTTAGTACCGCGAAAATCGAAATTCGTAAATTTCGAGGATTTTTCTCTGTCACTCAAACGAGGCGTCATTAGCGTGAGCGAGACAAATCCTTGAAATTTACGAATTTCGTTTTTCGCGGTAGGGCCGCAGGTTCGAAACCCAGATCCCAGTGACTACTTTGTGGATTCATCATAAACCATTGATTCCTTATTCACGCATTCTAAATATTTATTGCTTACAAACTTATTGTTTTTGTATCTTACTTTCCCTACTTACAAGTTTAAACTTAAATTAATAATTGCTACTAAGACATAACCTTTATTCTCTGACAGCTAATCCACGATGCGCGCGCTGATTACAGCCGCTGCGCCTGCGCAACGGTACTGGAGTGTTGAGATCTACTACTCTTTACTCGCAGCTCAACACAAACTGATCATACATATACCTTATGCTGATTATAATAAGAGTTACAAATAATTAACTTTTTTGGCATTTGTACTAGGCGTATGAAATTTTCTTTCGTAGGTACTGTTATAAATTTGTACTTCACATAAATCCATTGAATTAAGTTGTAAAACTATGTATACAGCGTTTTTCCATGACCCACGCTTATTAAAATGGGTAATAAAACGCATTTATTGGTAATAGTTTTGAAGTATTAGAGTAGTTTTATTGCCCGCTTTCCACTGAGAGCGGAGCGGACTCATTAATGGCTTCGTTTCACGTTCATCGCTCGCTAATGACTAGAATTCAGTTGACAGCTTCGAGTCACAGCCAGCAGTGATAGTTAAACGGACCCATTAATGACTCCGCTCTGCTCGCAGTGGAAAGCAGGCATATGAGTTGAGACATATTTAAATTAACTGTACAACTAAATTTACTTCCTTCGAACGATCAATGTACGAGTAATGCGTGTCCTGAGTAGTTATCAAACGCTGCAAGCGGTTGCAGACTGTCATTATCAAGTTTATTAACGATTCATTTTGAAATACATTTCTTTTCACAGAACTTTTCTTAGAAAATTATTAACATTATTTTTTTTATCAAAACAAGGTACTCGTACAATGTGGGAAATCATAAGCTTACGAAGAATTAATCCGCACACCTTAAGAAAATTACTACTAACCTCTACCCTACAGACGTTGACAAGTCACCTCAAACATAATCGGTCATCCCTGCGCCACGTCTTTGTATCTCAGAGTTAGAGATTTGCGTTGACTCGGGGTAATTGGACTTCCGTTGGCTACTGAATCAAAAAACGACACAATACAGTACAACAAAGAAGATACATACGACGTTTTGCAACTGGTTAAAAGCTGAAGATCTCTAGAGGAAATAGTACAAGATAATGGGGTTCGTGAAGCAAATGTGTCGTTTTGGTATTGAAGTGGCTTGAAGTGACTGGCATGGGTGAATGTTTCAAGAAACTGGTAAAGGATTATGCGTGCAATACTTAGGTGCAGTAAATAGATTACCACACGAAATTGTATGTGTAGTGGAATCATGTGTTCACAACTTTTCAAAAAATATTAGAACTTTTTCGAATTTTACTTTGATTTACGCCGTGGATTTGAGACTTGCTTGAAGGTTGAAATAAAATAAATGCATTTGACTAAAGTATTTTTAATTTGCAAAGATGTCAGCCTATTCTTAAGAATATTTCTTTAAGGTGTTACTAAAATTGCATACCCGAGCTCTCGATAAACCATCTATACTCAAAAGCCGATCTCGATAAAGCATCTATGTAAACATTTTGCAATCGACTCCTTCGCAGTTTCAGCTTCTCATGGTTTGACACTTTTTCAAAAACTAAGGTCCACATTTAAACATCTTGAATTGCACTTTTTGATACAATCTCAAACGCCTGTTCTGTAGTGAACTGTATTATCGATTTTAATATCAACTTTCGTTTTCCTAGAAATTGTCTAAGGAGCTTTATTCTTGCAAAAGTCTGGTAAATCCCGTAATATCTTCACGGGCAAAAATTACCGCTTTCGTATGACGAGAGCAGATTGCCTGTCCATCCGTCTGTCCGCCGTCTGGATATCTTTTGTTATTCTATGTTAACGTAATATCAAGCTGAAATGTGAATTATTTATGGAAATGTTGGAGCGTATTATAAAATGGATTGTTAGACTCGGGATCTTTGTTGGTGGAGTCCCAAAGCCGCGGTGATTTGACGTGGACATTTGTGACAGACTTTCGTCCATAAGGAAAAATAAGGCTGCTGTAGGAGTGGCATTATTAAATAAGATTATAAAGGCATTAAACAATAATTATAATTGGTTCAAATTAATCCTTCTTTATCAACCTAGCAAATTTGTCTTCTAAATACATACTGTCTAAATAGTTAATAAATTATGTTGTGTATGCACAGATTGTAAATGATAAAAGAAAGGGAATTTAATTTATGACAAATTAAAGTTGGAATTTCTTTTACCTTTCGTCTCGAGTTATCAAGTTCTGCACGCCATGCACCGATATACTCCTTTTGATTTATTAAATTTTATTTTACTGAGCTTACATTAAATACAAACACGTCAGTCTAACCTAACCCAACAATTTACTCAATCAAAAATTTGCCATACATTCCAAAATGAAATGACGTATGAAAGTCCGCGGAGACTAAGACAAGATTAGATATAACTGACAATTCCAATACAACAGTCCCGACACAACCCTCAACCGTGTCCCTGTGGCGCGCACGTGCTGAACTGTTGACGCTATTTTCACCTATATTTCTATCCACATCGATATTATCATTGTAGTCGTTGACGTTTTCTCCCTCATCACGGCAATGACTATCCGGCAACATCAAAGCCAGACATACGAATCGTCCACAATCCACAACGCGATTCATATTTGTTGGTACTTTGAAATAGGATTTGGCTTTCTTTTTACAAAGGAAACTTCAGACATTTATAATTAACGTTTATAACACGACACAAATCCATCAAGCTCCAACGAAGATCGCTAATTGCGACTGCATCGCAAAAACGTATTTTAATTCATAATAACACACTTGCATTGCAAGACTTTTTTCAACCCCAAAGTGAACCGAACTCCGATTCCTTTCGAATAGGATATACTCTTGGAAAATTATAAAGGGGGCGTTTGAGACCGTCTGGCTTGAGTTAGCTTCATATCGCTCGGGCGCATTAAGTCTCCAGTCACTCTCAATCACTCAGTCTGTCCAGACGTCAGTCATAAGCAAGACGAACGGGGGGACGCCCCCTGGCCCCCTTCTCCGAGGGGGCGGCGTGGGGGCGAGGGACTGGTCAGCTCTTGAAGACAATTTACTGAACAAGTCGACTCGACTGGGATTCCCGTTGAAATTTATTTGATGGAAGTTGCAGTATGCCGCGTTTTATGTAGGGGGGTGGGATTATGGGTATGGGGATGGATGGGTCTTGGATATTTTTTACCCTTTTGCAAACGTCAATGCATTTTGCACGTACAAAAAGAATGCGAAAATAGTAACATGTTTTGTTAAAAACACGTGACATTTTGCAGATACAAAATAATGCAAAAATTGTAACATGTTTTGTTAAGAACAAGTATTTAAGTCGTCGTTTCTTTTATATTGAAGTATGTATTGAAAAATAAAGGATGTGATTAATTGGAATAAAGTGTAAAATGTCCTTAATCTAAAAATGAAAAATCAACAAAATCCACCTGCAAAAAGCAGTAACCAACAAATTCTCAAAAACGCGACAAAGCACGCTCAAACGGTAAGTTAACATCATTATCGGACGGGCGGGGCGGGACATGCGTCGCTCAGATGTCGCGGCCAGACGTCTTTGTCGGCCGTCGCTTTATTTGGTTTGCAAGGCGACGCGGCTAGAAGCGGCGTTTTCAATTCTTTGTGGTTACGCGGTTTTGTTTCGGCCTTTTTGTTTTTGAAGTGTTCTTTTGCGATGCAGACTTTATGTATTGTGTTACCCACACAATTCGTGATTTTAAGGACAATTTTTACGACGTTTTAATTTAATGGGTTATAATTTATACGCATTTGAATAGATATTTCAAAAACTCTAACACACATTCATATATTTTTGTCCATGACAATGTTTATGACATAACGTCCTAGAACATACATAAATCGACCTAATCCAAGTAAACATCCAACAACAAACAGTAAGCTCAATTAAGAAGTGTGAGTGTATTGTTTTTTTTCCACATTTTACAAGATCATGTTAGAGCAAGTAACTATTTTAAAGTTCAAACTGTTACTGTCGTTACTACTTTCTTGTTTGCTCAGTCATTATTACATTGTTTCTTCTTAATATGTTTGCATTTTATGTTTTAGTTTGCATTGTCCTTACCTACTTACTACACATTGCAAATGTCTATTCCCGCTTAGCTCTGTTTCTGTTGATTCGATCAAACTTGACAGCCCAAAGTCGATGTGGGTCGGCCATTGATTTTTCCCGACGTAAACTGGATGACCGTTGTTTAGAATAACGGACGGCGGGAGGTAATGGAGATCGCGAACATTTACTTGGAATTGGATATGAAGATACTGCAGTTGAAGAAATAGTTGATGAAGGTACTGTAGTTGATGACAACTTACATAAATATGATGGCTATAGTCATGAAAATGCAGAAGAGGACAGCATAGCTATTTTGGAGAAAGAAAAGGTGAAATTTGAAAATTATTTTGATTAAGTTTTTGTTATGTACTGTTATAGATAAAAATATAATTTAAACACGGCTATCACGTTTGCATTGATATATCGGATCGGATGGCAAAATGAATATAACAACTCTTCTTTCGATTTTACAGTTTTATTTGAGTTGATTCACTTCCTTTCACTATGAACTTTTTCTTCCCATCAGACAAGACGGATGCATTTTCAGAACAAAACAACAAACAAGCGTAGATTTTCTCAGAAACTAGACATCCAAAGAAAGAACAATTCATCAACTGAAAAGAAAAACGAACGCAAACCATATCTTCAAAGTAAATCTGCATCACTGCACTCAATCACACACAAGACGTACTGAACCCTCTCCTATTTAATTGACGAGCCACTCCATCAAGTCCACAGCAGACTTATAAACTACATTCCTGCTGCTCAAAAACCAACGCTATTCTTAGAGTAGTAAGAATTTAAGAATTCACACGAGAAATTTTCACAGATAATTCGCTCTGCTGACAAACTGCATTTGCAGCTGTGACAGGCAATAATGAACTTAATACCGAAGAAAATATGGAACGAGTGATAGACAGCTGTATCTGTCAAGTTTAAACGTCACATGTCACTGCGGGCTGCCAAACTGAAGACGTCCTTGTCCCGATGACGGAGCGTCGATGGAAGGCGAAGAAAAATTTCATAAGGTCGCGGATAAGGTGACGGTAGATTAGGGCTGAAGGTGTTAAAGATGTAATTGGATATTTTAGCCCTACAGAATGCTTAGGAGGATATTGAAAAAATCGTTCCTACCTCCCAAGATGTTGTCAGTCAATAACCACTTATTTTGAATATGCATCTAAATTTGTTTTTCTAAGATTTGCATTCAATTTTCGTCACCTACTTTGGCGGTTATTTATTAAATCTAAATGTTACTAGCTATTATACTATTAAAAACTGATAGTTTGATTATAATTTGTAATATAAAAACCTCAAAGGCGTTTGCGATTAAGATTCAAGAAAACGCTGGGGCTGGAAAGGCAGGGGCATCAGTTTGTGACACATACTGTTAGTGATACCTCGCTTGTCATCCTCAATTATATGGCCCACGACTATCTATATATTTCGACTATCCATGTTATATATTTTTGCGGCCTTCGTGGTATAAGGTGCTATAGATGGTGACTATAAACTAGGCGACTTAGCTCGTCCGCTCTCTCATCCTCCATATCCCAACCCAACCCGTTGGACAAAGTGAGTTCCGTACCAAAATAGTAAACGATGTTTGACAAATAGCGAACAGATGTCGCCGCTACGGTGGGAGGTCTTTTTTCACGTTCGCGCCTCGCTGCCGGTTCTTGGAAGAGATTTGGAGGTTCGAATTAGACCGGTTAAGTTCGGTGATGTATGGCTGATGGTCTGTTACGGTCGGATGATCAGCTTAAAGTGAGCTGGTAACTGATTCTTGATTTTATTACTTATTATACAGTCAGGTCTAAAAATATGCATACATTTCGGAACTTTTGCCGATGGTACAAGGATTAGTATCGTTAACATATTTTTGGATCCGATAGTGCAATCATCATCATCATCATATCAACCGAAAGACGTCCACCGCTGAACATAGGCCTGATAGTGCAATGCTAAGTCAAATTTTGAAATTGTCTTCAAAGCAATGATCGGAAAGGGTGAGCTATTTTCATATTAATTTGACGGATATCATATCAAAGTGGTAAGTAAAGAGCTTTCCCGTACAACCCATTGCTGAAGGTTATTTTTCCTTCACTGACAAAACAGAAAAAGTACTCCTGCCGAACCTACAATATATGTATTGTACTGTCGAACAAATTATGTACCTATCTCAAAATAATTATTCTGCCTCAGAAAACGTGGCCATTATAACAACACCCAGCTGGACGAAAGGTAAATTAACCTAAATTAAAAAGCCAATTCTCTGATGCCCTAAAAACATAATCGTTTTGTATATTTAGTCACTGTCAGGAAATAGTACATTACGACACAAGTGCGAAAAACACGAAATCCGAAACGTTATGTTTTAAATCGACACGAGTTACGAATTCCTTTTTTGCACGTGTCTCGCATGACGTTTTTTAGTACAGATAACCCTCCGAAGTTTTGGATCTGATGTAAAATGAGCCACTTCTCGCACTAGAGCCTAAAAGGCACCATTTGTACTAAAAATATATATAAAATACCAGAAGCTCATAAATAGTGGAACACATACCGTAACGCCTTGGCCATAAAGCCTTGTACCGATATTTATGACAACATTCTTCCACCACCATATGATGGTGACTGTAGCTACCTACCTTCTTTTTCTTTAACCACTCTGAATACATTTATATCATTATGTAATGTACTATCGCTCCGGTTTGGCCCAAGGCAATACCGATACTAAAACCTTCCCTCTTAATTACTATCATTTAAAAAACGACTTCAACCAATTTCTCCAAGATCCCATCATCATGGTTTGATTTGAAATCGGTTAAAAAAAGAATTATCGAAATCGGTTTCCGTAATATTAAGTTATGCTTCATGCAATTTATGACTTATATGACTTTCTCATGGATGGCATTGTTAGAACTAGACAAATTTAAAATGGGACCAATCGGTGAGCAACATCTTTCAAATAAAAAAAGAATCATTAATATCAGTTCACCCAGTCGAAAGTTCTGAGGTAACAAACATTTAAAAAAAACATACAGATATAATGGAATTGAGAACATCCTCCTTTTTTAAATCCGTTGAAAACACATCATAACAGCATACATAGAAACAAACAGCATGTAGTGATGATTGATATGACCAGATTACCTGCCTCAGGATTGGTAGAAACACCCAAAAAAGGAGCCAATCTTGATCATTTCAATTCGAGCTTAAACAAAAATTAATCATACCAACAATCAATCACAAAAATCCCTCAGAAATTAACTAGTAATCCACCTTCAACCACATTCAACATCTATCAATCAATAAGTCGCGTTAAAGATTGAGATATTTCACTCGGGCCAGACAGGGGGGGCCACCCGAGGGGGTGGGGGGGTGTTTACCGGGGCCGTGACGGATATATTCTCCGTAGACACCCGTCAATCACCGGGGATATGATGAGAATAATATTTCAAGGAGATGTACGCCGCTTGGGCGGTCTTGACGTTTGGTGAGTTTAGGTATTGCGTTTTAATGTTTATGCGAAATGTTACTGGGGTCATTTCCAGAAAAAGTGTACCTTTTAATGTCACGAAAATAAGTATGTAAATTGAGATTTCTCAGTTTAGTTACTCCCATACTAAAGGTATGAAAAATTCTGTAACAAATTTGAGATTTTTTTTATCAGTTTCGTTACTTATAGTATGAGAGTAACTAAACTGAGTGGGCAATCTCAATTTACATACTTATTTTCCTGACATTAGGGACAATTTTTTTTGTTTCATAACTGAAAAGTACGCACGATGCCGAGTAAAATGATGTATTACAGTCCATGATCGCAAAAAAAAATTTAAAGGTACACTTTTTCTGCAAATGACCCACTGACGATGTTAAAATGTTGGAAATAAAGTATGAGGTGTGGCTTTAATAAGTACAAATAAATCAACATTCTGTAAGTTATAGTTAGGCAAAAAGTAATCCGATTACACGATTACTTTTGTACGTGTACTATGTAATATAGATTACATATTTAAAAAATGTTGAACGAAATTCCGAAGAAATGCATTTCACTTTGTGTAACGTTAGTCAATTTTTTGTAGGGAAGTTTGTTAGTGTTTTCCCTTGACATATATGTAACTCAATTCGTTTGCCTTAATTAAAAAATTAAGTGGAGTTTTAAATAGATTAGAAGCATGCGCTGATCCCGAAGATACCATCCTACACCACCATGTTTTTTGTATTATATTCTTATACAGATTAATGCTTGAACTTGCCGATTTTATGCTTTCATTATGCTGTAGGACCAAATCAAGCACCAAGACTATCAAGACATCACAATCCATCCACCCAAATACGTGTAGACGTCAATGTGAAATCAATCAAGTCCGAACCCCCCTCCCTTCTCCCCCCTTGACCTGTCGCGTATTTACTTTACAGCTGACATCTGACGGATGGGGAGGTTTTCTGTTTGTTTGCGGATTAGGGCTGGACTTGTCAAAGACAAGACTTGGGATTAAGTTTGGGGGATTTTTTATATTTTTAATATTCATTTTGGACCGTGGACATGAAATTTTGATCCGTTAGCCTCGATATCTTATGTTAGAATTATTCATGTTAAGCTTATTTGCATAGAACTGTTTTCGAAAATCTAAGGCTAGAGTTTAAATGTAAGAGAAAAAGTACTTGTGTTTTTATTTGTAAATGGTGCTTTATTTGAGATTGCAAAATCGTACTGATTTTGTTATTACATTTCTTGGGTCATTAGTTCATTAAGTACATAGATAAATAAACAATGAAATACTCATAATATTATATGAATATTGATTGTAAGATTATATCGTTTCAATATTAATATGTACTAATGGCAGAAAATAAGAATATATCATGCTTTATATTTTCTTTGTAATATCAGAACCTTGGATACAGGTCGCATCTAACCGGTAAGTGTGGAGGTCCAGAGTGGAGACCTATGTTCAGCAGTGGATGTCTTATGGCTGAGATGATGATGATAATCAAAACCTTATTCGTATTTAAGTTACCCGGGACACAGTGTCCTGGCGAAGAAAGACTAGGAGAGACGACTCCAAATGATGGGATAAGGCTAGGTTAAGAGAGAGAGATTCGTATTTAAATTCTGTATTATATTTATGTTCTAGAATTAAATGATCAATTTGAATTAAATCAATTAAAAAAATGTTAGCACTCAACCTAGATAATTATAATGAATGTATACACTTTTTGTTGGGTTGCATACTTATGTTGAGATTAAGTTGTTACACTAACAGTATATGATTTATTACATACTGTACCAATAAATGGAAAAACATATTATATGAATCAGTACAAATCAAAATATTAAATAACGAATTTATAAAATAAACCATCATTTGTTATGGTCCTTCGAGCCGGATCACTTCATACAGGATTCTCGAAAACAGTATAATATTATATTTTTTTACATACTGTACCAATAAATGGAAAAAGATGTAAAAATTAAAACAAATAAATATATCAAATAACGAATTTATAAAATAAATCATCATTTGTTGTGGTCCTTCGAGCCGGATCACTTCATACATGATTCTCGAAAACAGTATAATATTATAATTTTTTACATACCGTACCAATAAATGGAAAAACATGTAAAAATTTAAACAAATAAAAATATAAAAAAACGAATTTTTAAAATAAACCATCATTTGTAGTGGTCCTTCGGGCCGGATCACTTCATACAGGATACTCGAAACATCTTTTCCCAGAAAGACTCTGTGACATACATCCCTTTGGTTTAGGAGTTAGGAGCGACATCAATTCGGGGGCAAGTTGCAACAGATCGGGAGTTTTAGGGGTCACAAGGGCGACGGGTTGATAATGATATTATTTAGGATTTTACCCAATAAAATAATAGTGGGCAAAATAGAGCTTATTGCTAAATACTAAGCTTTCTTTGATATCCTTTCTTCCTTAACTGTCAGAAATGTGCTATTAAAACTTGTGATTGTGACCTTGAAAGTCGAATTCATAGTTTCATTTTCAACGCCATGAGATGGCTCGATTTTGGCTTCACCCCAGACGAAAGGATGTCGGATATTTCGAGAGAAACAGGATGCTTAGCCAAGTTGCCAATCGCTGGCGCTTGGTAGCGTATCGTAGTTTTCCCTCTCTGTCACTCTTTCATTTAATGCGACAAAGACAGTTAGCTCCCTTTCGTTTACGATTGACGATTAAGCGTTAGCGATTGGCAACTTGTCTAAGCATAAGCACCCAGTTTTTTATTTCAAATAATAATTGATTTAGAAATATTTCATTGCTTAAATAAAGCAATACGCAAATAATAAATAAAGTGCCGGCTAAAATATTAAATAAGATTTCTTGGTTCTCCAAAACTGGTGGTTTAAGCGAAGTCATCACATCATCATCATCATCAGCCTATGATAGTCCATTGCCTCTCCTATTAACCCGGCGGGAGTGTGGCAGGGTATCTCATACCCTGCGTTTGACTTATGTCAATATATTTAGAGTTTATTTTTGTTTAACCTTTTTTCACCACACTCTCGGCGGGTTAACTATGCATATAGACGCATTAGGAGGTAAATGCCCATAATCGCCACGCTGGGCAAGCGGATTGGCGATCGCAGTAATGTGTCCACTATGATGACGCTGCTGCCCATTATCAATCTTTTATCAAATAATGGTCAGTGACACTTCAATCCCTTAGTCGATTCTTACGACACCCGCATGAGGAGTTGGGGTGGTGACAAATGTATTTTTATTGCCGTCACCACACAGTTTGCGGTTTTTAAGCGAAGTAAAATATAGGTATTTTGAGGTTTAAAACAATTGTTACATAATAAGACAACAAAGAATGAACGGAGTATTAATTATTTCATGTTACAAAAAAAGTTTACGTCGAATAGTAAACCTGCTTTTTTCAAGTCGGCTAAAAAATGCAGCTTTCAATGTTGACTCCTACATAATAAAACAATTATAATTTTAAAATATGTGCAAGAACAAAAAGTTACCTGTTACACGGTCACCCGTCATTAAATCTAATCCGCATGTCAATTAATTCTAAAACTGTCAATCATACTGACATTACCGACGTCAATTTGATTAAGACAGAGAGCTTCTTATTTGGAAGAGGTTTGCCTTCGTTGTCTTACCTGTAAATAAAAAAAGTTTGGCTTAAAACGGGTATAATGCATTGCGTATTAAGAGCGGTAAATAAGGAATAGTGAACAAGTGTGAAAGTAAAGCTCAAGCCGAAAGCGCGGGCATTACTTCACGCGAGTTCATAATTCTTGTACCGCCCGTGGTACACACAACGTTTGTCATCACACCTGCGAGGGGAAAAAGGATAAAAAAAATATATTTACACAAAACTAATATGGTCTCAATCGTTTCTAAATATTAGGAATGACTCAACTCTAATACGTTAGTGACAAAGGACCTGATGAGTTATGCTGCCCTGGTACTTAAAAGGGTGGAAATTAAAAAGATGTGTCCACAGAAAATTTGAATTGGTCGCCCTTTTCAGTGTAAAAAGTTGTTACACAAAATGAAACTTCATAGCTCAAAATTATGACGTAAAATTTTGTTTTCATTAAAGGCATATTAAAATATTACCGAACCGCGATACTCACGTATTTAAGTCGATGATTGCTCGACATATTTCGACCCATTAAGAGGGATTGAAGTGTCACTGAACATTCTACAAGATTGATGATGGACAGCAGCGTCATCATAGAGGACACATTACTGCGATCGCCAATCCGCTTGCCCAGCGTGGCGATTATGGGCATTTACCACCTAATGCGTCTATACGCATAGTTAATAGGAGAGGCCTACGTCCAGCAGTGGACTAACATAGGCTGATGATGAAGAGGGTTCATTATTATTGCAATAATTCCTACCGTGATATAATGTTGTATGTAAATCCATTACTGCCCATGTATCATGCCCGCCGCAGGTGTGTCATGGATTACCGTATATATTGGTGCGGAGCATCTTTTTGTATGGAATCCAACGCCAAAATCACGAAAGTGTAAGTAAATTAATGTAGTGATAGTGTATTTTGTCGATTCTGTATTCGTAATCAGGAATCATGAACGACTCGTCTAGTTTGAAGTTCATAGTGTTACTTTAATATGGTGAACTAGTATGTTTACCATATTGTAGTATATGTTAGAAATTGTAGTATCTATTAAAATTAAAAAGTTACATCTAAAAGTGTGAACAAATCCAATCATTCCCACGGAAACCACATTAGAAAATGACTTATAAAAAACACTGCTTTAAAACAAATAAAATTTCAATATGTTTAAATATGTATGAATTCAGTAGTAAAATGATGGTCTAAATAATTAAAATATATGCTCAAACGTAATCAGAATCTTTCTAATCCGCGATATTTATGTAAATCTAGTATGAGAAGAATGTAAATAAAATTTAATGTGACCTTAATTCGTCGAAAGTGACAATTTTAGGCAAAAAAGCATATTAATAAATATATCCAAAATTTTAATATTCATGAATACTGCTGACACGGAGGTCCGGAATTAACGCGTCATTATTTTATATTAATTTATTTATTTAGGTTAGTTTGAAATATACAAGATACTATTAATAACAATGCTTCAAATCCAAGCGAAGTTATTTCACCACTGTGAAATAGTATAGTAGGTAAGGCCTCCTAAAATCAGTGTTTTTGCCTGCGAAGCTAAGGGTCCCGGTTTCGTATCCCGGCGAAGGCATCTCTGTGCATTCAAAAAAATATTTATTCCTTAGTCAAGGTTGTTTTCTATGTATTCGAATACCTACCTATATGTATGTATGGTATGCAAGAGATAGGTATCTATATGTAGGTATCTATCTCTTGCATACCCCTTACTGTATTACCTACTTATGTTACCCCTTATACCCACAATAAGCTTTTTTGGATTGACCGTGGGAATTGGTCGGTTTGTATTAGAATATCTATACCATGATATGTAATAATGTCACGTAAAATTGATAATCAATTTAGTACCATAGTATTAACGCCTATATACAAGTCCAAAGGTCAATGACCTTCCCATCAACATAAATCAAAGAAAGTGTTCAAAACCATTTCAAAATGTCAAATAAGTCACGTCAAAAATTAAATAAAAGCCACTCCAACAGTGTCCCTACCAAATAACCCTAAAACACAATGAGCAAGCAATAACTAAAAATAAAACAGGCACAAACCGGAAAAATCCAATCCGAACCACTAACCCTAACTCTAGCCAAAACCTAGAAGCACTAAAATTTTATTCACACGTGCCTGGTGCATAATGCAAACGTACGTTAACTAAAAAGAAAGATAAGTGCATATTTATACTATCCGTACGCGATATTTTGCAGCGACCGTCAGTGTAAAGTGTTCGATTACAATTTAATGTCGCGATGGAGGCCGCAAACCTTCATTCAAAACCATATCCACCATTCTAACTTCAAAGAATCCTCGCCACTATTCTTTCGCACTAAGGGTTATACTAGCTTGAAACAACTTGGTGGTTAAGACGTTTTATGCTGTAGTGGTAAGTCGTTTCGGGCAGCATCGGAGTCTAGAAGTAGGCAGAATGTGACAGCTAGTGCCATGGTTATTTTTTTAAATAAGGGTGCCTACAAAGTCATGACTTTATTACACTGAGCTGGTAATGAGATGGACTCGAGTTATTGAGCAGTATGGACATGCTTTTGATCTTAAAGGTTTTGTCTCGAAATATAAATATATTTTAACGATTTACGCTATTCAAGCGAAACAACTGACATCCTGACGGAGCGTTTCGATTTTGCGATATCGTTCACGAGTTTTTTTAGAACTGAAATATTTGCGTTTTTTGTAACGGAAGGTTACTAATAAGTGCCTAAAAAATGTAAGGCATATTATCACTTCCCAAACTATTATTCCCATAGTTTAATTTTGGCAGAATCATCTCATGGCAAGCCAACGTTACACAGACGTTTCTCTTTGAGATTATAATGTTCTAACCTAACCTACCCTAACAAGTTTTCAAATGAAAATTCAGCCAAATTAAAGTTACCAACTAATAATTTGGTAAATGCCAAGTGAATCTTCTGCTAAAAGTTAGTTGATATTCGGCAAAATGAAAGTATGCGAATATAGTAACGGTTTTGAGGCTTTTAATGCTAGAGACTCGTGTTTTTATTCGACAGAACACAGTTTAATGATTTCTTCTATCTTTGATTTAAGTATAGACGTACTAAATGTAATTGGAATTTACAGTGTACCGAACTCATTTAGAAGACGTATTTTACCATCGAAAATTGATTCAATAAACCAGCACCTAATACAAATAAAGATAAATACCTGCATTTAACCAAAAATTTACCAACCAAGCAAAATTTAATAAACAGCATTTTAAACTGTCATGGAAAATTTGCAAATAACAGTAATAGTTGTCAACTTTTGTAATTATGCATTTCAATTTATTGTCACCGCATTTATGGTACCTACCTAATTGAAAAACTACCAACAAAATAATTATTTCAAACCACGCATTGCAAATGACATGAATGAAAACATGATACCACAAATATTTTAAGCTTTTCAATTTATTGCTACATACTTATATAAATATGTATATATATTTGTCGTAAATTAGTAATTTCGTAAGCTTGCGGTACACTTCTGGGTTATATTGGCTCAGGAATGAGATGAGTGGCGTACTAGAAGAGAGGCCTATGCTCAGCAGTGGGCGATAAATGGCTGAAATGATGATGATGAATCATAAATAACCGATATTATATGTCAACCTCCGTTGACGGCAGAAAAGGTATGGGAGTCGAAATTACTCAATCTCCTAAATGATTTTATTTTAAACCATTGACACAGATTCTTCAAAATGTTAGGAAAGTTTATCAATGATTCATATTGTTTCGCCATTTCTGTTCCGTAGGCGATAACTACATTATAATGACATTCGATACTTTGTTTTCTATATTTTCATGCGCAGGTATTGGCCATGATTTTGTCTACATAGAATACATAGCTTTAAGATTACCTGCTACCTACATTCCTAAATAGCGTTACTTAAAGAATACGAAAACCATAACGCGAAAATTATTCGCAAAATGTGATGCGAATATTCCAAGTAACATTTTTGAAATGAAAAGTTCCAATGGAGTCCCATTCGAACTTCGGGAATGTCAATTTGACTTCTTTTTGAGCTGAAGTAACCTAGATTTTGTTTGTAGGTACGAGATTTTGTTTACATTGTTTGCAATTTCTATAAACGACAACTTACCAACTAGTAACCGTATGGTGACGGCAGTAAGAATACATTTGTCACCACCCCTACTCTTCCCGCGGGTATCGTAAGAGTTGACTAAGGAATTAAAGTTTTACTGACCATCCTTCCATAGAAGATTGATGATGGGCAGCAGCGTCATCATAGTGGACACATTGCGATCGTCGATCCGCTTGCCTAGCGTGATGATTATGGGCATTTACCTACCTCCTAGTGCGTCTATGTGCATAGATAATAGGAGAGGCCTACGTCCAGCAATGGACTGAAATAAGCTGATGATGTGTAGACAAGTGATGTCATGATAGTTATTCCATGCACATCATTAAAACGAACGATATAATGATATCACAAGTTGCACTGATTCACACATTTTATATAATTTACGTAGAAAGTTTCCAAATGAATCATATCGTGCCGCAATCATTTGCGGCCGACGACAGATGAGGATGACGGTATGTCACGATTTTATTGATATAGTGTCCTTTAATGGCAGCCACGGCTTGATTTACTGTACTTTAATCTTGATTCTCAATGTTTCGGGGAAATCTTGACATTGTCGAGTGACCCTGTATCACCAATGACAGTGACAATTCATTGCCATGTGTTTACTTATATTATTTCATGTCAAAAGGGTACCTATGGTTCTAAAGTAACATAAGTAGTATAATTTTGCTGCTTTCTATTATTAGATGACGTTAAACACCTGTGAAAGCCTTTCAAAACACAAATTGAATAAAATGATTTAGACTAAGGAAAACATGTTTGTGGTAAACGCACTATGATAACCTTTAATAGTAATTCGAAACCGGGTCGAATACTCTCGATAATTTAAACAATAACAAATATAATTTGATTTTAAAGCACTTTACTAGTGACCGTTTTTGATTCTAAATGGCCTTAATCTCAACCGTTCCTTTCCACGCTCAATTTTTAGAATGTTTTTAAGGTTTTCGGATTTTTAATACATGATAATATGTTACTTGTTAGTTGTATTTATGTAAGAAATAAATGCTACCGAGTTTGGTATTGCAGAAAACCAAAAATTGGCTCGGACCAGTGATATAGATATAGAACAAAATTAGCTCGCTTATTCGCTTTGAATTTGAATTTGAATTTCATAAACGTCTCCTAAGTCCTAACTTATCAAGCCAATAAGTATTGTCCCTTTTAGTGTTATCAATATATACAGGGTGTTTTTTAGATTTCCGTTAAATTGGATAGTTTACTCGGGACATTAATAGAAGTTGCCTGGTATAGCGGCTTATGTTAATTTCGTAAACATATATTTTTTCGTTTTCATACAATAATAATTGTAATGGCAAGTGTGAGAGAACCTTAAGAATAAGATCTCAGGTGACTGACGGCACACGTCAAAATAAGTAACATTAGAATGTAATAAAGGTTGCAATACACTTGTTCAGTCGTTAAACTTATTTTTTAATAACTCAATAACAGTAAGAGTTAAGACACTAGTTTCTTAGAGAAATTGATTGTTTTTGACCTAAATAAGCTTCCCTTTAATTTAACGGAAATCAATCAAAACACGGTGTATACACCGGGACAAATACTTAGTGGCTTCTTAAGTTAGAAGAGGTTTATGAATAAGAGGGATAAATTTTACATTTCGTAATTTCATGTCTGACGATTAACAAGTTATTGCAAAGCCCGCTTCAATGTAACCTAAATCTTTTCAATAATTTGACTTTAACTTCAACTAAAGCAAAATCACAAACCCGAAAAAGCCAAGTATATTCCTGTCTATGTCGTTCCCCGTCGGGTCATTTATAATCGCGGACGGGTCTCCGGGATCGACTCCTGATTGATACAGTCAGACAATCGCGAACAAATGGGGACTGATGGATTTCTTATAAGCTTTGGATAGGTCAAGTTTAGGAACTGTTGAATGAGAGCTTATTGTTTTGTCATTCGTCTTCTTTTTAGCCTTTTGACAGCTTTTGATTTGACTACATGACAGTGGAAAGCAACAGCTTTAGCTGCCAGCTTTGATATTATTGACGGACTACCTGAAGTAAAACTTTGTTTGATTAGATGCAATCGTTTGGTGTCAGTGACAGATATTTTTCTTCAAGGTTAGCTTTCAAAATGTTGTTGGAACATGAAATGTTAACAAAAATAAAATGTGTTCGTGTTTAGTAAAACGTCCCATTTTGTCGCTTACCATAAAGACGATATTTCCTTGTATTTTCATATGAATAAACTGACAAAGCGGCTTTATGGCAAACGACAAAGTGGGACGTTTTACTAAATTTACTCACTAATAATTTGTGAAAAAATGTACTAATGATCGACACTTTAAGGCCAATGAGATGATACTTATTGGTCACTTATATTTTTTTATTATCACTAAAGACCAAGCCATACCGGATACGTGTGCAGCACGTGCACGTGTGCATGTGCGAGGCACCCGCGTTGTAGCGTACGATATGTCATATTGGATGGCACACCGCTTGCGTGGCGTGCACGTGCACAAGCCACGTAACGAGCACCAACGACCTACGATTACCTAAACTAAATATTTTGTGAAGTATAAAATGTAGAATAATGATATTCAAAAATTTATGTACGAAATATCATTTGACATTTACAAATTGCTTTACGGTGAAGGAAAACATCGCGAGAAAACTGCATACACCTGCGAAGAAATTCAAGGGTCTATGTGAAGTGAAGTCCCTAACAAGTACTGGGCCAGCGTTGGGAAGGATTATGCAAAATAGGCACGTTTGATTACGAGTTGCAAAAAAAAATTGCCAGAATATAACAACAACATAATGATATTCAATTCAAAGAGGGCATTTTTACATAATTAATACAACTAAAAGTGACGTAGTAGTTATAGTGATTAGTAAACTGTTCAAGTCATTATAAGACATAGAATCAACATATTCTGTGAGTAATTCCAAAGTATTTAGATATAATACTATGCCATTCAACAATTTCATTGATATTTTAAAACGGCATAAAGATAATCATTACATTTGTCAATCTTAATCCACTAATATCATAAATAACGAATATTAACCAATAAAACACCCACTCGTTGACTCACTGCGAGAAAATGATTCCCAGTATAAAACGGAACTATAAAACTAATAGTAAAAGTCATCATCATCATCATCATCAGCCTATGATAGTCCACTGCTGGACGTAGGCCTCTCCTATTAACTATGCGGTATAGACGCATTAGGAGGTAAATGCCCATAATCGCCGCGCTGCGCAAGCGGATTGGTGATCGCAGTAATGTGTCCACTATGATGACGCTGCTGCCCATCATCAATTTTTTATCAAATGATTGTCAGTGACACTTCGATCCCTTAGTTGACTCTTACGACACCCGCAGGAGGAGTTGGGGTAGTGACAAATGTATTCTTAGTGCCGTCACCACACGGTAAAAGTGGTATTGCAAAATTGTCAATAAAACTATGGTTGCCGTTATTTTCAGGTACATTTAGACCAAACGAGCCTTCGGTCATTCTATCCCCCACTCTACGAAATTCGTTCGTTACACAAAACGTGATTCGTCGATATTCGTTGGTTTCGTAGAGTGGGGGATAGAATGAGTGAATGCTCTTGGTCTAAACGCACCTTTATTTAGTAAATCTGCCAAGAATTAATTATTTTTCTGGAATCTCATCATGTTTTGTTAGTTTCCATCAATTAATCGATTTACGAGGATATTTGGTTAACGTGTAAAATTGGTTGATATAAGCATGAGAGTGATCTTTGATATTTATAATTTTTTAGCATTGTTTAAGCAAAAGTAAGAAATGGATGTGTAGATAACTAGATATTTAAAAAATATTTTTTTATTGCTTGCTTTAATATTACTAAGGAATGAGAGCTTTTATCTTTTGCGCTTTTAAGGCTTGTATGTGACAAAACTACACTACTGTAGATACCTTAATTTATGTTATTTTCTTAC
This sequence comes from Thaumatotibia leucotreta, assembly GCA_025490895.1. Classification (NCBI taxonomy): domain Eukaryota; kingdom Metazoa; phylum Arthropoda; class Insecta; order Lepidoptera; family Tortricidae; genus Thaumatotibia; species Thaumatotibia leucotreta. Next base: position 195,303 of record JALPQI010000685.1, on the reverse strand, counting down.
ACTATTGCGTTAAAAATAATATTCATATCAAATAAGTACTTGAAGATAGATATAATATGTTATTTAATGCACGAAAGTAAAGGACTGTTGGAAATTATGACATGTAAAGTTCTGCTAACCATTTCCATAGAAATACCCAGTATATTTGAATAAAACAGTTATCAAAGACCTACATTTCCAAGAAAAGTTGATTTATAACTACAACTAATAAAACAAGACTGATGCAATCAGTGCTAGTGGGCTAAATGGATCATTAAATGTGAATATGTGGACAGAAATATGTATTTAACAATATATTCACTAAATTAACATAGACAGTGGCGCCACCAGAACAAATATGACTAATTTATTATAACTAATCGTTTCACATTTATGTTCAGCAAAAAATAAACACAAAACTGTTTTTTTAACACAACAGCATAAAGTAGGACTAATTTAATTATAGAATTTTAAAAGCAATCTTATAGTTTTGAGTGAAACGACTTAGACAGTGGCGCCACGGAAATTCAAATGAATTAAAAGATTTTTAAATTTTCAGTTACTTTTAATTAAAGATGACATTGGTGTCACAGAAATATAAATACAAAGTAATAAACATTTATAAACCGACCTGAAACGTCAAAGAACGACAAAGATGGCGCCTAGAGGATAAAAGAGGACTAAATTAGAACAGACCAATTTACTAATAATTCTAAGTAAAATAAAATGACACAAAATTGAAAGAGAGTATATTGTTGAACCATACTAAGCATTCTATTATTTTTATTTAAACGGACACGACACTGGCGCCAAGGAAACAATATTATCGAGAAAAAATAGTCCACATAAGTTTTAAAACGTTCTAAAATAAGATCCTTTAAACAAAATCAAAGGAAAGTGGCGCCACGGAAACCAAAGAAAAATTAACGGTCAAATTTATAATTTATATCGTTCCGAAATTGAACACTGACGTCACGTCAGTGGCGCAATAAAGAAACAAAATATCGTATCCAAACGAATTAAGCACTTCTAAAATCGGACGGTCAACTAATACTAGTATTAAACAGCTTTGGTGGTCATTTTAATATGTCTTTAAATATATAATGACGTATCGATACTATGGGTTCAATTGCCGTAAAGGACAGAATGCACGTTTTCAGAAGGAGCAAAATTAACTTTTTTTAGTAAACTCCTAACAACGTTTTTTTTACCTACCTCTATTTATGACTGTTTAAGAAAGATACATATAAATATATCGCTAGTATCTTTGTATTCTTTATCCCGCTTTGCGCAGCAACTGTAGAGATAAACTAGATGCTTTAAAAGTTAGATGTTGTAAAGGACACGTCAAAATACTATGAATGTCCTTTACATCCACGATTTTTTTATCTATATATGGGTAAGGCCGCGGATTTTGACGAATGTGACACAGACATAACATAAAAAAATACGTTACGTTACCATAAAACGCAACGAAAGTTACTATAAAGCTCAGCTCATACTAGTATGAACTCTGATTAAATAAAGGTCGTAAAAAAAAACATATTTTTATCACTAAATAGTTGTTTTAATCAGATATAATAATCAACTTATATAATGTAATTTCTCATACTTAGTAATTACTTAAATTAACAGTATTTATAAATGTTTTAATGCCATAATCTGTGGAACTAAATAAACTAAATAAATCACCATAAATGCTTAAATGGAAATTGAACTGTTATTAATTAACACTATTAAACGCGTTAATAAATTATACCGTATTTCATTAGCCCCAGGGGGGTAAAATTACCCACTGGAAACAGCTAATTACTTAAAAAAACGCAAATCAAAATACCTAAATAACAAAATAATTTGATTTGTTTCGCAAACACTTGTTACAGTATGCTGTCATTCAATATCAAATAAAACTCATTGAAATCAGTAAATTTCTGTGTGCACTTCCCTTTACCACATATTTTCGTTACGTAACATAAAAAAAGAAAAAAAAAACCTTTTTAAAAACAAGCTTTTATTTGTTTATAAAATGAACTAAAAAGTTAAAAATAAATTAACTCTAAAAAGAAATCTAACACTTTGTAACTTGATTGTAACCTTTAACGACAAATAGGTAAGCGTCTTCGTCTAGGACAAAATAATTCCATATTGTACAAATTTATTTAATTTTAACACTATAACTTTTCACCATACATAACTATTCAATCTCGTCCCCCCTCTTTATCATAGTCCCCATTTATAAATGGAAGCGTGTTACATTGTGATAGCCTGAGGAAACTGTTGTGTTGTATTAAATGTAACACGCTTTCATTTATAAATGGGGACTATGATAAAGAGGGGGGACGAGTTTGAATAATTATGTATAATGAAAAGTTATAGTGTTAAAATTAAATAAATTTGTACAATATGGAATTATTTTGTCCTAGACGAAGACGCTTACCTATTTGTCGTTAAAGGTTACAATCAAGTTACAAAGTGTTAGATTTCTTTTTAGAGTTAATTTATTTTTAACTTTTTAGTTCATTTTATAAACAAATAAAAGCTTGTTTTTAAAAAGGTTTTTTTTTTCTTTAATTTTATTTTTAGCTTTTTAGTACCTCTATTTTTAATTCGAGATTTACTACGACGTAGTTCGCAGCGCGTAGCAGCGTTATTCCGTTATGAAGTCCGTAGTTCGTTCACATGATATGTAATATGTACTGATTTAAATATCAATAATGTTGAAATTATGTAATCACTTGTTAGTTATTTGTAACGTTTCTCATTCTATCCATTTCTTTTAATGCATCAACATTACAAGGTTTCTTCGACGTCAACTTGGAGCAGTCAAGTTCTCCGATTTGAAACCTGCTAAAGACCTAACTCGGCGTAAAGCTACATAAGCTTGACCGCCGCATGAATGCTTTGTTCTAGAGATTCGTTTTTTCTATTTATATCTTGCCTATATGTGCGTTGTTCTAGAGATTCGTTTTTCCTTCTCTCTTGTGTATTTATTCTATTGATATCTTGCCTATATGTGCGTTGTTCTAGAGATTCGTTTTTCCTTCTCTCTTGTGTATTTATTCTATTGATATCTTGCCTATATGTGCGTTGTTCTAGAGATTCGTTTTTCCTTCTCTCTTGTGTATTTATTCAATTGATATCTTGCCTATATGTGCGTTGTTCTAGAGATTCGTTTTTCCTTCTCTCTTGTGTATTTATTCTATTGATATCTTACCTATATGTGCGTTGTTCTAGAGATTCGTTTTTCCTTCTCTCTTGTGTATTTATTCTATTGATATCTTTCCTATATGTGCGTTGTTCTAGAGATTCGTTTTTCCTTCTCTCTTGTGTATTTATTCAATTGATATCTTGCCTATATGTGCGTTGTTCTAGAGATTCGTTTTTCCTTCTCTCTTGTGTATTTATTCTATTGATAACTAGGGCTACAATACAACAGGGTTCGCCCTGGTACCCTGAGGCACAACGTTAGCGGCAAGACATGTTTATACACCCTCATACCATTCAGCCCTCGGCACGTGCTCACCTTGGCATTGGGTCATCCATCCAATCAATCATATATAATTAATATGGGACGAAAGCAAGAGACTCGTCAAGACGAATTAAACGAGACCAAACTCGATCGGGTTGCGTCGTTTAATTACGGAGTTCCTATGGCCACCTTCCAACTCCAACATCAGACCCTGGTTACCATATAGTATCAAAATACTCGTCAAGACTAATCCAATGAGCCCAAACTCGATGGGGTTGCGTCGTTTAATTACGGAGTTCCTATGGCCACCTTCCAACTCCAACATCAGACCCTGGTCACCATATAGTATCAAAGTACTCGTCAAGACTAATCTAATGAGCCCAAACTCGATGGGGTTGCATCGTTTAATTACGGAGTTCCTATGGCCACCTTCCGGCTCGATCATCAGACCCTGGTTACCATATAGTATCAAAGTACTCGTCAAAACTAATCCTATGAGCCCAAACTCGATGGGGTTGCGTCGTTTAATTACGGAGTTCCTATGGCCACCTTCCAACTCCATCATCAGACACTGGTTACCATATAGTATCAAAGTACTCGTCAAGACTAATCCAATGAGCCCAAACTCGATGGGGTTGCATCGTTTAATTACGGAGTTCCTATGGCCACCTTCCGGCTCGATCATCAGACCCTGGTTACCATATAGTATCAAAGTACTCGTCAAAACTAATCCAATGAGCCCCAACTCGATGGGGTTGCGTCGTTTAATTACGGAGTTCCTATGGCCACCTTCCAACTCCATCATCAGACCCTGGTTACCATATAGTATCAAAGTACTCGTCAAGACTAATCCAATGAGCCCAAACTCAATGGGGTTGCGTGTTTTAATTACGGAGTTCCTATGGCCACCTTCCGGCTCCATCATCAGACCCTGGTTACCATATAGTATCAAAGTACTCGTCGAAACTAATCCAATGAGCCCAAACTCGATGGGGTTGCGTCGTTTAATTACGGAGTTCCTATGGCCACCTTCCAACTCCAACATCAGACCCTGGTTACCATATAGTATCAAAGTACTCGTCAAGACTAATCCAATGAGCTCAAACTCGATAGGGTTGCATCGTTTAATTACGGAGTTCCTATGGCCACCTTCCGGCTCCATCATCAGACCCTGGTTACCATATAGTATCAAAGTACTTGTCAAGACGAATCTAATGAGCTCAAACTCGATAGGGTTGCATCATTTAATTACGGAGTTCCTATGGCCACCTTCCAGCTCCATCATCAGATCAGCTCTCTGTCACAATAACATTGCATTGTCATCCGATTTATACATGCATTCTAAATTTCAGCTCAATCGGAAACCGGGAAGTGGATCAAATTTAAGTTGCAAGATTTGATTACAGAACGACAGACAACGGGACAGGTGAAACTAAATAAAAGCTTGTAAAAATACGTTACGTTTTGTAAAAATGTAACGTATTCGTAACATAAGTGTAACGTATATTTGAAAAAAGGTTGAATATCTTGGTAAATAATTGCAATCTGAACATAATAATACATGCTACTGACGTTTGAAACTAAACCCTTTCGTATGAAAAAACAGCCGTTTAATAATAATCACTACTTACCGTAAAAATCACACTACCACTTTCGACGTTTTTTGCTAAAACTTTCGCCGCGTGCACTGTGACAACCATTTGTTAACGAATTAATGGGAGTGAATGTGCCTATGGGTGTTGCCCTACTAGAATAAGAGTTCCTAGTGTCGATAAACAAATTTCTACCAACATTGGCTTAAATATGACCTTAAAAAAGCGTTACGAAAGTATCGTAACGTAAATTTGTAATTGGTGACCCAAAAAGTAAAGGAAAAGAAAACAGTAAAATTGTTCACAGTCCTTAATGAACGAAGTAATCGTTTATCATTCTAATTTAGTTTAAAATCAAACATTTAATGCTGACAAGTCTAATAATATGAAAAAAAAAGGTTTTAAGTACTCGTAGTCGAAAAAATTACTCGACTTATGTTACGTTTTTGGCAGAAATATTTATTTATTAATTTTAAATAAAGAGCTAAATTAGCTATTTCATTTGATTACATGTAACTGAGCATAGGGGAATATTTTAAAATTGATCGGAGTTCTCTAGATGTTGTCAGTTTTGTTTTATGAGCAAGACAAATTTTAAGCTCCGAATTCGTCAAAATCCGCGGCCTTACCCATATCTCAAAAAACCGACAAATCATTCCAAATTCAAAGCAACGGCTTCAAGTATCGAAAACGTGATTCGTCACTAGTTGTCTTCTCAGTTTGATAATAATTATTTACGATCGTAAAATGGGATGCTGTCATAAAAACAAGAGGCCAGTCTGCCAGTTTTATTAGCGGTGACCTGTGGGCGAGTTATATTCGGAGTGACGAAAACTATCATATAAATCTACTTAATTTCGTCACGAGAATAGAAATTGGATCGGCGGATTTAATTTAGTCTATTGTGTCATTGTAAATTGATAAAAGATGGGTCAATTTAGAACAAGTCGAGGCCAGAGGTTTGAGAGTGATTAGGACCCGATTCTTCTACTTTCTAGCATGAATAGGCCTGCCGCAATCATCCATGCAGCCTATCATTATTACCTAGTTCACTGCTGAACATTGATAGGCCTCTCCTATTACATATGGACGGATTAGGAGGTAGTTGGGCGTTTTCACAAGCCGTTGTTGAAATCACCTTGTTATTTAATTCGGACAAGTTTAGGCTCATTCTACTCAGGATCATGAGCTATTTCGATTCTAAAAGGAGAAAAAAATGTCCCGAAATATTTTTTCCATTACGATACCGTTTTTTCATAGATGTTCAAAGGCGGTAGCGTAATGGAAGGAATGAAGACTGTATGAAAATTATGGGACATATTTTTTCTTCTAACAAAATCGAATGAGGTCGTGATTCTGAGTCGAAAAAGTCTAAACTTGACCAAATTAAATAACAAGGTGATTTCAACAACGGTTTGTGAAAACGCCCAGTTACCCATAAACTCCACGTGACGGTAGTAAGAATATTTGTTACCACCCCAACTGTTCCCATGAGTGTCCTAAGAGTCGGCTAAGGGATTGAAGTGTCACTGATATGTATTTATCAAAGATTGATGATGGACAGCAGCATCATCATAGTGGACACACTACAGCGATCGCCAATAAGCGTGGCGGTTATGGGCATTTACCTTGTAATGCGTCTTTGCGCATAGGCTGAGAGGCCGTTGTCCAGCAGTGGACTCTTACAGGCTGGTCATGTGTGATAATGAGAACTGCGATAGTTTGATGGTGATGATCGGCTTTGAGGACTCCACTGATCATAATTTTAAAATAAAAGTCGCATTCACTTAAGGTGCACTCAGACCAAAAGAGTATTCGCTGTTCTATCCCCCGCTCTACGAAATCACGTTTTGTGTAACGATCGAATTTCGTAGAGTAGGGGGTTAGAAAAGCGAATATTCGTTTGGTCTGAATGCACCTTTACTGATTAGGAACCAATTTAAGCCTCAATAGAATCGGCAGAGTTAACTGACCTAGAAAACTGATAGTACTTGCCCTTAATGGCCATTGTAATAAGGTTCAAATTCAAATGTGATCTGTGTTGTCGTTTTTACATAATAATTATTATGTATTCTTCTTGGAATGGCGGAACGCTCTCAGTCAGAATTAATACAAATGAGAAGACGCCGACGTCAAAACGTTCAGATTGATTTAGACAACCTAGATGTTCATTCAATAGTAACTTATGAGATACAATCTAATTAGTTACAGCAGCATTTTAACTGCCGATTTCTTTTTGAAGTTTGAAAACAACAGTTGCTTAGCTTAGTCCATTTCGTGGTATAATATTAAATGCTGAGTTTGTCTATTTTGTTTTGTCCTGTCATGCTTGTTATATTTGCCACGAATAAATTATTTGTATCTGTATTTGTAGCTGTACTAGACTTTGCAGGTATCGGTAACGTTAGATTGTACTCGATAGGTAATGCAGGCCATCGCGCTCGCTCGCGTATGCCAGAGAGAGTACGATAGAATCCATTACGTATCGAGTAAAACCTAACGTATCCTTTACTTTCCAACTCGTAGTACGGCTACAGCTGTGTGCATAAAAATCATGTTGAACGGAAATCAAATGTAACAGATCTCTTCAATTTTCAATTTTCGTTCAACCGAACTAAAGCAAAATACCAGGGTGTGTAGCCAAGATGCCAATCGCTTACTCATCATCATCATCATCAGCCTATGATAATCCAATGCTGGACGTAGGCCTCTCCTATTAACTATACGTATAAACGCATTAGAAGGTAAATGCCCATAATTGCCACGCCAAATAATGGTCAGTAATGGTCATTTGCATCAGTAGCTATCATAACTACCATTTCAAAAGTAGATGAATATAATAAAAACCTGACTAACAAAATTCACTAAGACCTGTCATTATTTTTAGAAATTTATTCTACTAGTACAGTCACTATATAAGATAAATCGTAGCGTCCAGAACGTTCAACAATATCTGGACACGCCTCTATTGCCGTAGCGATGCGTACATAATAATTATTATATGGAATTTCACAATTAATTAACCATAACCGACATATTTACAACGTCTAATCCAAGCCCGCATTTGCATAGCCATATCTCAGCCAACGTAAACTGTAAAATATACAATTGGAGCCTAAATCACTGGAAGACAAAGCTCGATCAATCTGTACGCACTCCATAGTCAGGATATGAAGCAGAGATGCGCTTGCGCTGACAGCTCGAGTACACAGTTAACATATTATAAACAGTACACCCCGTTTGAACTTAGAAAACCCTTCGGAACTCAAGAAGGTAATACTGCTGTCCTGCTTTATCGTGTGCCGTTGTAATCCGAGCATTTCGTCTCTTTCTTCGATCCGAAGGGTTTTTTAAGTTCAAATGGAGTGTACCTGCTGATAACAACGGAATTGTAAATCAAGTATCTGTCACTGTTACTCCAAAAAGGCATTTGTTGGAATAACAAAATGCAAGATGCTTGAAATTTTCGATCTTGGGCTTACATCAGGCCTAGCCAAGATAAGTAATAAATGTGTGAGAATGAAAAATGCGAGAGAAAAGTCACGTGACCATTTCCATACATTATTATGGTTACGTGACTTATCGCTTATCCTATACGATTGCATAATGGCATCTTGTCTAGGCCTGCTGATCCCTCGACAGGATTCCTCCAGCTTTATAGGCAGGGTCACTTACCAACTAGGCTACCGAGGTTGACTCACTGAACTATACCACCACCTGGGTCCCGTTTTATAAAGTTACAATTTACAATTTCGCTGTTTGTCTCTCTTTCTAGCCAATATGTGCGTGCGTTAGAGAGGCAAACAGCGAAATTGTAAATTGTAACTTTATAAAACGCGACCCTGGTCAAAAAATAAGTGCATTTCCGTTGCCCGTGATGTTTTGGAACTCAAAAAAGGTTGGTTTTTGGAAGTTTCAGAAGGGTCGTTATTTGTTATAAAACGTACAGTTGGGTTCAAAATTGCATGGCCAGTTTATGAATGAATTCATTCATAAATCGTCCATGCAATTCTGAATGCCACTGTACCTACCTAACCTACTAAAGCTTTTTGAAACGACTTCTGAAACTTGAAGTAATTTCTTTAAAAAAAAAATCCTTTTCAAAAACTCGCTAGCAGCGGGAATGTATTTTATTGTTTGGCCATGTATACACATACATTTTAGTTTCTTCGAGCCGAGACTATGGAGTTAAACTACTGTAAATTAAAGTGACTGTGGCATATGCGCTTGCGTCTGAAGATGTGCAGTGCGCGTAACGTAAATATGCGAAAACGGTCAATCACTGCCGTGTGGTAGTGTACAGTCGACATAATTTACACCGTAATTGCACATGTAAATGAGTGTGCCTGCGACCACGGGTGTAACGTCACGCCAAAAACGTCAGGACAACATTTAACGCAAGGTTACGTGATTTTTTTAATTATATATTAGGAGAACGAACAGAGTAAAATGTATACAATATTTTTAATTCCGTTTGTCGTTAAATATAAGTGATAATCGTGTAAATTTACTCTGTCTGCTCTGTCATAACATTTGACTAATTGCAAAAACATAAGTTTCTCCATAACATTACTGCACTGTTTATGTAAAATCTTACCCACATTAAGCCAGCCTCCATAGCCTAGTTGGTAGTGACCCAGCCTACGAAGCTGGAGGTTCCGAGGGCATTATTTGTGTATTAATTTATCACAAATATTTGTTCCTTGGTCATGGCTGTCTATGTATTTAAGTATCTATATGTATCTATTATATACATCGTCGCTTGGTACCCACATCACAAGCCTTAATTGAGCTTACCGTGGGACTAGGTTGATTTGTGTAAGATGTCCCAAGATATTTATTTATTTATTAAGATCCGATTCAAGCTGAACTTTTCAAAATTGTTTTTAAAATAATTTACCGTTGCATTCTTACGTGACAGGAACAGCACAACTGCATAGCTGTCATGTCATCGATGCGATTCCAACCGTCTGCACCGATTGGCAAAACGCCAGTCACCTTTGACATTTCCGCGAATATCTTTGATGGGTTATGACAGCTTGTGTAGAGGCAGAATTCTGTTCTTAAATCAAATATAAGATGCTTTAAATATAAACAGTATTATCAGATTTACTGACTGGCTATCTTTGGACTTTAAGTCTCAGCGATTTGAGACAATCGGAGAATTCAGAAGTTGTGCACTGCCACTTATATAAAAAAATCCCTTAGTTAAATTTACTTAACTTGTAAAATACGTTTTTCAGGGCAGGGATTCCGCATAGTGAGTATCACTACATAGTATAAAATAAAGTCACTTTTTCGCAACGGATTTTGATGAGATTTTTTTAAATACATAGGTAGAGTAATTCAAGAGGAAGGTTTTTTACGTATATACAGGGTGGCCCATTCAAATCGGTCAGTATGGGAAAGTCTGAAACTATAAGACATACGAAGATTTGTTCTTAGGAACCATGTCACCGATTTTGATAAAAAGAAAAACTGCATTTATAATTTGAAAAAAAAAGCTGTACCCAGCTAGGGATTCGAACCCGGTTGTTTAGAAAAAATAAACTTTCAGTATTTCTATTCAGATATCGTTTGTGTAGGTCTTAAGCAGTAAATGTCTCTAAGAAACAAGATGTCTAAAATGAATGGATTGAATTCACGTAAGTACATGAAATTTATTTTACTAGGTGTTTATTGCGTAAACCTAAAGAAAACAATTTTTTTTTTCATATTATCAACGTAGTTTTCCTTATTATTAAAATCGATGTCATGGTTCCTAAGAACAAATCTTCGTATGTCTTACAGTTTCAGACTTTCCCATACTGACCGATTTGAATGGGCCACCCTGTATAGTACCCGTGCAAAGCCGGGGCGGGTCGCTAGTGCCAAATAAAAAATAATTTAATTATCGATTCACATCATCAGCTTCTCTCAGTCCTCTGCTGGAAGTAAGCCTCTCCTATTAACTATGCGTATCGACGCATTTAGGAGGTAAATGCCCATAATCGCTGGGCAAGCGGGTTGGCGATCGCAGGAGTATATCTACTATGATGACGCTGCTGTCCATCATCAATCTTCTATAATAATTCTAGGAATATCCATTGACACTTCAATCCCTTAGTCTTCTCTTACGACACCCGGGGGAAGATTTTTGAGATTATTGATTCAACCAAATGAAATAATGGAGCAAAATATGTAAAGGTCAGGCAAGGTCAAGGTCAAGGCAAGGTTACACAAAACGTGATTCGTCGAAATTCGTTGATTTCGTAGAGTCGGGGTAGAATGAGCATTCGCTCGTTTGTTCTAAATCCACCTTAAGAAGTGATTCTTCTACAAATGATTTAAAACTTCAGACAATCAAAGCCATTCTTGAGCCACATAAATAACGTGTATCCCAAATGACACCAACATGCGTTATTATTTAAAAGATCGCACATAGAAATTGCAACATACTACAAGTCTAAGAAAATCGAGAGCTTTAAAGCATTTCCCAAATTCAATATACTCAAGTGTGTCAGAAACTTCATATTTGCAGAGCTAAAGCTGTCACTTGCCAGAGTCTCGCAATCTAGTCCATCCACAAATCTAGATCATTTTAGTGTCATGTCAATACAGGCTAAATGGAATATCGTTTGGTTTACTGAATGTTTATAAGAAATGTGTGACGGTTGTTACTCTGGCATTGATAAGAAAGGAATGCAATTATGATTGTGGAGGTCCAAGGGAGACACCTTTGCCCAGTAGTGGGACATCCTTTTAGGCTAGGGAAAATAATCGGAGTTTTGTTCGCAAGGCAAATAAATAGTAGTAGGACAGTCTTATAGATATCAATCGTGGGAGTTCACGGTAAGTTCAGGTAAGCGACGAAATATAAAATAGGTACTAATGATCTGTTTCACAATTCTGGATCAATATATCCATAAGATAAAATTATTGCATAGAAAATAAACATGTCTGAGGAATAAATATTTTTGAAAGAGACGCCATCATAGGGATTCAAACCTGGGAGCTCTAGTTTCGCAGGCAGGGTCACTTTCAACAGTAGGCTCAGTCGGAGCTACGGAGGCCTTCAACCATTAAATGTCACTAAGCATAAAAATCCACAACGTCCAACAATAAAAAACTATTACTATACAGTAGCACATCGCCACCAAATACCATAAAACTTGATGCCCATTCACAAAGCCGACAAAACCACTAATTAACTCATCCCCCCCTCCTGACCCCCTGCGCCCGCGCAATTACAATATGGCGCCGGCCACACGCGCGCTAATTGAGTTTCCGTGTCACCTGTAATGCCTGCGCCTGAGTTTAATGCTCTAAGGTTTAGGGGTGCGCGGGGAGAATGCAGTAGCACCTTTTTGAAGTATCCGACACTTTCTCTTTCATTCTTATTGGGTTAATCAAAGTCACTAGATTTTTTATTCAAGTAGGTATAGCAACAAGCACGCTGGTTTAGAGACAGAACCTACTATTTCGGTCTAAAACATCTTTTAGCAAATAGATTCATATGCCATTGGCATAAAATACTTAAAGGAAATGGTTGGTTGGTTGCCTCTAGCCCGACGCATGTTTGAATCGTCATACTCAATAGCAAAAAAATAATCTAATTCGATCGTAAACATGCAATTTTCGGGAAGGGTGTCGTCATCATCATTATAAACTTAAGAGATATTCTCTTGTCGGTGGAGTAGCTTCCAGCCCTCTCTATCTTGTGCTAGCACTTTGACACACTGATACGACACCACCCCCGCTCTTTCCATCACTTGGTCCATGTAGCTTCGTCTTGATCTGCCTCTTCCTGTTCTACCTTCTATCTTGCCCTCAAGGATGGATTTGAAGAAGTGGTCGTGTCGAATCAAGTGTCCAATTATATTTCCGCGTCTCACTTCGACGGTGTTCACGATCGTTCTTTTCTTATCCACTCTACGCAGCATCTCCTCATTCGTTAATCAACTTATGCCTTCTATCCGTCTCCAGACCCACATTTACATGTATTTACCCCAAATGTTAGATTCGTCACATTGAATTGTGATTTGGACTTAAGAATGCAAGTATGATATTTTGGCCTTTGAAATCGTCACGAAAAAGCGTCGTAGCTTATTCAAATTTAACAATATAACTCCTGATACCTCATCCTCCCCAAAAACTCTGAAGAAACGAAGCTTTCCTAGCGGGTTCGCGATAATCATCATCTTCCTGTATCTATCCAGTGCTGGACATATAAGCCTCTCCTTTTACCTATGGGCGTCAGGTTTTTTAAGAAATTAATGGCCAGAGACACTTCAATCCCTTAGTCGACCTTTTCAACACCCACTCACTATAAGTTGGTGATAAATGTATTCACTGCCGTCACCACGCTTCCAATTTAGGATTTCGATTTCAACCTAAAACTAATCAACAAACTTAAACGGAACCTTACATTCGACAGCAATACGTATCTTTCATTAATTGGCTTAAGTGACTTTTGCGTAAACTGTCAAGAGATAACCAAAGCTTGTCTGTCTGTATGTCACTAAACTTAGGGCCGGTTATGGTAATTTCTGCAATTCCAACATGCCTTTTTCAGAGTAGGTACTAATGAAGTATTTCATTCGATCGACTGTCAATTCTTTGAAATGTAATTGATAATTCCATTCAAAAGTTTCCTGCTATTTCAAACAGTCTGTTTTGTTAGGGTGTAAACACATTTATCAGCATGCGTACGCGTGCGGAAAGCTGAACGCGATCCCGTACTAAACTGACATTTTCTATAGACAAAATGCGTAAGCATGCTGATACATGTGTCTTCACCCTTGTTCTCTTTTTTTCGCTTCGGTACTTTTTGAGAAAATCCTACCCAATTAGAAGTAAACAATATTATATTAAATTGTAATCTTAGATTCTGTCCGTAGTCTTCTGGTTGTAGTCTTAGGTTTATCATGAGTTTTGGTGCAAAAAATATTAAATGAATTTTGCTGGTATAGTATATTGATAATTAGGTAATCTTTTGGACGCCAAAAACTAATACAGTACCTATATTAGTTATTGGCTTTCAAAAGATTAATTATTATTATCAGTATAGTACTTTTTTTGACATCTGTCACATTGAAATGAGGGCCTGGCTTATTTGGGATACTGGTAGTAGGTAAACTCATTTCTAAGTCACAAATAAACCTAATTCTTCAGTTAAGCCATTCAAAATTGCTCCTTCAGATTAAATGGCACTTAACATAAGCTAAAGGTACCCGTCTAATGACGTTTCGGCCGCAAATAGGTTTTAAAAGCATAATAGATCACGATGAATCCCATGAGACCGGACGACGTCTATTTACGTCGCGTCGTGACGGATGGACGTGTGGTGCCGTCAATACGGCATGCCTAGCTAAAAGCTTGGGACAATGGAGTGTATGGTATGGTGGCGCCATCTTTAAGCAATTACTGTAAACACATCCCATGCTATAAATGTAAACCAAAAATGATTGCCTTCGTAGCTTAGTTGATACTCCTGCCGCATGTGAGAGGCTTACGTCTAGCAGTGGACTATCATAGGCTAATGATGATGTGCACGCTCGCGGGTCCCACTCAGCGAAGGTATCTAAGGCCGTTGTCAGCCGCACCCCTAGATCAGACCCTTCTGAACGTGAGTACCGGACCTCTGACTAGTGATTGCTGTAGGTGAAAACCTGCGACCATGTACACCGTGAGCTGTTTAATCCCGACCGATTTTAACAGTGTTTAAAATCAGTCTCAAGGTGCATTCAGACGAAACGAGCATTCGCTATAACCTACTACTCTACGAAATCCGATCGTTACACAAAACGTGATTCGTTGATTTCCTAGAGTGGGGGATAGAACAGCGAATGCTCGTTTGGTCTGAATGCACCTTCAAAAAATTGAAACTGCCGTACTCGCGAGTCAGTCTCATAGACACTAAATTAGTACGAGAACACTAATGTTTCGAGTTATCTTATTTGAGAACATCTGACGACATTAAGAACTGAACGATCTCGGTCACCTGCCGTACTAATGAACAGATGATCGTTTTTTAGTAATTAATTTTGATAGTAAACTAATTATGGTGAGTGACATTATTTACTTGAATGTGTGTGGTCTTGTTTTTACTTAGCACTCTTGTTTTAATAAAATAATCGAAAAAAGGCTATTAGCAAGTTAAAGGCCTTATCAATATAAAAACAAACAATACTTCGCGGCTTGCTAAGTTAAGTGACGTTAATGAATAAGGGGGTTAATATTTAAAATGTTGGCATTCATAAGGCTCACGTTTTTCCTAAATTAAATGAACATTATTTTCGAAATCAAAATTTAATGCTTCAACCGAATAGCTCAGACGGGACATCCAGCGCTCGAAAGGTCCTTGCTCCACAATAATTTCCTTAAAGCCGGACTCAAACGGTCTGATTATGCGCCACCCAAATTCCGCTATTGTACTTTCCCGTCGAACATTCAGTATTTGTATAAGTTGTACCTTTACTACAAGTTTTCAGAGGTGTTTAACAACTGAGTAAATACAAATACAATTAAACTAAATATACACCAGTAAAAAAATGGCCGTGTCACTGGCAATTTTTACATACATTGATTGATGTGCTTTTTTATGGACGTTCATCAAACCTTCAGGTAGTTTTGTGTCCTTTTGACATTTGGGCTTAGCAGAAATAGACAAAGTAGAAAGTAACTAATAAATGCGTCGCAAGTTTATATTAATAAAGTTTTTTGTATCTCACACACAGATGACGAGTATTTCGATTTAAAAAATACTGTGCCCCGAGATTGTTAGTGTTACATAATGTTGCAATTTTTCAAGAAACGCTTCAGTATTTGTCAACCTCCAAATATCACATATGACAATGGTTCCGAATTTTGAAGGTACTATAAATACTATGATTGTGTTTAAAGTTCTCGTTAGAAGTTCTGGTAGCTCATGTTTTAATTAGTTGGAGTACTGAAATCCAAAAAAATCTAATATAAGCAAATTTACAGCCAATCATTGTAATAAAATGTGACTTCTGCAGCTGCATTCATTTGCTTGGAAGAGTTAATCTAGTCCAACCGTAGTTCTCTTCATTGATTCCCTTTAGATTATTCCTTTCCTGAGAGATCCCGAATTCGACCAAGACTCCGCTGCAGAATCATAATTTTATTCAATTCTCCCATTGTCTTCGCCCGAGTCCATATCTCACTAAACATCACCTTAACTATAAATCCCTCAAACGTTTTTCGGTTGCGCACGCGTTTGACACAAGGACCCCCTCTAAAAGGGGAAGGGGGGCTAAAGAAGACGTATTCGCCACCACAATCCATTGTCCATTGTTTTTGCCTGGGTTATTTATGACGGACGACATTAAACCCGTCCTTCTCTGTCTTGTGGACAAAGTCCTCTGTCCTTCTCTTGCTTCCGTTTCGTAATGCCGCTAATAAATTATGGTTCAAAAGATTATTTATTAGATTATTCATGGAGGCTGTGCTGTATTGGTTGAAGGACGTTTAGGACTTGTGTTTTAAACTTTTTGCCTTTGATTGATTTGTGGAAGTGAACAACAATGGGACATGGAATGATGAATGGCAAATGAATTTGGTTTGCAGTTTTTTAATGTTTTTCGAGCAGGTCGGAATGTAAATCGGGCACTACTGCACGTTTTAAATGTTATTTATGAGTTTTGGCTACGTGTAAAAGAAATTTTCAGTACATAAACTCTGATTGATAGTTAATATACATTTTATACATGTAGATAGATTTGATGATACGTTTAACGACAATGGAATAAAAGAAAGGGATAAGTAAACACTATCGGAAATCGAAGACATTATTTACTATTATGAAAGAGGGATATAATTGCCCACGAAACATTCAAAAGCGTCTACCGACGAAGATAAAGTAAAGGATAAAAATTATCTAAAGAAACTATATTTATGGGAAACGTCCGCTCCACATAAACATGTCAGGGCGCGTCACGTTAATAAATTCAAAGCATTATTCAAGCCCATTAATTAACCTCAACGAATGTTTTAATTAAAAAAAGAACTTTCCATAAGAAAGGACGGCGACGAATCCGAAATCCCTTGCGTCTCAAACGCCATAAATAATTGGGACAAAACCTCACCCCGGCCCCGAGATAAGTGTCTAAAATTTTCACAATCCGGCAATAAAAAGATAATTTATTAGAATAGCTCTTATTGTTTTCGTTATTTATGTGTATGGAGTAATGTAATCTAGCTGGTGGCCCTAAATAAATAATTTCACTTTAATGTCTCTTGCTTAATCTCCTGCGGACCCGCGCACTCCGCATTTTGCCCGTAATGGCCGACGGGAGGTATTTTTAGGTCTAAATAAATATGATTTGTTGTGCCTTTTCTGACAGAATTTAATTTCGTTCCGCTAACTGAGGTCCCAGTGTTGCTAATCTTTGAATTATTTTAATGAGGTATCGTCGATACTTTTGGGGGTAGGTAGGATGGTTTTCCTATTTGGAATGTTTCCTGAATCTTCTTTTGTTTTACTTTTTTTGCTTTTCCTAACGTTTCAGAAAAATGTTTCCTTATTTTTGCTCTTTACTCAATTTAACGACGAAAGCAAGATTTCTACTTACTTGACTACATCGCTAAATTCACTCACATTCTTCATTCTATATTCATCTTTAATTTCATTTGCTTGAGTTGTCTAATGATCGATTCCTAGTAACAAAATAATCCTACGGGATCTGTTAGCGTCTGCTAGGAGCCGATTGACTTCTAACCGCAGAAACATAATGCGTCAGAGCAATGCCAACTTTGAACGTTCAATGCAAAGAATACATAAAAATTAACTTCATTTTCATATTATTACTCTCCATACTATTACTTTTATACTATTACTCTCAAAAAATCCAGTCAGTGCTCCGTCGCGGGTCACTTATAAATACAACCAAATGATTTTACTATTTCCAGTTTCATATACTCCTCACATTACTGAAATAAAATAACATTTCTTACAAAAGACCCGCATTGTACAACAGTAACTCATTCTAGAACAAAAGTAAGTAGCAATACATGCAGATGCGTCCCAAGCTTGCCCATTCTGTGCCCTTACCACGAACCCAAACCTACTGTCATACTCATACTCATTTAATTATTGCTTTATGTGTAAAAAAGATCTTATGAATAAATAGTACATTTCTATACACGTACAAAAAATAAATTTTTGCGCAAAGTTTACTTTTCCGCACTAGATAAGAAATAGTGAATTTCGATACAAGTGCAAAATTTTTTTTTTTTTCAACGAGTGTGAAAGTTGGAGCCCGAGTGAAACGAGGGCGACAGTCACCCGAGTTAAAAAGAAGTTTTTACAAGTGTATCGAACGACTTTTTTCATAACAGGTGTATTAAAAAGAGAAATTTACGCACGTGAAGCGTGCGCAAAGTTTACTTTTCGGCACTAGTTAGGAAAATTTCATTTTAAATAACTTGTGGGATGGGTAGCTCTGGAATTATTCATGCCTAAAGTTGACTTTGATTAGGAGTGAATCTTCTGTACGTTAATACTATTAGTCAACGAGTGGCTAGTGTATTTTTTTATATATTGGCACAACAAAGTGGCTCCACTCCATCTGATCGTAAGTGAAAAGTGGAGCCCAAATCGCGGCGGCAACGAACAGACCAGCAGTAACCCGTCAGTTGCCACCGCCTTGCTGGCCCGCTAGATGCTTCTTCATGCTTCGTTTAAAGAGTCCCAACTTATAGGTACCGAGCTATGAAGGTGGAAAAAAAAGTTTTCTACAGTGGCCGATGGTAAGGGTGCTGGGAATTAGTGGAGGTCCACTGAGTTATGCCCCCGTTATGTTTTGAGTTTAATAAGCAGACGACGCGTCGCCAAACTTGATGGAACTGAGTGTCCCATGGAACGTGTTGCCTGGAAATAGAGTTCATATTCGGACGAAAATATTATTCGGGTGCGTCTGAAATGCAAATATTACTTGTATATTAGACGAAGATGATATTATCCTAAAAGTAGCCGATACGTTTAAATAAATCTTGAAGAAAGCTCATAGAAAAATTTCTTTTTAAAAGTTATATAAATTCTTTTAAAAGTTATAAATTACATTTATATAATAATTTTTGCACATGTAAATAGTACAAAAGGCGAACTTAATGCCATAAGGCATTCTCTACCAGTCAACTTTGAGCCCAAACCGAGATTGAAAATAGCCACTTGCAATTATATTATAACAGAAAATACTTTTTTAACACATTGCGAATAGAAACATACATTTTACGAAAGATGAAAATACGATTTGTATTACTTTGTACTTATATAATAATTATGTTAGTCATGCTAACTATGTAGGTACGAGTCATAATTTTGAAATGACCTCCATAAACAGATTCTCGAATATGAAATCGACCCACGTCAAGATGCCTCGATTCTACGCGTCTAATTATGTCCCAGTAATTCCAAATTACTAACAATAATCATATCAAAACCAAATCAATATTTCTTCAAATGCCTTGACCTAACTTCAACAATCAACCTCTCGCTCCCCCACTCATTAGCGCGAAAGAGACACACGATAACCTGACCGATCCGCGTAGTTCCGTGTAGTTTCACCCCACGTTCCTCGCTTTTAATTATAATACTTTATAGCCCAATAAATCACGGCGTACGTCCCGGGGTGCCTCTTTCCCCCACTCTCCCCTTTGAAGGATATCAGTTCAATTCTCGCTAGCTATAATAATTTATAAAGAAATTATTCCTTTTCTGGTGTCATTGATGGAATCTTGTATGTATTGGGTTGTGTGGAAATGTATGGAATTGGATTTGAATGTTACCTGGTTTCGCTGGGATTGTATTCGCTTACCTGAAAAGAAAATTAAACAGATTAGCATTTTGATAAAAAATAATAAAATCAGGTAAGATTGAAGATATTTATTTGACGAATATCTTATGATATATGCATATAACTAGTTTTCACAGCAGCAATTCTTTTTATTAGAGCTGTATAATGTGCCTAAATTGAATTTAAAAAAATATATAGATTTTTTAGTACTATGAACTAAAACTTTAAAAACTTAAGATTTTTAAATAATAGATGTCATATACCAAAGAAAAATTGTCGAAGTTCAGCAACGCTAGAGGTTCCCAGCATTTTTTTCTTTGGTACCTATACTATACCATTTTGTCATGTCATATTATGACATCTTATATTTAAATTTATGTACTACGGTTACTACTTACATAAAAAATACAACTGAAAAGAACTAAAAAATTGAGTAGTTCAACAAAATGTCTCAACATTTTTATTAAGAAAAAAACAAGTAATAGATGGTACTCAGTCCACTCAAAGAAATGACTACATTCGTCTAACTAAAGACACGAAAACCGACATATGTTAAAAACTGGTATCGGAACTGGGAGCTTGGCACGAAGTCGGGGTGCGTGCAAATATGACAAATTTATGTTAAGAGGGCGGGGGTTGGAATTAGTGCTCATTTCGTCTGATGTTTACTGCACTGGGCGGAAAATATGGTAATGGTGGCCGTATCGATTGAGAGAAACTTGGAGATAATTGATATTATTGGTAAGGAATTTTATTGTGTATTAAGGTGGATTTAGACCAAACGAGCGGATGCTCATTCTATCCCCCACTCTACGAAAGTCATTCGTTACACAAAACGTGATTCATTGAAATTTGTTGATTTCGAAGATAGAATGAGCATTTGCGCGTTTGGATCACCTTTATTTGCTTGTCGGTTAGACGTGTGGTGACGGCAGTAAGAATACATTTTGTCACCGCCCCAGCTCTTTCCGCGGGTGTCGTAAGAGTCGACTAAAGGAAGTGTCCTGTTTCGTTGATAGAAGATTGATGACGGGCAGCAGCGTCATCATAGTGGAAAATTGTACAGGACACTTTAAATATTTGTCAACAGTTAATACTTGAAAACGCTAGTAATGCGTATTATTGTACATTTTCATAAAAGCCAGGGTCATGGCAACATGTATAAATCTCACGAAAATATTATTTTTTAAGTGCTAAACTAAACTCCACCCTTTCCGAACCGCTCGATTAGGAAAGCGGCGCGCGCGCACTAATCATGATACATTGCTTTATTTTCGTCACGACGTAAGGCTGGTAACACAATGTAGCACTTAGTAATACTCTGTATACAAATGCATACATGGTAATAGATTAGTTTTTCGCAAGTTTTTATTGGAAAAAATTTAAAATTTTAAATCTTGGAACATTTTTCTGTCGTACTAAGTATCGAAAGAGGCAGAAATTTTGAGTAGGAATCATAAAAAAAATCAAAATAAAAAAGAATGCTTGGGGTCTTTTGCGAATGAAATAGTTCATTACGACACAAGTGCAAAAAACGTGAATTTCCTTTTTGCACGTGTCTCGTACAACGTTTTTTAGTACAAATGACCTTCCGAAGTTTTGGACCTGACGTAAAATGAGCCACGAGCGCGTAAAAAACGCACCATCTGTACTAAAAATATATTTTCGCAGATTTTATATTCAACAGCCATAATATCTGCTCTGGACAGGATTAATCGGATTAGGTTATAATTTTATTAATATTTACTTTATTTACCATTATTAACACAAATCACAATATAAGTATTTGCCATTTTAGTACCTAAATATAAGTTAAATCGGCATACGTAAGATGAATTTCCCTCAAAGTAATACAGATAAATTGTCTAAAGGACATTTAAATCCTCAACTAAATTCGAATGCAACCCCATGATTACGCTTAAAACCGCAAAGATTTTCCACTCAATTTAACTCGCTTAATTTCCAAGATTCCGGTGCACAGCCCTAGCCGTGACAGACAGGAGTCAGATTTATGTGTTTGTTGCATAAATCACGGTAGTCAGGGCTTCCACCGTTCTTTTTTCGTCTCTTCGTCATAAGCCGTCGTTTTATGTGTTCCGTGGCGTCGCTCTTTTTATAATTTTCTGTTACGTGTCTCGGTAAGGCCGAGTGACACCGGCCTTACTCGTTGTAGCGTATGTAAATGTCATATTAGATGGCACACCCATTGCGTGGCGAGAGCGGGCGCGTGTCTTGCGGTGTACCATCCACTATGGCATTTATATACGCTACAACACGCTGTAGACGCACGTGTGGCCTTTAAATGATTGAGTTTCTAATATCCTGTTTAAAATCACTGCTTAAAAGCATTGTGGAACTTTGTTAAGGTGCATTCAGACCAAACGAGCATTCGTTATTCTAACCCCCTACTCTACGAAATTCGATCGTTACACAAAACGTGATTCGTTGATTTCGTAGAGTGGGGGATAGAATAGCGAATGCGCGTTTGGTCTGAATGCACCGTAAGAAAGGTTCAGAGTTTACTTATTTTATAAAAGTAGAAGGTGCATCTTTAAATATGCCAACAACATTATTGACAGTTATAATTATTTAGATAAGAAAAGAGTTAATCAAATAAAACGAAGTATTCGCTTCTGTTTCAGAAAGTAAACGGTATTGAAAAATTAAATCAATTGTATACATACATTTATGACAGTTTTTTAGCAGTACAGTACTTGGTCCTATTTCTCGAAAGCTTGTAACTTGTAATACAAGCGGAGGTCCTTATCTAATTAATAGTGTTAAAAAGAGACTTCCACTTGGATTACTAGCTACAAGATTTCGAGAAACGGGCCCCAAGTAGTCACTCTAACTTGTTTTTCAAAAGTATGAATGTAATTTTTTTCACAAAAAGGACAACAAAAAGGTAAAAGACCTATGCTTTTGTGTAAGCAAAAAACCTAAACTCAATAAAATAAAATAAAAATACAATATTTTGTTATCCGTTTATTTGTTGTCCATGGGTGAAATTTGAGCACCTCTAAAATTAACATTTTTAGATGCTAAAAATATTTCTCCATCATATCAAATGCAGTAAATTATAAATATGAACTTAAATGTATCATTATAAACCACAGCTGCAAATTTATCTGTCACCGCTCACCTGATTGATGTCAGAAAACTTTTAAAAACGTCCAAGAAAACAATAATAGAAACTATAAATTGTCGTAATCCCGAAAATATTCGTCGCATTCACCCTTACCATGATTGTGTCACTCACGCTTACTTTACTTACCGTGAGATTAACGCAGGTTTACTTTCTGTCTATCCCGCTCATACTCTCGCATTTGTGTGAGCGAGAGGGGTAGAAAGTATCTCTGTGTGAAACTCGCGGTAGAGAACGCACGCAGTAAAGAGACTACGTAAAACTACCCACTCTTAGTGCAGTACCTCTACCATGACTTTGCAAGTATCGGTAACGTTAGATTTTACTCGATACGTAAATCAGGCCATCGAGCGTCGATAGAATTCATTATGTAACGAGTAAAACCTAATGTATCCTTTACTTTCCAAGCCAAGATACGACTACATTCCACGTTAATAATACGGGGACAGCTCATGGTAAGCACTGTAAAGGGTCGAAATGACCCTTTCGTCCAATGACGGGTGGCACTACCTAGTTATGATTATAATTTGAAATGTTGTGTTTCTAACAGTAATAACTATTTATGCTGCTCGTCCTCACTGCATTTTACGTTGGATCTGACAAGATTCTTTACAGTCAAACTGGAAATTCTACTTCTGTTGTGCCTCATTTCTTGAACCCAAAACCTCCAGCTTCCTAGGCAGGGTCACCACGAACTAGACTGCCAAGGCAAAATTATTTCAAATTATTGAAATTTGTCATCTGCAAAAAAATTCTCAAAAAGTTAGTACTTTTGGATAACGTCTCAGAGTCAATGATGCATAGCAAGATTCACCAAATTCCCCAAAATGTCCCAGGAAGTTACCTTTTTTGCTGCCTTTATGTACATTTTTGGTAACAAAAAGGAACGTTTCATACAAATATTTTAGGAAATATTGGGAAATGTGGTGGATCTTGTTTAGCATCATTGACTCTACCAGCCTACCCATTTTTATTTATATTAAAGACGTGATCCAGTACATTTGGGGTTCGTGAGTTCGCTTAGTCCACATCGACTCTCAGACCCGTAGTAAGGGTAGAGATCCATCATCGAGCGTTAACGAGCTACGCAGCTGTTTGTCTGTGTCGATGGAGCCGTATGTAACGACTTGTCAGCTTTGGATGTGGCATGTCACGCTACTTTTAGAAGAACAGCTATTGGATTGACGGGTAGCAAAGGAAAGAAATCTGCCTGGAACCACTGGTGTAACGTCATACCCGAAAGATCAGGACAATATTAAACATAAGTTTACGCGATTAGGTACATCCCGTTTGTCAGTAAAAACTTAAATTAAAATTTTATAATATTAAGTTTACAAAAGCATTACAATAATTTAACGTAGTTACAAACTAAGAATGAAAAATTCGATACACAATATCAAAAAGCCCTCCCCGTGTAGCCCCGGGTGCAAAGGTGCCCATGACACTGGCAGCATTGCCACGTTGAACGGCGATAGCCAGCCTCTGCACCAGGAACGACCCAGACCGGGGTCCAAATCCAAACCCCTGTCTTGAAAGCGGCGTCCCACCTCTCTAAAGGAGGATAGAGCCTCTCCTATTAAATTATAACACGATAAAGCAATAAGGATAAATAAACATGATAGTGACTAGAACGGCAGTAACAATGCATTTGTCACCACCCCAACTCTTCCCCTGGGTGTCGTAAGAGACGACTAAGTTATTGAAATGTCAATGAATGTTCGTTTATAAGAATGATGATGGGCAGCAGCGTCATCATAGTGGACACATTGCTGCGATCGCCAACCCATTTTCCCATCTTAGCAATTATGAGCATTTACCTCCTACTCGTAATGCGTCTATACGCATAGTTAATAGGAGAGGCCTACGTCCAGCAGTGGACTGAGATAGGCTGATGTTGAGAAGTATTAAATGTATGACGACCGGTTCATAATATTATTTTATCTACAGGAATATCATAATTTCCCTGTTATGTATTCAGAAGCGGTAATGTAATGACCTATATTAAGAGACCGGTGTCTGTGGCTGTATCATAATGTTAACATTAAAGTACAGGCAGAGTACAGTGCATCATAATGTTGACATTAAAGTATCGTCGTCATGATATTAATTTTAACATTATGAAGTCAACTTCTTTTTGTTGTTTTTTTTTTCAATAAATATTTATTGTAGGATATCCTTACTCAAATTGAATGATTTCAACTATTTGAATTTTTATATTTAGAGGTAATTACTTAGTGGATATCAATGAAAATAAAAGTAAATTGTCATTCTAAACTAATGATATGGATGTAGATAAAGTTATGTATGTGACTGTACATAATTAGGCATTAAACACTCGTGTGATCTTATTATGAAACTCGCCTACGGCTCGTTTCATAAAACCACACTCATGTTTAATGCCTCTTATTATGCGCCAGCCACATAAATAACTAATATATAGTTATAAAACTTGCATACACTACAGCTGCTATTATAAATAGACCTACGTATTGATATTCAAACTTGTAGTAAATTAAGTAATAAAATGTATCTATTCAGATAAGACTGCCTCATCCAAATGTAGTTGTTCTATCAAACGCAATAATAGTTGCGCCCACGCACCAACGTTGTTGTTATTGTCATCAGTGTCATTGTCTCGTTCTTGTAAAACCTGCTTTACTATCGTCGCGACAAAGATACATTTTATTGTTATTATAAACATCTAAATTAACAACATTTTTTAAATGTTTTACATTTTTGCAATTATTGTCATTTGCTTTGAGATTAGTCGTAATATAAAGCTGATTCTTTAGAAATATTAGGTGTTTCAAATGTTGCTTTTGCTGACTAGCTGCGTAAGTGTTGTAGTTTTTCTACATATTGATATTATTGATGCTGTTTAAATAAATGAATAAAAATAAATAATAAATATCTTGCGACATCTTACACAGACCGACCGTTTAGAGAATTAAGGCTGGTAATAGGGCATGCAATTTTATAAGGTCACATCGGGTTATTCCCACCTGTTACCACCAACCTGACACCAGTGGTAACAACTGGGGATTTTTTTCCCACCTGTTACCACCAGAGTACTTGGTGGTAACTACTGGGAAAAATAAATCCCAGTTGTTACCACCAAGTACTTTACTAGTAATGTGCTAGTTTTTAATAGAATATACACAAAATATTATGCCAGTTATTAATAAGTAGCTAATTTTATGAATATTACTTTATTTATAAAATATATTATTAACCATCGAATTTACTAAAAATGAATCATATGTTGTCAGTATTACCTACTCTGAATCTGAACCAAAAATATTAAGAACTACTTATACTTGATTATCACAGGGGCAGGTAAAAAGGGATGACGGGCCTTCAGTCCCATCTCGTAGCCAGATTTGGTAGCTAGCTACGTAATGGGGAAAAATAATCCCGATTCGAAGCTGGCTACTAAACGGGAATTTGAAAGTCCCATCTCGTAGCTAGGTTCTGAAGCTAGCTTCCAAATGGGAAAAATAATCCCTATTCGAAGCTGGCTACTAAACGGGAATTTGAAAGTCCCATCTCGTAGCTCGGTTCTGAAGCTAGCTTCCAAATGGGAAAAATAATTCCGATTCGAAGCTGGCTACTAAACGGGAATTTGAAAAGCCCATCTCGTAGATCGGCTCAAAGGGCCGTAAAGAAAGGATTCTTCCATGTCGGTAAAAACATACAAATACTACGAGATGGGACGAAAGGCAATATCAATCTAATCAATTATTATATCTCTGTCGCTATTTTTTTTTTACCTTTTAGACCTTTTTACAACTTCTTGTGTACGACCTTATTTAATGACATATTCAGAGCATATTCATTGTAAGGAAACTTTGATGTTGTCAAGTGCTTGCCATATCGCTCTTATTTGAATACTTTGGTTTGTCTAAATTATATAGGTATATGGTGTACCAAATCTGGCTACGAGGTGGCAAAATTGATCCCATTTAGTAGCTAGCTACGAGATGGGAAGACACAATTCTCATTTCGTAGCTAGCTACCAAATCTGGCTACGAGATGGGACTAAAGGATGACGGGTGACCGGCTCGTAGAAGGGATAACTTTCATTTTTCACCGTGTTGTTTTAACTGATTACGAATCTCAATCCTTTTTTAAGATTATTATAACTACTACAAGGTTTTAGGTACTTACACGAAAAATGAAATATTGAAATATTCTTGTTTTGAATAAATCAGTGTAATTCGTCTTTATTTGTAGTATAACATTTTATAATAATTATAGTCTCTGGAAATTGTTACCATTGTATAACAAAATGTATGGCTACTAGGTATCCTATTGCAATAGGACTACTAAATATTAACTTAGTGGTAACTACTGGGAAAAAGAATTCCCAGTAGTTACCACCAATTAGTTTAGTGGTAACAGTTGGGAATTTTAATTCCCAGTTGTTCCCAGTGGTAACAGGTGGGAAAAAAATTCCCAGTTGTTACCACTGGTGTCAAGTTGGTGGTAACAGGTGGGAATAACCGTCACATCCAGTAATTATGTACATACAAAGGAATCCCCTTTCATCTGAGATGAATGAATGGAATGAATGAATAAAGGCTGCAAAACTATCTGATACAGTATTATTTTTATAAGACAAAAGTCAATTTTTTTTCAAACCTACAATTGCCCATGACTAGTTTGTTCTTCAGAAAATACATTTTCCTTTCAAATTCAAAATGAACTTGTCGTGACAATTGTCACGCGACGAATCCATCTCTGTCGTTCCTTCCAAAGGACATCTGATGGCAAACGACAGCAACGACTTATATAAACAGAAAACCTTCAGTCTGAACATATAGCGCAAATCTACTAACCCCTCCAACATACTTATCTCCTTTTGTGAAGCTATTTGGATTCCAACCTAAAACTGAAGAATTTCAGTTGAAGCTCCAGTAAAAGAGGAAGGCACATAGGATCTTCTAGAACTAAGAAGTCGGATTGCAGCACTCAGCTGCACTTCTTGACAATCGATTGACGGGAGGGGGTGGTGACCTACATACCAGTATTTATTATAATTTTATTGTACTAATAAATCGGAACTTATTGTTATCGTGGAGTTCTGGAATTGGATTTTGCGGATGCTTTTTGCGGTGGATATGTTCAAGTTTAGATATGTATGTGAAGTTGCATTGGCCGTGTGGTGACGGCAGTTAGAATACATTTGTCACCAATCCAACTCTTCCCGCTGGTGTCGTAAGAGTCGGCTAAGGGACTGAAGTGTCGGTGACCATTCTTTGATAGTAGATTGATGATGGGCAGCAGCGTCAGGGTAGTCAAATTACAGCGATCGCTAATCCACTTGCCAGCGTTGCGATTATGGGTATTTACTATTTACCTCCTAATGCGTCTATACACATAGTTTATGGGAGACCTAAGTCCAGCAGTGGACTGAGATGATTATGTAATTTAATGTGTGAATTTGCATTGGCTTTTTACTTTTTTCTTTTGATTATTAACCTTTTGACTACCAAACGGCGTAGGAATATGCCGAATCTCCAGACGCTTTGCGTTCACGATTATTTAAGCTAAATTGAACTTTACGAATTACCGCGAAAGTCGCTATTGTTTCAGCGACGTTGACAGCTGTAGCCGTCGTTGGCGGCGCAGTCACGATTTTCCGTTGTCGTCTTTGGCGATCAAAGAGTTAATATCTGCAAATTAATTTAACAAATTACTTTCTCTCTACGAGATTTTTTGCATTATTCCTTGTTTTCCAAAAATACTGTTTAAGCCTTAATTTAAATCCATAACCCCCTGTTTATCTCAAACACCAAAATCCTCATAATTCAATCTCCTCGAGTAAACCCAACACCGTGTGACTCCCGTATTCAAACCTCGTTCTCCGTCAATATTTTGTAGACGCCATCATTTTCCAGCCGTCACATAATTCATTCGGAATGGATACAAAGATTTTAAACCGGTTAGAAATGTTAGATTGATAAGGATTGAAGCCTGGAGCCATTTTCTACCTATATTATGTTGATTTCAGTCCCTTGTAATGCAGGAAAAGGAGGCCTTCAAGTTGTCTTAAAGACACTGTTATTATTTTTCAAGGTCAATTTATAACATTTTTTGCAGAGGATCAAATTCATTTTGGATACTTTTCGACGCGATTTCACTCTAAGTTTCAATTGATTATTTATTCACATTTTGCGTTTGCAAAAAGGCTCAAATTAACTATGATTTAGGAAAGTAAAATGCACTGGTCGCTACCGAAGTACGAAGTTCAAGAAAGGCAAAATGATTATTAGTTGGTTACTTATTACTTCGGTAGCGACCCCTAATTTTTTTTATAATAACTGAAAAAAAACAAAGATGGTTTACTTATCAAATAACAACATGAGACCCTCATAGCCATAGAATTACCCATAGAATTTTGCAATCGGGACAGCAAAGAGCTCTTTTATTGGTTCGAACATCCTACAAAATTGAAAAAATAAGAAGCACCCTAATAACCAACCATACGTGTTCAAAACCTGAAGACACCCAATAGAGCCCAAATCAGAACTACTTACTAAAATATCTTTATTTTTCAAAAAATCCTACTTACGAGTATCCACCCTAATGCGTCACGAATTGTACCAAAACACAGTAACTCACATTTTTTAAGCATCCCTTCAGTTAAAATATGTCCCGCGCGTGGTAACGAGTGGGTGTAAGGGGGGTATTATTTACTCTAGCTACGTTCTATTGTTTCGCCTTTTGCTGTGGCATCTTTGTGAAATAGTTTGTGGGTTACGACAGCTCTGGAAGTTTTAGGTTATGTTGAATGTTGCGGTTTGATTAGCTGCAAAATTGACATACAGATATGATTAATTAACATATTAGATGTCATATACCACGAACAAAACACCGAAGTTTACCAACGCTGGAGGTCATAAGAGATAAACATGGAGTTTAGATATCAGTAATTTTTTGCTAAAACATATAAAATATTAAAACATATAATATTTCGATTGACTTAGCATCATACATACGCAGGCAAAACCGTAAAGATAGGCATTATGCCACGATGTAGATAAGTATTCCATTTTAATTAAGTATCTCACACACATATCCTAGAATAAGATTCATATGACATTTTGCAGCATCGCCCCAAAACGAAACACAAATCTTAAAACCAACATACGTACGAAAATAAGGACGCGTCCACACAGCGATAAGTGCGAGCATAAAGGCGCACCCACACTGCGCCCCCTACGGAAGTAGCATTAAAAGTTTTGAGTGATTTTGCTCAGTCAAACGCTGCAAAGGAGGGTAACCATGCGTGCGTGGTGGCAAGGGACAGTCCTGGAATGGGACAGTCTTTAAATTTGGTCTGGGAAATCATAGATATTTAACGTTCCTATTTTAAACCGCTGACTGTTTGTTAATCCTTAAACGTTTTATACTGCTGCTTATAATGCTACGCTTACTTTGATACCTACACTTCATAATTATAAAAAATAATTATAATTATGTGCCTACATGGATACATACCTATTGTTGTTGTTGTTGTTGTATTCTGGCCATTTTTTCCGCAACTCGACATCAAATGTGCCTATTTTGCGTGGTCCCAACGCTGGCCCAGTACTTGTTGGGGACTTCACATACACCCTTGAATTTCTTCGCAGGTGTATCTGCATACAAACCTGCGTTTCCTCACGATGTTTTCCTTCACCGTAAAGCACTTGTGAATATCAAATGATATTTCGTACATAAGTTTTTTGAAAAACTCAATGGTACACCGCATACGTAACAAAAATAATTATAAACATTGAATGTCATACGTCATACTAACTTATACCAAAGAAAAAAGACCAATTTCCGTGATGGAATTCAAACCCACGATACGTCAGCTTTGGCGGCTGATGCCTAAGAATGGTTATTTATGTATGTATGTGTATACGATGTACAACCAGTGTTTTCAGGTAACTTGTCATTATCTTTTAATTTTCTATCCTCTAACCACGGGCGACCTGGTCACCCTGCCGGAAGTGGCGTCTGGCCGGACTGGCGACTAATTTGCGAGCCTCCGCCAGGGGGCATCGTTACGTCTTATTGTTTAACTTGCGCCATACTTGCGCGTGCGGTCAGTTGGGAAAAATTGTTTATTCGTACCGATTTTATGATCTACGACTTATGGCATGCAAAATAAAAATGTATGAGTGGATACCAAAGTCAAAGTCAAAAACCTTTATTGCAAGTCACATTACTTTTTACAAGATGGAATTTAGACTAGGTATACATGTGACGCCCTGCAAGGGCACCTAGATAAGTTTCTAGGACAATCAATAACCTCCTGCCTCCCAGAGGCCTATTAAAAGGTCTTTAAACAAAAGAAATCAAATTATATTTCCTACATTATTCATTCAAAATTCACTGGCAAATTATAGAACGAATAAAACGAAAGTCATTTTCTTTAATACATTATGTTTTGATTTTACTAATCGATTACGTCGATATTTATGAGTTGCTTAGATAATTCCTTGTTTGTGCTAGAAAAATCTTTAAATATGATGTTTCTATCTGTTTAACCATTTTTATAGAAAATATACCAAATAGTTACCGGGAAAGCTAACTTTTTAAGGCAAGATTAAAAAAAAACTAAAATCAAGCCTCAACGCCATCGTTTAGTGCCTACAAAAAAGATAGAGATAGTGTTATAAAGTGGTTGTTTTCGAGATCGGTACCCTAAGTTAAACATGTAGATATAGAAATATAGATCCTAATATTAAAGATCTGAAATCAATGTTAAGAAAAGGATTAATAAGCACTTTGAGTTTGATTTCGAAACGAATCGGAACATATCGAAATACTGAGCTACTGTAAAACAAATGTATTCGTAACTTAATTTTAAAAACACTACTATAGATACTGATATAACATCATACTTTAAAAGCTTATCACACATATGTACTAAACATAAAGACATGCACGGTCCAACATCAACTGTGCATATAAAACTTTCACATTTATATCACACCCCCCTCCCTAGAAGGTGCCACCTCACGCCCCCTTGTCGGCCGCTGTCACTTGCAGATCAATCATTAACTGGTAACATACATTTGAGGTTTGTAATATAGAACTGTATGAAACACTTTGTGTGTATGTCTGCGTTGTGTAAAAAAGGGTAGGCAGGACATGGAGGGTTTTGCCCTGTGGCAGTTGAAACCAAAACTCACACATACGAGACATACGAGGTGACAATATAAGTGTCAGATAATAATGCATTTGTGGGTATTGAGTGTCGGAGATGAATTTATTAAAATAAATAGAATTTTAATTTTTGAATGCATTTTTCACACCAAATGGCAACATCACTTATTCATGTAGTCCAAAAACAGTATAAATAAAAGCAGTAATTATGATGAATAATACCGAATTGTTATGAAGATTGATTAGCAATCGATTGATATTGCGTTACAATTAAAACAGTGACTTTAACAAAAATCTAAGAGAGACTCGAAAATGTCCGAATTTCAACAAACAATTCTGAAAGAATTCTTTAGTTTAATAAAGAGTTAAATGTCCCAACAAACACACTGACTAGAATATTATGCCTGTATGCTACTCTCACACATTTGCTCCGGATACGAGTATACAAGTTTATCTAATCATATGTTCCATATGAAGACAAAGACCAAAGGCGCGCGCACTTACCCCTCCCTCGAATTAAAAGTGCAGGTGGTCGCATTGATCTGCCCTGACAGCCGGACGAGACGTCCACCCCCTGGGTGGGGGGTGCTTAGCGATTGATAAAGTTGACTCTGTATAAAAACTTGGAAGGACTAAGCTGGGCTGGGCATTTTGTGGACATTTTACGGTGTATCGTGCACAAAATGTGAAGAAAGTCTATAATATAAGTTTTAGGCAAAATAATCAAACAAATAACGTTCAGTAAAATGAAGGATGATGGTGAAAATTTGTCGTTTTTATTTCCTCATGTGGTGTAATAGTATCTGTCTAATGGTCAGCGAATACTGTAGGGGTAACATCTGGCCCCAATTTCACCACATTGACAAGTGCTACAATTGTAAATTTACTGTTTCTCCCATCGGGGGCGTCTATAGGCTACAGTTACCAGCTACCATCTGAAGGGCCGTACGTTTGTTTGCCACAAACATAAAATGTAGTGCAGGAACTTTAATAAATATGCAGTAAATAACTACTTTATTGCGAAGCAAAACTACAATTGTCACAAAAAAAAACACGACAATTGTAGCGAAATTCCGACATAATGCCGAACCTCATGTCAAGATTTAATGACAATTGTACTAAACCTTGCGACAATTGTCACGGGTTTCAGAAAATGAAAAGTAGTTTATTAATGATATAAAAACGTTATTAGTAATAATTTTATGTTGGTGGCAAACAAACACATGGACCGTTCGATAGTAAGCGTTAACCGTAGCGTACGGAGGCCTGTGACGTCAGTAACAATGATATTTTACAATTATCAGACTTGTAATTATGGTGAAATAGGCCACTAGATGTGACCTTAGGAATTCAAGTTGCCGTACTACATTGTGTCAGTGTAATTATGGATTCATTTGTGTTATTTTATAAAAACTTTTTGGCTTTTATTATTATTTTTATTCAAAATACCAAGAAAATATTCAAGCCATTTTCTAAAACTGAACGACAAGCATTACATAAGCATCCTCCAAAGTTTCTAAAAAAATATCTACACATTAAAAAATATCTGCTTCTTTTGACAGCAAAATTCTGAACACCCGATAAGGTCTTTTTTAAACAACCCTTTGCTATCTGTGACGTCACAGAGTGACGCAATCAATTGTTTGTAGATGATAACATTTTCTGGATCACGGTACCTCTTCGCGTTTTGGGACTTTTTTCGCTATTTGAATAAAGGGTTGTCTTTATCTTGTGACATTGTAGACTTTTTATAGTCAGCGGCCTCTATTATATTGTTATGAAAACGGGGTGAAGGTTCCGATAAACTTTTTTTATTTCTCAAGCCTTAATATTATTTTTACAATCGACTTTTTTGATCGAGTTATATACTACATATTTTTTTGTACTTTTTAGTGTTACACTCAATGATTCCGCTTACTATTTTAACACAATTTTTGACTGACTTGTAATATGATATCGTAGAGACTATTCTTTTTTGAAAGGGTCAATTATGCCGATCAAATTGTTAGGTTTAACATACGTTTGATAATCTTTTGACCAGTATTCGTGTTTTATCTATAAATTATTCAGATACTTAAATCAGCATCTCCCAGTTGTTTTAAGCATTTCCAGGAAGCTTTACTTGTCAGCTTTTACAAATGCTATTGCCATTTAACTTTTATTGTAACCTGTACACCTAGGTGTCGTTGTATCAATCCATACGATATTAAAATTTTATTTTATTAGAACGCAACAGGTGAATAATAACTAATGATAAGTAGCTTTAATATAGTAAAATATTTAGCAAAACGGGATACTCGTGTAACTTAATTCGACGAATGCTCAACATCTTTTGATCGATTAAGAGAATCCGCATCTGAAGATTGGAGGATTCGGGCTTTGGCCAAGGGTTTTAGATCCTTATTTTGCCTTTAACTGAACTCTAGGTTCAGTCAAAGGCAAAATAAAATGACAATGTATATTAAATGCTCAAAAATATGTGCACTAGGCACTTTAATAATGTGTAATAAGAAAGTAGTAACATATAGAGTGTGGCAATCTTTGGGGGAGGCCTATGTTCAGCAGTGGACGTCTTTCGGCTGATGTGATGAACATATAGAGAGGTTTCTTTCGATACCTACATATTTTTGAACATGACTGTTCAAAACGTGCTAAACAATCGACAAACGACCCAAATTACTTCACGTTGGTAACCCATTTTTAATATAGGTTCCCAATCCTTGTAGATTGCAAAACTCAATCAAGTTTAATCAAACAACATTTCGGCTAAAGAACCTCAAATCTTATTAACCCCAAAAGTAAATTGTACTCGTACAATTACTTTCCCGGCAGATTGCAGACGTGTGAATATTCCACTTACTGCGCCGGATCAGTCTCCGGCGCCGGATGATTGGCAATCCTGGTAAGCGCCATTTTAATAGGATGGGGTATGTTCAGGTAGAATTCGTTCGGCGAATTGAGGTGCGGAAATAAACTTCTCCGTGAGGGTATTTTTCTCTTAAATCTTGGTAATCAGTAGGGGAATGTGTTTGACGGCTTTCACAGCCTAATCGGTAGTGGCGCTGCCAATGAATCCTTAGTTTGTGTCCTTAACATAAATATTCGTATCAAGTTTGTGTGAAACTTCACAAATAAATCTTCTAGATTCGACACTCCACCCTGGACGCTGGTGAATAGGATTACTTCTTCTTTAGTATATGACATCTAATACTTATATTTAATACTGATAGTGCATGGGCATGTATGTTTTATATAAAATATCTACACTTATTCTGTTTATATCTAGTTTAATGTTTTTTGAGAACTGACACAGCCAATTTGGTAAAACGAGTAGACATTTCATGTATACAACTGTACATTTTAAACAACATTTTATTTTGTTTTTCTATCACAAGTGGGTATGATTACTTAAATAGGTACTATCACGCTTAAATATAATTGTCAGTAGTTATCACCAAAATCATTAATGTTATTTAAAAAGTAAGTACGAAGAGAAAAACGTTGTCATCATTTCAGTGTCGCGCCGTAGTTTAGAGAACGGGTTGTACGCCCAACAATAATTTTCTTTCCACCGACAAATCTTCATTGAATCAAATCCATCTTTTATTGTGTTTTCCTCAATCATGGCTGCTTCCGCTGCTATGCAAGATTCTCATTTATTTTATTATTATTAGGTCCTTATGAAATTGTCGTTTATATTTATCAACATTAGTTGGTGCCTTGTTATATTATTTCAGTATTTTTAAGAGTGCACTAGCAACAAAATAAATAAACAATCTTCTCCTTGTGCCACCGGTCCAAATGTGCAAAATACGTAATATTTATGAGAGTACTCAGTCTATCGAAAGAAAGGTAATCAAAACAAATTTTAGCAGATAGTGTACTTGTAGAATATCATTGGCAAATTAAATAATAATCCACATTTACAATAATCCACACAAATTTTCAATACAAAATGAAAATTTTATGATATTTAAGTATTCAAAGTTTCATGGGGCAAGTTTTGATTCTGCAGTGCAAACGAATAGCCTAAAGTAACCTGTGACAAAAGGTCACCGGAGCGTTGCCGGTCTTAGTAATGAAAACACAGTATTTTCTTGATGATTTCAGTTCAGGGTCGTATCGGTTTCAAAACACCTACTGAATTGGCACTGTTGAACTTATTTGATAAGAGTTTGCATTGTTGTGGTTACTAAGATAATCTACTTACCAAAACTAAGGTAGGTATATTTCGTTGTTAAAGTTGTGAGATTATTGTTTTTTTTCGCGATGTTGACTTACCTGTAACAAAAACACATTTATTAGTGAACAGGAAACGAGATAAATAATTACCTATTACACTGCATTAAAGTATATCGTCATAAAAATATATATTATGTATGTATATCATTCGCCAGTAGATAATCACCAAATTAAAAATTTAAAAAACCGACTTCAAGCGATTTTTCAAAGATCCCCGATTTGTTTCCATCATTGGTTTCCTCAAATCCTACTTTCTGAATGCAAATTCTTGTAAATGAATGAAAATTACCAAAAGCGCCATACATGTACCTATAACATTTGAAGAGATCCCTCGATTTCTCCAAGATCCCATCATCAGACCCCAACTTGGTGCCAATGGGACCATCTCGGGGTAATACACGTTCGATCACAAAAAGAAATTTTAGAATTGGTTCACTATTCTCGGAGATATCAGGTAACATACATACAACAAAAAAAAAAAAAAAAAAAATTTCAGTCGAATTGAGAACCTCCTCCTTTTTTTGAAGTAGGTTAAAAAAAAAAAAAAATTCAGTCGAATTGAGAACCTCCTCCTTTTTTTGAAGTCGGTTAAAAACAAGGAATGTAAACAAACCTAAAACTTGCATTATTCCAGAATCAATCACTTTTAGAACACAACCTCGGCTTTATTAGTTTTATTACCAACTTAAAACTTTAAACTGTGACTGTCCAAAGATTCAGATTTACTGACGGCCGCGCAGCATATTCGATACGCAATCGCGGCAAAATCGCGACGCACTCGCGGCGAATTGGTTACAGGCACGCGACGAACACGCCGCGCGTATGCTTCGCTTTCAAATCGCTTGTAAATCGCAAGTCTGATAGGGCCCTTACGAAAAAATATATCAGTTAACTTGTTCCGCGATATATGCCAAAGACGTCAAATGCTATGTACAGTCAGCCATATTTCTTTGCATTTATTTTTATTCAGCCTCCGTAGCCTAATTGGTAGTGACCCTGCCTACGAAGCTGGAGGTTCCGGGTTCGAATCCCGGCGAGGGCATTATTTGTGTATTTATTTATCACAAATATTTGTTCCTTGGTCATGGCGGTCTATGTATTTAAGTATCTATGTGCATGTATCTATTATATACAGGGTGTCCCAAGAAGTAGTGATATACTGAAGGTGGGTGGTAGAGGACCTTAAGGGCTAACCAAATCACCCCCATGTATGTTCCGCGATTTTTCGTATTTTCGGAGTTATGATTTTTTTTTCTTATTTTTCACCCAACACCGACTACGACGTGATTTTTATTTGTGGTAGCGTGAGTTGCTGTAATAGACGCTTGATTTGTTTTTTTGGTGTAAGCTGATAGATTGGCCAACCTAGAATAATAAAATTTACTATCGTTAGATCTTTAAATAGGCTAAGAAAAAATAAATTGTCAAAAAAAATTAATATTACCCAGTGTTTTCAAAACTTCAAAGAGCATTTAAAAAATAAAATTACATGAAAAAAAAATACCATTTAGCTTTTAAAAACTTGCTCTATCTATCGGGTAGCTACGCAAAAAGTGTTTTAATACTGTGCACTATTTGTTTCCCCTATAATTTTGGCTATCAACGCGGACTTCTACTAGCATTACGATTAGGATTTGTGTTGTTATCTGGAATCGACGACTTGGCATTATTTAACTGACTTCAATTTGCGTACAAGTGATTATGTTTACTTCACGTGACTATGCAGAAATGCATTACTATTACGGTTATGCTAGAAGGAATGCGGCGGAAGCTTCAAGACTGTAACGTCGAAATAGTGAACAGTATTAAAACACAATTTTTAAACTATTGAGAAGTAACAACAATCGCATCAAATCATCATCAAACTTCTTTTGTTTTTTTGTTCTTTTTCTGTTAGTGGCGAGTGCGTGATTCAGAACGAAATTGATTAAGAGAGGTTTTGCTTTGCTTTAATTAATTTTGCATTTAAGTAGGTACTACATTTAGATTTCCATTTTTAGATTGAAGCCATGCGAATAGTGCAATGAAATGCGCTTTGAAGTTTTGAAAACACTGGGTAATATTATTTTTTTTTGAGATTTTATTTTTTCTTAGCCTATTTAAAGATCTAACGATAGTAAATGTTACTATTCTAGGTTGGCCAATCTATCAGCTTACACCAAAAAATAATCAAGCGTCTATTACAGCAACTCACGCTACCAGAAATAAAAATCACATCGTAGTCGGTGTTGGGTGAAAAATAAGAAAAAAAAATCATAACTCCGAAAATACGAAAAATCGCGGAACATACATGGGGGTGATTTGGATAGCCCTTGAGGTCCTCTACCACCCACCTTCAGTATATCACTACTTCTTGGGACACCCTGTATATCGTCGCCTGGTACCCACATCACAAGCCTTAATTGAGCTTACCGTGGGACTAGGTCGATTTGTGTAAGATGTCCCAAGATATTTATTTATTTTACTGACGAATGGTATGTATGAAGAGAGCCTCTGCATCTTAAAAATCAGACGACTAAACAAACCAACGTAAAAACCCTCAACAAAGCGCCCCTAAAACACTATATAATCTGTATATACACCCTAAACCACTACCACTACCCCCTGTCTAAGAGTCCATCGGAATTCTTTATACACTCAATGGATTTAATATCGGCCGGAATTCGCATTGAGATAGTGTCCGATTTCGGGACAGACGAGTGATTGTGCGACTATTCTGCGACTTTTAATCGCAATATGCGAGTAGATATAGTCTTCTGTTTGAATTTGTCGTAAATATTTTTTAAGGTCAGGAAAGCAAGCTAATAGATGTGGTATGTAGGTAGCCTACGGATATTTGTTGTTGTAAGAGTGTTTGTTCTTGAAAACCGTCGAGATATTTTAATAGCCGGAAAATGCCTTCGGACCGCTATTGAAGTCCCTAAAGTCAGTGATCCCTAAAGTCAGTGTCTTAACACAATGGTTTTATTTACTTGTATACAGGGTGTTTGGTTAGCGGTGTCGGAGCTTTTAAGGGCTTAAACTACAATCAATTTCATCGATAAATTACCATACAATTTTTTGTGCCTACGATAATTAAATGGCTGCCATTTTAAAATTTCAAACAGATGAATACGGGCGCACGTGATATTTCTGGAATTATACGTTTGTTATCGGTCCTATCCTTGCAAAAAAAATCTCGTTAGAGAGCTCATTAGACAAGCAAACTAATTAAGCTAATCATTTGACTCAACTATTTGAACAACAAGGCTAAAAAAAAATATTTAAATTAAAAATAGTAAAAAATTCACCTTAATTTTTCAATTAATTTAATTTTGCATGAAAACTAGGTCGTTAAGATAGGTTTTTGGTGTTGTTATTTGTTAGTACAGGATGTTAGCTAAAACACAACACCATAATTACAGTTATACCTTCAGTACGTTAGAAATTAGAAGTGCTCAAACATGCACTGGATGGATGGAAGGCGGCCACTTCACTAGTCAGTACACTGCTGCCATTCATTTGTTTATGGATTTTGCATTGGGAACGCTAAATGCAGCTGTTTTGGTGTATGTTTGAGCACTTGTATTTCCTAAAGTGCTTAAGGTATAACTGTAATTATGGTGTTATTTTTTAGCTAACATACTGTAATAATAAATAACAACACCAAAAACCTATCTCAAAGACCTAGTTTTCATGCAAAATTAAATTAATTGAAAAATTAAGGTGAATATTTTACAATTTTTAATTTAAAAAATTTTTTTTAGCCTTGTTGTTCAAATAGTTGAGTCAAATGATTAGCTTAATTAGTTTGCTTATCTAATGAGCTCTTTAACGAGATTTTTTTTGCAGGGATAGGACCGATAACAAACGTATAATTCCAGAAATATCACGTGCGCCCGTATTCGTCTGTGTGAAATTTAAAAATGGCCGCCATTTAATTATCGTTGGCTCAAAAAAAAATTGTACGGTAATTTATCGATAAAATTGATTATAGTTTAAGCCCTTAAAAGCTCCGACACCGCTAACCAAACACCCTGTATATTATAGCTTATAATGTTATTACTTATTAACCCCCTTAGTAAGCCTAACCTGACTTAGCAAGCCGCTAAGTATTGTTGGTCCCACAGATGTCATGTTTGTCCCTTTCAGTATTATACAGTGTGTGTCTATGAAACTGGCTTTTTAAGTTAATTGAGAAGCAATGTACTTCAAAGTGAATCGTTAATTTGCACTTGACAATGACAGATCACAGCCACTCACAACGTTTGACAACTAACGCCTTTGACTTGACTTTGACCACAAAACTTGACAGTATATGCGTTACATTGATCGTTCGGAGGAAATAAAATTAATTGTACGGTCAATTTCATTATTTGTCAAATGTTAATACTTGAAAACGGTTGCTAGTAATGCGTATTATTACCCACTTTCGTAAAAGCCCGGGTCATGGAAACACACTGTAGACATATTGGTAAGACCAAAAGGGATATTTAAATAATACTAACCGGCTTGCTATTAAGGGACGTTTATGAATAAGGGGGTTAGTTTAAAATGCTTGCCCGTACAAATATCACACATGCCATTTTCACCTTGACCAGTAATACAGAAATCGCAAGTCTGTAGTGTCCTAAACTGTCACCTTAACCCTTCCTATTTTACAACACTCCAGTAATCGAATTTTATTTTACCGGGTCCCTTACATTCAGCTCTCCCTGTTATGTTTTATTTGACGCAGTTTTGCATGGATTTCCCACTTCCTTTATAGTAACGACTTAGGGTCAAACCCTTTTTTTTTGTAGAATTATCCTTGTCTATGACCGCTGATATGTCTTTGGAAAGGTATGTATGATTATGTATTTTTCGATAGATTTTATAGTACTGAGGTTTAGTATCACTTGGTATTAGGAAAGTAAGTTAAGTAGTTAGAAATTATGTGAAATAAAAATGCCATAAATAAAATAAAAAATCACATAAATATATGGTAGATCAAGTAAAGCATTTTATTGGTAGGTACGTATACTACAAAATAACTTATAATTCATTGTTCGCCAAAATAGGTAATTTTATCAATATAGGTACTAACCTAACCTATATTATATAGGACATAAAAAAAGCTTTACAACGTAAATAAAATTTATCACAAACGTTTGAACTAAGGCGTCATGCACATTATGATATAATTTACAGTTACGTCAATCAAAAGGCCATTTTCGATCAAGCCGACTGCTTCAATTCCTTTATTCGCGCTCAAAATAAAAAAAATCCAATAAAATACAACACAATATGTACAACAAATGTCACAGTATGTACCTACGTCAGAGATTTGGGCAACGAAGTCAAATTACGACAAACAGACCCCAGATTCAAATCAAACCCAACATACGCCGTTATTGAAAAACAGAGCGTCAACTACTGGGACGCAATATAGCCCACAATCCTCGGTCGAATACCCAGCATGCTTATGTAAATCTCCATGTTATTGTGTATCTAATTTGCTACAAATCTGCAAAAATATCTAAGCTTCCAAGGACCAAAAAACATG
The DNA here is from genome assembly GCA_025490895.1 of Thaumatotibia leucotreta. Taxonomy (NCBI): domain Eukaryota; kingdom Metazoa; phylum Arthropoda; class Insecta; order Lepidoptera; family Tortricidae; genus Thaumatotibia; species Thaumatotibia leucotreta. The sequence continues at coordinate 153,392 of JALPQI010000685.1, read as the reverse complement.
TCAACTTTGCGCTTTACCCCAATGATCATAGAGTCTATAGGGCAAAGTTGTCACAGCTTTTTGTACCTGAGCTTAGGTTATCAGCGGTTTTTTTTTTAATATTTATGAAGGTGCAGTAATCCAATTTCAGGTTATGTCTTTGGGTTAGGGGTCGAAGTTTTTCATATGAATTAATTAATAATACAGGAGGGATTTTGTCAGCGTTATCTGGAAGTTGGTTTGTTTTTATTTGAAGGGTTAGGGGTTATTTAAATGAGGTTATCGTGATTGCTTCTGCCAATATAGGTAACGTGACAACCCTTGCAAAAGCGAGTGGCCCTCCATGTTTTACAATATTATTGCTTCTATGATACTGTGGTACAGATAAAAAGTAAAGAGTATTTTGTACGAGCTCTTGATTCTGAATTCAAGGTAAAACGATAGAATTTCGAACTGTTTTGTAATGGAAATGAAAAAAAGTAAGCAAGCATTCACATAATTGGCAAATATAAAATGCTGTCTCTTTAAAAAAGTATTTAGTTTCGATTTAGCTTCTAAATATTAAAATTTTCTACGAATGAAATATTAAGCCTTGTACGTAAATGGTAAATTAATATTTCTCATATTAGCATACCATAAATTCGTTTTGAGGACAAGATATTTTTTAAATCCGTAAACAATCACAATGATTAAAGAAATTGTGAAAATCAGATCGAGTTAAATCTCAACCAATACTCAGCAATCGCAAAAAACCCAAGCGGCTATCTAAACGTCCATTACACACGTCAAACTTATGAATCACTTAACAGTTTAACACCTTTCACAAACAATCGAACTAAAGGAGTTTAAGTAGTTCGCGTCTGTCACGCAGAAAAAGGGTTGGCAAAGTTGCCCGAAAAAAGATTCGCAGGGAAAAGAGATTCGGCGAAATTGGACATCTGAAATCTAACTTCGTGTTGAAGGGTTGTGGAGCGGCGGACATACAAATGGTTTAAATGAGAATATTAAAAAAGGAAACTTGGGCAGTGTTAGAAATAAGGGAAAATGCTTTTACTTTGGCAACTTGTGTAGTCTATTTGAGAGTCATGGTTTTAGAAGTTTTGCATGTGAAACATTAAAAAAAAACACTAAAAAAAGGGACAGCATCCTACCCTATCCCCTAAACCTATTTATTTGAAGGCTAGGCAAATATACAATCAATTTCAAAAATATGTATAGAAAGAATCCTTTTATAAATATGTTACGACGTTCTTATTACACATAATTAAAGTGCACTTGTGTATATTTTTGAGCATTTTTATAATACATCTTATTTTTTGTAATTGTGACACATTTGAAGTGCTGCACTATGCTAGCTGTTTGCTATTGCGTAAACTGCATGCTTGTTTGTTACCTATACTTATACAAATTATATTGTTGCAAAAACATCGTGCAGCACATTATTTTTGTTCAATTCAAGAACAAACAATAAATAAATAAAAAAACAAAACAGAAATTCCTTGCCTATCATCACACATCAAAAAAAAAAAAATTAAACTGTATTGAAAAAACTTATGATACCTACTTTTATTGCAAAATGAATTGTATAGGCAACCGGCTTCCAATAGGACAGGTTAACTCGGTACAAGTCCATCTGTCGATTAGCTATATCTGAGCGAAATTTAAAATTGTTTTAATTCCCGCCGTCAGACTTGCCATGTCGTCCTTTGGCAAAGTTGGCGCAAAAAACAAGCGAGCGTGTATTACGAACTTTAACGGGTAATTTTAAAATTGGAAGGGTTGTGACAGGTTTCTTGTTTGAAATTTCTGGGATATTAGATTTTTTTGTTTTTAGAGCCTTTTTGAAGTTATTTCAAAGTAAGCGTTTAGCTCTCAAAGAGAATGTACTGTGTAGTCAGACTAGTCGGTATGTGACTTAGAGGTCCTATCCGTCCTGTGGCACTTTTAATGTTGTCATTTACAAACAAATAAAACATGGAAGCCGCACGCCATATTAAATTGCCTTTCAAAAACGGTCCTGAATTTTAGTTGACAAGTGTCACCCCGTCTTCAATGCATCACGGTAATGAATGTTAATTATCAACCTATAAAAACTTAAACCGCCATTTAAAAGTAGTTGTGATTAGTTTATCAAAGTTTTGATTGGCTATATTCTATAAACATTTGTCAAAGATGTTGCGCCGAAATATGCGCGGAGTTAAGAAAAGCGCTATGTCCTGCCCATCTTGGCACAATTGAACAATTGCTTTTGGGGGTATTTTGGAGCTGGCGTTAGACGACCATGTTATATATGGTCGCAGGTTGACATATTAAATCCTTTTTACTAGTTTTTCTACCTATTCTTAAAAGAAGTGTATGATTTTAGCGGTAAGATCGCATGTTGTGACCTGTTTCTGAAGTTTAGCTTAAGTATTTTTCTTACTGGTGCAATTATCACTTAAAAGGCAAATAATCTTATGTATTAACCTCTATTAGTCTGTATTTAACCAATTTCTGAAATTCGCTGGTAGCTATGTAGCGCTTTGACAGTTAGATATCAAAGAGACAACTTGGGGTTCAAGAGTCACTGACCATTCTTTTATTAAAGATCGATAACGGGCAGCAGCGTCATAATAATGACACATTACTGCGATCGCCAACCCGCTTGCCCAGCGTGGCGATTAAGGGCACCCCTTAATGCATCAATACGCATAAGTAATAGGAGAGGACTACGTCCAGTAGGCTTATGATGGTAGGTACTGCGTGTAATCGTTTGTCAATGTTGCCTAGCGATGAAAATGTCAGAAATAATCAAATGTTTTTTCCGGAAATGGATGAAAATTTCGTTTTTTTGGGTTTTTACAGAAATAATCAATGTTACTGTCACTCCTTTTCATCTATTTCAATTGATTCTTCCTCGATGACATCGTGTTCTCCTGGTACAAGTGAAAATTAGACCTAATAAACATAGGTTTACAGTTGAAAATTAAAGTGGAAACTTTCATTGATATTTCCGAAAAATCCGTAAAAACGAGCTGTTTGGTAAAAAACGGGATTAAATCTGGAACGCTAGTGTTGCCGTCACGTTCTAACAAGTATACAGGTGCGAACGTGACGCGTAGCACGATAGTTAAATAGATAAAACGGGACCATCATAAGCCAGTGGACTGTAATAGGCTGATGATGATGATATTTGACCCTTTATAGGGCACTAAAACGACCACCCTATAGCACTTTTTTTGTATTTTTTTCTTGTACAGAATTTTTCGTACTATATGATGGCGTTGAGGCTTGAACCCACGATTTTTTTGAGTATTGCCCGTTAAAGGGTTAGGCTTATACGACGTCTATAAAACTGCAAGGTCTGCAAGATGGACAGACGTCTGAGATGCCATCCCCGTCAATATCTAGAGGGCATTGCTCCGCGATAGGGAGGTGGAAACTTTGAGGACCATTGCCAAATTCCGTAGCGAAAGTCAAAGTCAAAGGAACGAACGTATATTCACACTTTGAACGCGGGGACTCCCGAGCGGAGTTCTCTATGGGAGGTCCATTTTGCTACAAAGTGGAAAAATCACGGGATCGGCTACGAGCGTAGCGCGTAGCACTCGTCCGCAATGAAAGTGTTACATGTAAATTACTGGCGTGTCAGTAAGTAAGTAATTCTTTATTACACCAGTAATAAATTAACAAAAACTTCTCTCCCAAAATATTTCATGACATGACCCATGCAAATTTATTTAACTCCTAAGGACGGTATCGAATTATAAGTAGACAAGATAAAAGTGGCACAACTTTAATATTAAGTAATATTTTGAAATAAAACAAAAAATAAATTAAAATATAACACCTTTTCTAGAATTATGTTCTAAAGAGACTGCCATAGGACCCCTATTTAGCCGTCAATCTTACTTTCTTCTGGATGTCCTTCATTCGATTTTGGACGACAACATTTGCTATATTTCCTGACACCCTGTTCCACTTTTTTTTTAAGTCGTCGGCTGATGTTGCAGCTCTGGCATTTTTTGAAGCTGCCGCTACATAAAAGCCAAGTACCTTTCGATTGGGGTACTTCAGGGCACTTGGCGGGATTCATGTCTTTTTCGACTATATCAACCTTGTTTGTTTTATGCCATTCAAGGGTGGTTTTCAAGTGATAGCATGACGCCAAATCAGGCCAAAACAAAGTAGGCATCCTATGCTTTTTAATGAGAGGCAGCAGTCTTATTTTTTAAATACTCTTCTTTGTATACTTCAGCGTTTAAACTACCTGTGGTGAAAAAAATAAATAAACGCTTGCTACGTTGACAAATTGCTTGCCATACGAGTATTATTTACCAATTTTTTCAACACTGATGGCTGTATCTTGTTTAGAGAGAATTTTTCCAGCGGGCATGGTACAATACTAAGGTCCAGGGGTCGTTTATAAATCTAGTTTGCAGTACATTTCGTCGTCCATGATAATACATTGCTTTTTCTTAGTCAGCACATGATTATACAGTTTACTTGTCCGTTTTCTAACTGATACGACTTTTTTTCATCTCTTTGAGGTTGTTTCTGTTTTTTATACCTATGTCTTTAGGTTACGATTCTTTTTAATTTTTTGTATCATAAAAGACGGAGTTTTCGCTTTTTAGGTAGCATTGGACAGAAAGAGTTGTATTTTGTAAAAATATTCGTACTACTTTCTTATGCAACGCTGGGTCCCATGGTCCCTGTTTTCTTCCACTCTTGGGCAGATATTCTAAAGTTAAAGTGTTGGCGAACTTATTTATCGGTTTGTATATACCTGCAGAAGTGAACTTATACTTTTTAACGAGCTTTCTTATTGTTATGCCCTTAATTTTACACCAGTCGTCCAAAATTATTTTCCGTGTCTCTAAGTTAATCAGATCCATTTCATTGAATCTAAAGGAATGACATATTGTTTCTGACCTTAAATCATACCCATTAATATGGTTCATAATATACTGAACAGTTTTTGTTATATAAAGTTGAGTATACGTATTTATAGGGCCCTGAAGTTGTCTACTTACATTTAGATACGGTCCTTAAATTAGAGTAAAAAAGTAAATGAGAAATATTAGATGTCATATACCAAAGAAAAACGACCAAGATCACCTAACGTCCGAAGCGGGATCGAACCCACGTACTCAGCTTTCGCGGCTGATGCCTGCACCCCTCGGCCACTAGGTCTTCAATATTTATAATTTTTATATAGTAGTAAGTAGTGTGACTACTGGGGAAAAATAAAAAGTACAAATAAAAATATTTAGTTAATAAATAATTATTAACTAAATATTTTTGTTATACACAGCATAAACACAGGACCGGTCATTGTGGCAGTCTTTGGGGGAGGCCTATGTTCAGCAGTGGACGTCTTTCGGCTGATATGATGATGATGATGATGATGATGATGAAATAATTTGGTTTGTGTTTTCACAATACGTTCAATAAATGAATTAGCTCTAAACTTTAATTACGAATCAGTACACCAGCTCATTTTTAATTTTAAATTCAACTGGATACACTGTCAAGTAAAATAAAAAAAAAACTATTCTGTTGACTTTTTTTTCTTGATTCCATGCCAACTGCCAACACGAAAACTGTCAAAGTTGCGACCTACTGTAATTATGTACTTTGTAATAACTTTTCCTAGGAAATATCGTGTGTAATTAACAAAGCTTCTAAGAAAGTATTGTTGCAGTGTATATTGTTTGCATGTGTCGTTAAAGAGTTGAATTGGGTTTATGCAGGCGAATTTATACAATGTTATAGTTATTGCACTAAACAGCAATGGTACAACGTACCAGAAGACACCGGAACGTACCGGACTAATGATGGCGGTTGCAGAAATCCGCTGGATACGAGTGACGCAGAACCGGACATTGTGGCAATCTTTGGGGGAGGCCTAGTTCAGCAGTGGACGTCTTTCGGCTTATATAAAGATGATGATGAAATAGCAATGGCACAATACTGTAATATTGAATGCTGTAAAAGACAGTTTTTTTTTTTTATTTTATCCTCTCAGAATAAAATGATGCATTTTTTTAGCCTTGAACACCCTAAAAAGGAAAAATGAAGTTTGTTATTTTATTCATACTATATTTTTTGTTATTTATTTAAAGCCTTTCGTACAAAAAAAATCTTAACATACAAAAGGCGAACTTAATGCAAAGGGCATTCTCTACTAGTCATTACGACACCCACGGGAAGAGTTGAAATAAACAAAGTGGGTACAGACAGCCGTGATTTTTGACAAAAACATAAATGAATATCAACCAGGTAAATTGCGAACTTCGTTAAAACATCTCAAACTCCGAATGCAATTTCCCAATAATGAATGCAGCTATTCGATCAATAAATAAACTTAAAAGCATCAGTCGAGTTGTGAAGTTCCGAAGTTGTTTCATGAATACCGACTCGCAGACGGTTCAGGCTTTAGTTAAAAAATTGTACCTATACCAATCGTCAGTAGAAACTAAAAAACTGTAAACAAATATGGCTGACTTTCCATAGCATTTGACGTCTTCGACATATATCGTGAAAGAAACACATTCGCAGATGTATTTTTTCGTTAATAGTCAAAGTCAAATAATTCTTTATTCAAATTGGAATAGCAACAAACTCTTTTGAATCGTCTAAGTTACATGAAATTAAAACTACTTCCGGTTCTAACCCTATACCACTGACCCCGAGAAGAACCGGTAAGAAACTTGGCGGGACTTATTTTTTCAAATAATCATGGTATGTATGTACATCTTACAACCAACATGCATTAAAAAAGAAAAACTAATACATAAAATTTAATTCAATAAATTGAATGTTAATAGTAATAACAAGAGATGTAAAGTCTCTAAAAGTTCAATAATGTATATACAATAATTTGTAGAGAAGTAAAGGTCTCTGTCCGAATAGGTATATAAGTCAAAGTCAAAGTCAAACTATTCTTTATTCAAGTAAGCTTATTAATAAGCACTTTCGAATCGTCTGACATTATCAAGAGAGAGAAAAAAAAAATCTACTACTCTATAGTACTAATACATATCAATACTTAATTAATTAGTTAACACTTTTAAACAACAGACAGACAGTCAACTCAAGGTTTATGATTTTAAGTTCGTAATAAAACCAAGATTGTATTCTAAAAGTGCATGATTATGGAATTATGCAAGTGTTTAGGTTCGTTAACATTTTTTTTTCACCAGTAGTTCAGATTGGAATATGATAAAGATAACATGCAAATTATACGTTTGCATAACATGACAGTTGTCCACTAATCTTTCCGTAAATGAAACTTAGTGATTTAAGGGCCTATGCTAGACGCTCGTCGAACAAGAAATTGTATGAACGGCGCTAACAGGTGCGGGCGCGTGCGACGGATTTTAATATGAGCGGGCCCCGCGAGCGAGCGCACGCGGCGGGCGTCCGCCGGCTCGGCGTCGGCAGGATTCCGTTGGTTGAGAAGTGATATTCGGCAAAATGACTTTCGGCGACAATTTGGAGAACCGATAAAGACAAATGCCCGAATATTGCGAATTTAAAATTTTACGGTAGGTAGATAAATTCTGTCTGTAAAGTATTTCTATTTTGGTCTTTGGCAGGTTGTGTTGGTAGCAATGGCTGAGAAACAAATCGGTGTAACTGTGATGGCAACTTAATTAAAACACTGAAAAGTTGGCGATTTTAAAGCATAATGAGGTGGGCGCCCACTGCGAGCGATTAAAGGGTTATAATCTTTTCACACTAGCGATTCACTTAAGTGATTTCTAAATAAAATTGCACGCGTGCAATTTTGGTATAGAAATCGCTTTTAAATCGCCCAAGTGAATCGCTAGTGTGTATGTGTACAGGCCCTTATACGAGTAAGTAAGTAGGACCCATTAAGAAAAATATTTGGTGAATTAATTATGTCGCTCTCGGTTGCGTCAGGTATTTTGGCTGTCTTCGCGGTATAAGATAATTAGTGTTCGGAACTATGGGTGCGAAATTTAAAAATATCTTCAAAATTGACACATGGGAACACTAGCTAAGAAAAATACGAATATTATTGAAAAGTCTTTACCTATTCAATTTTGTTGCCTATCTCGAAATCTTGAACTTAAAATGTTTGGCTGCAACTAGGTAATTAGTTATATCAGGCGTTACTTTGCGTACCTATTAAAAGATGAACAATATTACTTTGCTTTTCCGCGATCTATTACCTGTATCGCGGAAAAGCAAAGTATGTTTATCCTTTATATTTGCTTGTAGAGATTTGTATATTTTATTCATGTATGTGCTCTTTCATGTCCTGGAGTCCTTAAGTGAAGGGTCCACGGAAAAAACATGTCTAGTCAATTCAAATTACAGAAGGAAAAACCACCTTTTAACAGAATAAGGTGTGAGTTTGCCCTGTTTTTTTAAAGCACTGGACATGTTTTTTCCGTGGATCCTTCAAGTTTTGATGAAGTTTTGAGTACATGTTCCTATCACTAAAGATAATCGACGATGACTGTACATTGCAAGTAGTAGGCTATGGTCGCTTGTCTTCTCAAATTTTCATGAAAATAGCAACACGCTGTCACTGTGACCAAACGCTATTACCGCAAGCCTTAGAATGGAGGCAAAGTATGAAAGCACTCATTAACTATAAGAACTAACTCGCCCACTAAACCCACTGGTTAGTAAAATGGTCTTTAGTTTCTTCACCTAACAACAAATTTGATATGCCGCATAGTGACGGTAACAATACCTTTGTCACCACCCCAACTCTTCTAGCGGTAGTCGTGAGAGCCGACTAAGCAATTGAAGTGTCACTGACCATTCTTTGATAGAAGATTGATGATGGGCAGCAGCGTCATCATAGTGGACACATTCGAATCCCGGCGAGGGCATTATTTGTGTATTTATTTATCACAAATATTTGTTCCTTGGTCATGGCTGTCTATGTATTTAAGTATCTATATGTTTCTATCTATTTTTATATATCGTCGCCTAGTACCCACATCACAAGCCTTAATTGAGCTTACCGTGGGACTAGGTTGATTTGTGTAAGATGTCCCAATATAGTTATTTATTTATTTACATTACTGCGATCGCCAATCCGCTTGCCCAGCGAGGCGATTATGGGTATTTACCTCCTAACGTATCTATATGCATAGTTAATAGGAGAGTCCAGCCAGATTCAGCAGGGGATTGAGATAGGCTGATGATGTGTGTATATATTTTTTTAATATCCCGTTGAAGTGTCCCACTGCTGGGCAAAGACTCACGGTGAACTAATGTAATAAAAACTATCCTATGTCCTTTCCTGGGTTTCAAACTATCTTTTTACCAAATTTCGACAAAATCGATCCAACGATTTTAACGTCATCATCATCATATCAGCCGAAAGACGTCCACTGCTGAACATAGGCCTCCCCCAAAGATTGCCACAATGACCGGTCCTGTGCCACCCATATCCAGCGGACTCCTGTGAACTTCACCAGATCATCAGTACAGATTTTAACGTATTTAAGGAAAAATGTCGAATGCTGCCATTCGCTAACAAACGTTCAAGCAGTTTGGTGAAAAATATGACATGTATAATTGTTTACTGTGTATAGTTAATAAGTAATTTAAAAAAAAACTTGAAGAGGTTACAGACAGACAGTCACTTTCGTATCATCTATAATATTACTGTTACGCCGGTGGCATGATAAAAACTACAAATGTGATTTTAGACACGTTAGAAGCATTTTCAGCAGGCTGAAATGCGTTTTCAGGCCGTTTCAGAAGGTCCTCTTTCACATACTACAACATCAAATATTCACCCCAGATACCGTCGTTTTCAGGCGCCTGAAACATGTTTTCAGGCCGTTTCAGGATACCCTCTATCGGATGGCGCAATGACCTGAAAACCCGTTTTCAGGCGTTTTCAGGACCCCTTTTGGGCCTCTCAAGTACAAATCGGTATATAGCTAAATTTCCCATAGGAGTGAAAGAGAAAGCACTATTAGATAGAGACAGCACGAGAGAATGTTCTGGAAGGATGTGAACGAGACAGCTATAGAGAGAACATTCTGGACGGGTGTGAAAGAGAAACCTGTAGAAAGAGACAGCGATACTCTAGAATGTTCGCGCACCTAACTCGGGAACTTTCTAGAGTCGAATCTTCTCGTACTTTGTAGATTTGAGTGGCTGGTATAAATACACAGCATGACCCGGCCGAGGAGTAGTTTCTATCGAGACAGCGAAGAGATAACTCAGAGCGAAGACTGCGAGTTTGAGAGTGTAAAAGTGGACCAGTGTAAATTGTTAAGCGTGTGATTAGTGTTTTAGTTTACTGTTTGTTCTTTTAATTAGTAATTAAAGTATCAGTTTTAATTAGTGGCTTATTTATACATTTTCTATAGAAAACCCACCCCACGAACGTAACATTACTATGGAGCATGGATTCTTAACTTCTTACTACACATACGGAATCCTTCCTACACAAAACACCAACAATTACACAAAGACACATCAAAGAAACACGTATGCACTTGATCGCCCCGGATCGATTGGGGGAGGGCCCCCATGGCCCCCAAGCCCCCAAGGCCCCCATGGCCCGAGGAAAGGTTTAAAAACAGCGTCTCCGCGACAGGCCATACGTCGCTGGCCGTCGATTACTGCATATGGCTGACGGTTTGCAGAAAAAGTTATTTTAGTACGGATGATGCCTTTTTTAGGCTCTAGTGCGAGAAGTGTGTCATTTTACGTCAGGTCCAAAACTTCGGAGGGCCTTCTGCACTAAAAAACGTGGTACGAGACACGTGCAAAAACAAAATTCGGAACACTTGTCGATTTCGGATTTCATGCTTTTCGCTCTTGTGTCGTAATGTACTATTTTATGTCGGAAAATAAATAAATAAATAAATATGGGTATCATGAGACAATCACAATATTAGGTACTCAAATCAATCCTTTCTCTCGACCTAAACTGAATCGCATTAGTACGTCATGGTAACCCCCCTGCTGTCCATAATCAATCTTTAGTAAATAAATGATCAGTAACACTTATAATCCCTAACTCTAACGACACCCACTAGAGTTGGTGACAAATTGTATTCTTACTGCCTTCAGCACTGGGTCAAACGAATTTGCATGAACATTTTTTTTCTTTCCTCCCAATAATTATCATTCACTAAAGGTACGTTCAAACTAAAAGAGCATTCGCTGTTCTAACCTCCCACTCTACGAAATTCGATCGGTACACAAAACGTGATTGGTTGATTTCGTAGATGAAGTTTAATCAGTTGTTCTGGTGTTTCTGCGGCCAGTACAGCGCTCGTGAGGCGGTAACACATTCGTTATTTTTCGCCACCTTCAGTATTGATTAGTGCTCATTGCCGGCAGGTGTTTTGTCAGGTCGTGCATCTCTTTTTGCTTGGTGTCTCGTTTTGACGGTAAAGATTGTAAGAAATTATATTATAGGCCTTTAAACGCCATTGAAATCTGTGTATTTCCCACCTCAGGCGTCGACGAACTTGGTATCTTTTGAACGTATTGTGAAAACACAAATCAAATTATTTATTAACTAAATATTTTGATTTGTGCTTTTATTTTTTCCCCAGTAGTCACACTACTAACGACGCTATGTAAGGCTGATGATGATGATGATGATGATGATGCTATGTTAGTTGTTTTTAACCCCCATCTGACAATGAAACTAACTTTGGTTCGAAAAATTTGGTTGACTATATTTTAGGCTGACAATTTTAATTACCAATTTTACTTGAAATAACACAAAATGTATTCCTATACATTGCACTAACCATTATATTAAAACTGCATCAAGTTAATACTAACGAGACTCCAGTATTTCAACGTGTCTAGTTTTAACTCCGAATTTGTCCTATAAATAGTACATTTGTCGGGCGCTGCCGCTGACAACTTGTCACGTCAGTGTAGCGGACATAGTAGATTTAAACAATTCCGTGAACACTGAAAAGGAAAGGATGCAGTGGAATAAGGAAACGTTTTTCGAATGGTTGATTTTGTACTTTGTAAAGGACATAATATCAACGACTGGATTCCTTCACAGTTATGGGTGTAGTACTTAGCATCATAAATAATAATAAAGGTGACGTAAAAAATAAAAGCAATGTTGAATAACCCATTTCGAATTGAGCTCTGGATCACACAGACTATCCCTACATTCGGCACATCCATCTAATACTTATAATACCTATACACTATAAAACCTATTGACCTCTAACCAAATCTGAGTCTAAACTTATTAGATTTTAGAATAGTCATTTTTTAAATGAAATACAATATTACACAATAGCCCGAGAGTGGATCCGTAAAAGCATTCTCCCCCGCAAAAAAAAAAAAGGCAGGTAAATTATGTCTGATAATATTATGTCCTTTATAAAGCACAACCATAATTTTGTAAGTTATCAATAAAAAATATATTAATTTGGCCTGTTTTGCAGGATATTATAATGGAGTTAGTTCGCTTTCAACCGTTAAAAAAAAATAGTAATATTTATGAGCTGCGTTCATACGAACAAACAACGGAATAGGACGCTCAAAACAAACATTATGTGCTAAAACGACCACCCACGTGAAACAAATCACGCGACCATATTATACATCCGACACATAAAGACGTCCGTGATGGACTGACGGACGTATAAATCAGTCCGCGACAAATTGCCGTCTGTCACGGAAGTGACATGAAAGGGAGCGTCAAAGAATTCGATAAAATATCAAAATAAATATCTTGTGTATGGGATAATCTTACACAAGTCAGTCTAGTGTAACACGCGCATGAGTATTGAGTAGGGTACTTAATTATGAGATTTAGAATAGTAAATATACATTTAAAAAGTAAAAAAAGGAGTGAACATTGTTTTGGCGAAAAAAAAAAACATTTTATATTAAGGGTAGGCCTATTTGGGTTATGCGACCGGCCCCACAAAAAAAAATTAAATATTTTTTTGCGATTTTAAAAAGCGATGTATAAAGGATAAATTCAAAATCTTAGAAGAATATGTTATATTCTTGATAAAAAAATCCTATTTCAATATCACACACAAAAACTTCCAAATCAAATCCACCTAACAACATAACCACCTATACACCTAACATGATAAGAAACAACACTACTCTAAAATGACAATTTTAGTAAGATTATACATTTGACTAGTAAAATCACAAAATACACAAACATGTAAGAAAATATGTCACGCTATCAAAAATTTTAAACCAAGTTTTAAAAAGTTAAACAAGAACGGACCAATCAATAACAAAATAAACTAAGATACCCGTCACATCGCGGAACAATTCAGTTGCGCTGTCATCGCAGAACTGACGGCTGGATGGAGAGTGGCTCGAGTCATGGGAGGTAGCGATAGCGGTAGCGACGATTTAGAAACTGAGATTTTTTTAAACTAACTTCGTGGCTTTTTTTTGATGCATGTTAGTTGTAAGATATGTTACAAAATGTGGCAAAAAAACTTCTTTCTCTGGTCAGTGGTCTAGGGAGAATTGAGGTAGGTTCTAATTTTTATTTTGTGCAATGACGATTCAAAAGTGTTTATTGCTAGGCCTACTTGATTAAAAAAAATGTACTACTTGATTAAGAGAGTTAAGCTTTGGGAACAGGAAATAAATTAAAATGGCGGGCAGTCTTGTCTGCTTCACTAAATACTCGCTAGCTTGCACAGCTAAACTATGAAATGAGCTAACGCCCGCGGTATTCCCATATACCTAATATCCATCATCCATCCAATATCTTCAACTCAAAGAACATATTCTCATCTGAAAGATCGACAACGCACTTGTGACCTCGTTAGTGTCGTAGGTGTGCATGAGTAATGGTAAATGTTACCATCAGGTGATTCCTCGGTCCGTGCGATTTCTATACACTTAGAAGATAATTAAATAGGAATATAATTGTCCAATATTGAAAACGTCACCACGATTTTCAAACAATATCATAAGTATCATAACCCCCTTTTTTTACTGGAGGTCAACGTACCCTCATTTGGCCTGCATCAAAATGTAAGAAAATGATTAATGTTTATTTACCTAGAAAAAGTTATGTAACCGACCGTAAATAATCATAAGTAGACATTATATAACTCGTGTTACTTCCTATTATGAAACTTGCCTTGCATATCATAAAACAACACAATTGTATTAATACCTCTCATTATCCAGCAGTCAAATAAATAATTATTAATCGTGCTGTCATCATCGAGGACTGACGGGTAATTGACAAGGTAGAACATAGCTATAAGCGGCAGCGGTAGCGGGTAGGAGCTAAATAAACTAAGATATAGCGCGGGACCATTCAGTCGCACTGTCATAGTTCAGAACTGACGGGTGACTGGAGAAAATGGGCTAAGCTTTAGGAAGCAGCGGAAAATGAAGTATTGATAACATAATCCAAAGCATATTCAGAGAATACTTAGGAGTTTGTTTAGTTACGTCTACCTGAATTACAACTTATTATTTTATAATCGTATTAGTTTATATGTTTGATATTTATATACGACGACATTTAGAATGAGTGCATGTAACAGCAACACAAGCCCACGTGTACGAGTATATCACATGTAGACACTTAAGAGTATGTTCGGAGATGAGTATGTTCACTTCTTCATATCTTATGCTTGCTATATTTAATGATAAGAAAGGCCGACAAAGTTGATACACAAATGCTTTTTGTCATTCGGATGTCAACCTAAAGGAGTTTGTCTTTATTAAGATGACTCGTACATAGTGTTTATCCAACTTAACATTTTCCTATTTTACAATTGCCTTCCGCCCTCAGTGCATTTACACAAAGAACAACTTAGTGCACCGTATTAAACGTAGAATGTTCGCAATCCTCTTTGGAAGAAGCAAACGTTCTCTGTTGAAGACAACAGTTCGGTGTCACGCTGTCATAGCTGAGACGTCACTGACAGATTAGGAGCGCGGTCCAAGTTACAAGCGACAAGCGACTATGAATCAATAAATACCATGTAATACACTAATCAGTCACATGGTAAGTTTAAAATTGATTTTAAGGCTTGTCTGTTAATGTTATAATGGATAGACACAAAAATACAAAGAAAACATTCATGAGCTTCTTTGCTAAGTATTTTTAAAAGGACTCAAAGAAATGCCATTGCCGGGAATTGAGCCCGGAATCTCCAGCTTCTATTGTTGCTGTAGGCAACTACAGTACCAACTAATAGAGATACTGACATAAAATGTACTAGATTGTTAAGATAGTGACAGCTATTTCCTCGCCTCTCGGCAATAAGATAATATCTAGCAAACGTCTTTCAGCTGACAGAGTGCATCAAGACAGTTCCCAGTAGCTGGCTTTGTCAGAAATGACAAGTGATTGTGGTGTGGTTTAAGGCAAAAGAGAGTAGCATTATAATTTTCGTATCTTCAAGTAGAAAATATTACAAAATTGTTAGACGGTATCGTCATTGCTAATGTCAAAACCAGGCAAGGGTCTAACGGACTTGCAGACTACCTTCATCAGCATAGAAATCCATATTTTAAATGTCAGCCTCCGTAGCCAAGTTGGTAGTGAACTCAGCTGATGAAGCAGGATGTTCTGGGTTCGAATCCTGGCGAAGACTTTATTTGTGTATTTTCTGTCGCAAATATTTCCTCCTGGGTCGTAGTTGTCTACGGCTTTGTAAGTATTGAACTATATATCTGTTAAAAAAATAGGTTTATTTACATTTACAGCATATTAGTGGTCATTATTAGCATCTAAGCTAAAGTTTTTTTTGTTATATAAATCTATCTATCTGTTATAGAAATCGTTGCTTTGTACCCACATTACAAGCCTTTATTGAGCTTACCGTGGGACTACGTCGATTTGTATCGGAAAGCCACAGGATATTTATTTAGTATTAGGATTCCCGGTTGATACATAAATACACAAATCATTTCCTCACCAGGATTCAAACCTAGAATCTCCAGATTTGTAGGCAGGGTCACTACCAACTAGGCTACGGAGGCTGACAAACAACTGTCAAAAACTGACAAACCGAACGTAAACTGAATCGCATTTAAGAGTTCATGGTAGCTCTATATATTCCTGCCAAGGCCAGAATGACATGAATACAAGAATCCTCCGTCGGATCAGACGACGAAACGGGGCCACGTCGTTACGTCGCCTAAATCAAACGAGTTTTAAGTTGTTTTTTATTTGTTTTTTTTTTTTGTATTTTATCTAGTTCACAGTTCCTTAGTTTATAACTGTAATGCTGTGTAGCTGATTTGAATACTAAATAAATAATAATAATAAATCCTTCAAACCGCTTCCTTCGCAACTCAAGAAATCTAACAACCCCCGCTACCCGCCGTCACCTGTCACTCAACCCGCGAGCAAGACTCGAGTGAAATTTCCAAGCGCCGAGTAAACTTGGGGACGTGGGGACGACGGCGTCATCCCGATGCAAGTTGATAATGCACTGAGCGCCTGACAACGCCAATGCACAGAACAGAATTTCGTTATTTTCTTTGTTAATTTTGGTTTTGGAGATTTCACATCACCAGCCAATATCAGTCATAGATTATATAGACTATAGATTATTCTTCGTATGCGTCTTGCCCGGGTCTCCCCTACAGACAAAAATATCACATCACATCATCAGCTGCTGGACAGTGACCTGTCCTTAGGACACACTTCACACTCCTTAGGACGTGGCGATTGTGGGCATTTACCTCTGATTGCATCCATACATTCCATACGGATATGCACTAGGCAGTGAGAGGCCTCTGTCCAGCAGCTGACGATCGCACCTTTAGAATGAAAGTGACCTAATTCAAAATTTTGGAATTATTAACTATGTACTTAATTAAAAACACCTTAAAGCTTAAAATTCCTAATTCTAAAATTTTGAATTAGGTCACTTTCATTCTAAAGGTGCGATGTGATATTTTGTGTCTGTAGGGGAAACCCGGGCAAGACGCATACGAAGAATAATCTATTTATTTTCGAGAATTTCGTTATTTTCTTTGTTAATTTTAGTAAACTTGTACTTTTTACTTTTAAATTATTATGTCACAATCACTACATGTAAAAACCGGCCAAACGCGAGTCAGTATCGCGCCCGAAGGGCTCAGTACCGTGTAAATTTATCATTTAAAAAGTTAAGGTTAAATTCAACCTATCTCAAAAACTATAAGAGATAATTTCATCAAACCAAAAATCGTTGAAAGAGTTAATTCATATACATAACATGTATATATTATACCGCGTAGTTTAAAAATACAGAGGGGGACACACTTTTTAAGACATTAAGATCTGATATCTCGAAAACGGTTTGCTTAAATAAAAATGTGTTTTAGAACCCTTTGTAATCACTTTCAAAGACCTTTCTATTGATAGCCCACACGCTTATGTAGATCTAAAAAAAATCTACCTCTCAGTTACATAATATATTATGGAGGGCTCCAAACTATACATATATTATCCCCCAGTACCTCAGTTTCACGGCCTCCGTTATTTAATAGGTGGCTTTACCTGCTAGAGGTCCCAGGTTCGAATCCTAGTGAGGACATATCTTTGCGTACTTGACGCAAATAATATATTTGTTCCTCAGTCATGCATGGTTGCTTTCTATGTATTTCTATGTATGTATCTGTTATGTATATCGTTGCTTAGTACCCACAACACAAGTTTTCAATTGGGCGTAGTTTAGCGAAAAGGATCCAAACTCTGAAATTTGTCACTGAAATAAAGGACATTTCCTTTTGACAAGATTTAAATTGAATTCATAGATTTTTGTGGTTTGGATTCTTTTCCATAAACTATTTCCAATTGAGCTAACCGTGAAACTAGGCCGATTTGCGTAAGATATCATGCTCTATATGTAGTCGATTTTATATTCGCCGTTCAAATTTTAGAGGGTTAATTCTGAGGTCATATTGACGAACTTTTACTTAGAAACCGACATCAGAAGCGAAAAAAAATCCGATGTTCCATACATTTCCACCTACGAATATCACAGGGTTTGTATTGAACATCAGATTATTTTCTCGAACGGAATGTCGGCCCATAGTAAAAGTTCATCAATATGACCTCAGAATTAACCAACTAAAGTTTGACCAGTGAATAAAAAATCACCCTGTATACCTATGTATGTAACTAAGATAATTCCACCTCAGACACTCCCACTTACAACAAACTTGTAAATGCAATGACCCCATAATCTCTAATTATCTACAGCACTTCAAAAACTAATTTACCTCTGACGTGCACACTTTTAACGCAACACATTTCCACGAAAGAAGACTTCCCGCATTGCCCCCTTATTATCCACCCCCAGGGGTCAGTACCCCCTTGGGGGGTGGGGGGTTGGGGGGGGTAGTCACGTCACTGTCTCTGGATCGCCATCACGCCCGTCTCGTTTGCGTCCAACGACGTAGTTTTCAGCTGAAGGGTTGTGGAATATAATATTAAATGAATATACAGTGTGGGGTCGGGTTGGCGAAAAGTTGCCGAGTTTGGAGTTTTTATGATTGTTGAAGTCGAGTTTGTTAAAATATAATATAGTCTTAATATAATATAGGGCCAATCTTAGATATATATTAAGTTAATTAGATTTAATTTATGTATATAAATCATATTGTTTTGCAAATAAAAACCGTTAAAAATGTAGTAAGCCAATAAATGGGTGTGTTTATTTAGAAAATTCAGCTAAATATAAAATAGTTATTCAGATATTCGTAATATTATGGGTTTAATAGGTTTTTGTTTCAAAAAGTTACTTCTTTTTTTTTAATGGACATGAATTTGTTACAATTGATAGTTAATATACATCTTCGATATGTAGCATAAGTCACTATTATGATCGACTCTCTAAATCAATTGTGAAAATGGGTCATTTGAAAATATAAAGAATACAAATCATACTGTAAGTATCCGAATAAAAATATACACAGTAAACTAAGCTCTCCCTATCATAGGTATAAAAAATTGATAATGTTCTATAAAGAATAACAATAAAATTGAATCTAGTTACAATGAATAGATACTATTGTTAATTTGTTAGCCGGTTGTCTAAGCTTAATCAATTTAAAACCATACCAAAAAAACCTTACAGTAATATAATGACTTTACAAATAAAACTGCTAGTCCGTTGTTATTTTAATTTTGTAATAATTGTATTCATAATACTCTCACAATGCAGAATACCCGTGTATTCTAAATTCAAATCCCAAATGCTGACCGTTAAAGAAAAATATAGTCGCACTTTAAAAACTCCCGTATGCAACCGTCTTGGCTGCACCGTAATATCAATCCATCTAGGGGGTGGTGGGGGCCGTCACTGTCTTAAATGACTGTCACGGGCGCACTCGGTCTGAAGAACGGACGGGCTGTACAATGCCCGAGGTACGAGTACATACTGTATAGATGATGCGTTTGACTGGTTTTTGTACGTAGTGACATTTATATAATATTGTAGATAAAAAGTATAAGTTACATACAAGGATTGGTGGATACCTTTATTACATGTATGTGACATTTGAAGTTCCGTATTTGGATGAAGAGTTTGAGTTTGAGAGATGAAGAATTTTTGGATGAGGATTTACTTCATATATTATAATTTTTATGCTGCGATGACTACAGTATACATTTACGTACTAAGGCGCTTTATTTTTTTCTGATTTTTGCCTAAATGTAGCTTATGGCTTTGTATGACAACTTGATAGTTTTTTGAATCTATACTAAAAGTATGTTCCATGCGGGTTACTCGTCGCACAGCCATGCCGATTGGTTCTTGAAAAAGCTCCTCATATACGGAGCAAAACATGTCGAGCGTTTTTCGACTTGGAAACGTGAGTAACCCGCGTGAAATATAATTTTAGTATGAATGAGTCTCACAAGGGTTTTATGTTTTTTAAATCTCTAGTTATCTTTGTTTAATATGACAGGATCACGTCTTTTTAAAATATTTGACGTAAATATGCAAAACAAAATAATTTTACTTACATGTTCAAACTTTTTATTACATTATGTAAACTATTCGAATATTTGAATATCTCAAAATAAAAAAACAAATATTCGTACTCTTCTTTTTCAAACCTTAGGTACTTGTATTAAAATTCACTAAACATCACAAAACACCTTTCACCAACTAAAACGAACCAAAAACATTTCAAAACGTCACCCGCTGTCGCGTCATTTGCACAAAATTAAATACCCTTCAAAGACGAACGTCAACTTTGCCGGACCCACCCTACCCCCCAGGGGGTCGGGTGGGGGGTCAGATGGATTGATATTACACGAATGCAGGTGAACTGAAGATCTTCGTAGTCGCTATCAGATATATCGAAATAACCAGGGTGCTCATAAATATCTGAGCACGACTCTATTGTAATGTGCAAGTATCGGACAAAACCGTCATTTTGAAAACATAACTGTTCCGTACAGTAGAGACTTCCTTATCTTATGATGTTAACATATTTTATTTTGTAAGATATTTTGTCAGCCTCTGTAGCCTAGTTGGTAGTGACGCTGCCTACGAAGCTGGAGGTTCCGGGTTCGAGTCCCGGCAAGGGCATTATTTGTGTACTTATTTATCACAAATATTTGTTCCTTGGTCATGGTTGTCTTTGTATTTAAGTATCTATTTGTATCTATCTATTATATAATATCGTCGCTTGGTACCCGCCTCACAAGCCTTAATTGAGCTTACCGTGGGACTGGGTCGATTTGTGTAAGATGTCCCAAGATATATATATTAATTCATTAATTTATTTTTTATTTATTATTTATTTCGATATAATCTATTTGAATAGTTTTAATTCATGAATAACTATCGCGGTAACAGAAAAAGATATGTACTCGTATATACCTTAACTCAATAGATTAAAAATCAATATCAAAAATTCTAAATCGTTTATTGGTCAAAATCATGGCGTGTACAAGTAAGAAATTGCGATCTCTTAAAAAGTTACTTTGTGTCAGTGTTATTAAAAAAATAAAATATATATGTCAACATCAAAAGATAATGAAGTCTTTACTGTACAGAACAAGGTTATGTTTTCAAAATGACGGGCGTTTGTCCGTTCCTAGGTAATGTGTTAAGGTGCGTTTAAACCAAAAGAGCATTCGCTGTTCTAGAGCCCGTTCTACGAAAGGAACCAACCACGTTTTGTGTACCGATCGAATTTCGTAGAGTGGGAGGTTAGAACAGCGAATGCTCTTTTAGTTTGAACACACCTTTAGAGTGTGTTTAGATGTTTTTGAGCAGCGTGGCAGCTTATATATATCTGATAGCGACTGTTCAAAGCCCATTTGTGCTGTCTTATGCTGCAGTTTAGATAGTTCGAACGCTTATTTATGTGTGGAATCCATTTTAGTTTGTAAAAGAGTGTTTATTACTTTTTAGGTATTTAAATTGGATTGGCGAGGTGTCTTGGGCGCTCGAAGATATGCCCGGTAGTTGTTCCTTTTTTATATTGTTAATAAATAAATATCTGGGGTGGGACATCTTACACAAATCGACCTAGTCCCACGGCAAGCTCAATTAAGGCTTGTGATGTGGGTACCAGGCGACGATATATATAATAGATAGATACATATAGATACTTGAATACATAGACAGCCATGACCAAGGAATAAATATTTGTGATAAATAAATACACAAATAATGCCCTCGCTGGAATTCGAACTAGGAACCTCCAGCTTTGTAGGTAGGATCACTACCAACTAGGCTGCGGAGGCTGACAATATTTTAGATATTGTAATAACTCCTTTATTGTTTAAATGAAGTGGCTTTATGGTGCCGACAGGTTTTTTAGACAAAGGTTTCTTTTACAAATTTGATAAGCTCGAGTAGCCGAGTGGTTTAGACATCAGCCGCGAAAGCTGAGGACCTGGGTTCAAACCCCACCTTCTGCGTTAGTAAACTTCGGTATTTTTTCTTTAATATATCATGTAATATTTCAATCAAATATTTCAATGAATAATTGCATCTAATATTTCAATATTCAATACTTGTAAATAACAAAGTGCGAAAAAAACAACAATTAAGTAAACTAAAGTTAAGTAAGTAACTAAAGTCTTAACAATACTGAATAAAAACGCAATTTTCAATAAAAAGTGAAAAAGCACGAAAATTCAATAAGCAAGTTTCCGATACAAAGTACGTATAATGTTAATGAAGCAAGAACAGTATAGACGTAATGAAAGATGAATGACGACCATTAATAAATCCTAACGAGACTTAAAAAAACTCGCATCCCTCTTACACCCCATAAAAACACGACAAAGACACATGTCCTCCCTTATTATCTTCAATTAAGAGGTCCTGATAATGTGCCGTGACATACGGTGGCATGTCCAGAATATACTGACCTCTGTCCTAAAGTACTGTAGTCTAAAGCCTTCAAACATTTGTACTTGGCACCCGGCTCATATTATACTGGTCATCAAGTTATAACAATTTTTTCGCTACCGCTACTCTGGCTTATTTTAAACCTTGTGTTCAAGGGATAAGGGTGGATGTGGTGGTATAGGTAAGTTGGTGTGTCAGAATCTCGTGAGTGATGTACGAAGGACGGTGATAGATTGGGGACGTTACGTGTGATTAGTGGAACGTGGCGGTGATTCGCTGAATCTGGTTTTTCGCGAAATGTCTGAGATTTTAACTGGTGTAAACGGGGATAGAGGGCGTTTTAAATCATAGCTTTACCGCACGCCAATAGAAAACGAAAAAAAACTATTACATACCTACCTAAACATTTCCAATATTTCATAATCAATCTATCACGTACTTTCAGAACACAATTTTGATCTTTTCAAACCCTAAACCTTGTGTCACATACGTTTTCGGTCAAAATTATCGTTATTATTGGTATTAACGTAAAAATAAATCTATGAACGTGTTTCACGGTAGGTATGTGACAAAGTCATTTGTTTATTTTTTTTTTCGTTTTTTACTAGCTAACTCACGGTATACTGATAGTGTGAATGATCATGTAGGGAATCTATCTATCTGCGTTCAGTGTAATAAAGCTAACAAGCTTTGTTATGTTCCTTTTTAATTGCAAAGTACCTAACTAAATAACCAAATAAATAAAAAAAGGTAATAAAAACATTAGGAACATAATAAGATTAGAATTTATCTTAACACTCTGCAATTAATGTTGTTAACAAGATTGAATAATTTCACGTCACGTGACCACGTCAGTGGCATGAAAGTTTACCTTATGCAAACAAATATTGAGCAATATTTAAAATGTATAGGTACCCGATTCAACATAAGTACCATCCAGGTATCGACAAGACTTTCAAATTTAGACGTTTATCAAAAAACCCCATTTTGTTAGATTACCACGACACGTCCCACAATCACAGCGAATAATGTCCTCTGATGGATGCAGACGGCCCAGCCGACAGCTGTTTGTCTTACTGTGATAACGGGATTGAACGTATTGTCAGATTACATCCAAATTATAGAAATTAATCTTTAACTTTGGTCATAGGATATATCACTTAGCTAAACTAATCAATATCACGAAGAGATACTCACGATGAAAACGTATTTGCTGGTGGTAGGACCTCGTGCAGGGTCCGCCCGGATAGCTACCACCGTCTTGCCCGTTAACCTGCCGCTAAATAGCAGGGTTTGCACTGCTGTGTTTCGGTTTGGGGGTAAGATAGCCGGTGTAATTACTGCCATAGAAGCAAATCCATCTAAGTCCTCAGGGTAGGCAGCGCATAGACAATTTTTTGGTCACTATGTCCATGGGCCTTAGTTCCTGCTTTCCAGCAGGTGGTCTGAGAGCTCAGGTGTCTACCTTCGTCACATAAAAGAAAAACTATTAAAATTATTTTTGTTTATTTATTATTGCCTATTATATGACAGTTGTTTCTCTTACTCTTAATGGTATTAAACTGTGCTTTTAAGGGAGACCCAGGAGACACGTGATTGACTCATATACGGCGGTTGCGAGTTTATTTATTAGCGACTTAGAAAACACAATGATTTCAATGTTTTCATGCTGCAAATCTCTTATCGTCAGATAACAGATATTAAGCATGAAAACATTGAAATTTTTGGTAAAATTGGCATCTATACGACAGCTGTTTGACTCTCTATGCGATAAAAAAGGTGAATCAACTTTTTTTGTTTATTATTACCAATGGTTACCGTCACCTGAGTCACGCTGTTTTTATGCGAAATTATGCTACTTAAACTATGCAAACATGCATTTTTCTGATGTTAATAAGCCCTTTCCTTAATGGGCTACCTACAAACATGGACTACATGCATCTTCGCATACTTTAAGTAGCATAATTTTGCATAAAACTAGCGTGACTCAGGCGACCGTAACCATGGCAATAACAGACAGAAAAAAGTTAATTCACCCAAATACAAAATTCACCAAATCGTAACGGACGTATATTCTCTCCTTGCAAAAGTCTTAGCTCGGTGTGACGAAGCAAAACAAAAGAACAACAACGTAAACAAACCACATTTCATAATTCCGCAAACAGGCGGACATTAATCAGATCAGCGACGTCGCGCGAGGTGACACTGACAGTTATTCGTCATTGTGACGGGTTGTCACGTCACGCTCTTCTAGGGTTGGCACAAACGTGGCGGAATTACAAACTTAGACGATCCTTCCCGCTACCGACCGAGCCTAACAACCATTACGATGAACTTTCAGTATAGTACCAACATCGAAATATCTTTAAAGAAATTAACCCTGATACAAAGTGAGTTAGGGTTCAATGGTATGAAAAAATAGTACATTGTGCATCAAGGGAGGTAAGTACGGAATTACTAACGAGAGTGTTAGAAGCCCGACGCCGTCAGGTGGAGGGCTTTTATGACTCGAGTTAGTATTCCGCTTACCGACCGTGATGCATACAATGTTTTTCATCACACTTACCGACAAAAAAATAAGTTTTAAGACAAAATATTATTAAATTACGTACTGACATTTCTATTACTCCCTAGGGAATTTCACTTTTCTATTACTCCCGCTACGCGCGCAAGCAATGGCGCGCTTATACAGCAAGTGTGATGAAAAATAATTTTCCATATTGGTTCCAAACAGAAATTTTATCATAGTATAGGCTCGGTCGGTAGCGGGAAGGATGGTTGTTCCGTTCCATTCTGTATTTAATAAACAAACTTAAATTATATGTTTTCTACTATGAACTCTTATCATAAAGATAGCTACATACGTACTTGTTTTTTTGTAAAGATAGCTACATACGTACTTGTCTAGGTAAAACAGCAAGTAATGCAACTATCGGCCAGCGCAAATTTCTAGGATTTGTCTCTCTCGCTCTAATGAAGCTTTCGCTGGAGTGGCTGAGACAAATCCTCGAAATTTGCGAATATAGGAGTTCCCAATAGAAGGCCATTAGACATAATATATTTCGATTGCAAACTTGCACAGAAAATAAGCTAGACACTAACACTTATGACGTTATGACTGTGGTAAACTTACATTATGAATATTATGATACAGAGTAAATTCGAATGATATATATTATTACAACCTGTAGAATAGATATTTCGCTATATCTCATCAAGAGAATGAAGAAAATACAAAACCCGGTCTGACGTGACAACCCTAATTCCTTGATCCTTGTATATTCCCTCCAATGCCTCAACGTCATTTATTGTTACTTTAATCAATACAAATGTTTATATGTATTGTCAAATTACGCAAAATGACACGAATTAAATTACTACAAGGCGCAAATAGTTATTAAAACGATGATAAAATGCATTTTAATGCATCCAACGACCGTTAGTACGGTACGACAAAATGCATGTGTTTTAACTTGGAACTTCCAAAAACGGTAAAGTTTGAGTCGGATTCACGCACTGACGGTTTACCATCTACTTATCTATACTAACTGAATTATTCAAGAGGTTAGGTTCTTTATCTTATCAAGATATCATTTAGACAGACCGATAAACAGATGCCTTAAAACGGTAAAAGTCAAAAGGTCATACTATATCCATTAATAGTGTACAATATGTCCGTTGTGATTTGATTTTCACAGTTCTTTAAAGATTTCAGTATGTTTGTAACTTGACAGCCCTACGCACTACGCACCTTGGTAAAAGAGTTTTTGATAGACAGACAGGCGAAAATCTGTTACGGTAAACATTAAAACGACGACACCAGACGAAGCAATTTCATTGACAAAATAAAACGTAAATTAAAATTTCTTTGTGTCTACTGAAATACCTAATAATTTTCAGCTATTTACTGAAAACTTACCTTTAAATATCCGCTTACGAATCCGTAAAGCAAAATTATAAAGAGCCACACATCAGCTCAAAGGCTCTCGGAAAAGGTATAAAAAACTCACGTGCAGTTTCTTTGGCGAGCTTTGAGCGATTTTAATTCGCTTATTTCGCTCGGAAATTGGTAGTGTTGCCGAATTAAGGGTGAGGATTGGGGGATGGGCGGCAGCGGGAGCGGTGGAGTTCGCTGTAGCGGGAAATCTTACTCGAAAAGATAGTAGCTAAGTGGAGCTTTCGAGTTAGATTTTACGGTTAACGATGATGGATATATTTGGAATAGCTTTCTTTAGTCTGTGAGATCTGAGAACAAACATTTTACAGTTTAGAAATAACCTTATAATGTATGACGTTAAATCTATCGGAAAGTTTTACCGTCATATTAATAAGGGTTAATTTATTACTATCAAAAGTTCGTTCTTAGATCTGGCGGGCTTTAAGCGGATAATTTTGCACGGGAACATTCGCTAATATGTTAAGGTACATTCAGACCAAATGAGCATTCGCTATTCTAACCCCCTAATCTACGAAATTCGATAGTTACACAAAACGTGATTCGTTGATTTCGTAGAGTGGGGGATAGATTAGCGAATGCTCGTTTGGTCTGAATGCATCTTTACGGGTAATTGCGCAACAATATTATCCGGATTTGCAAGCCCTGATTTTGGGATTCATTCTTAGATCTGTGCTGAGAGTAAATAAAAAAATGTAAACTATACAGTTCAACTATACCATAAACACCAAGGATCGTACATTTCAGGGATTTGTCCCTATTACTCCAACGAAGGCGTCATTAAATTGACAGAAAAATCCCCAAAATTCCCGAACTTCGGTGTTCGCAGTAGCAGGCCTGCACACGAAGATAACAGTATTGCACAATCACAAATTATATAATACTTCTGGGTGCTTAGACAAGTTGCCAATCGCTAACGCTTCATCGTCAATCGTAACGAAAAGCAAACTGTCTTTGTCCCACTAATATGAAAGAGTTACAGAGAGGGAAAACTACGGTACGCTACTAAGCGTTAGCCATTGACAACTTGGCTAAGCACCCTGTATGCTTAGCACATGATTGGCGCGACAGTATCACGCTGCGCGAAAGTCTATCCGTCCCTCTTTTGTTAATATAGCTAGTGAAGGACGGGAGATCTATCTCGCGGCGACATACTGTCGCACCAATCATGTGCTTAGCCTGCTGATCCTCTTATCCGCTTCCGCTCATGAACCCGCTACACGCACAATGCCCACTCCCTTGCCGGCTGCACTCGTCAGCTCAATTGTAAAGGCGAGCCGCCGTTTACACTCTAAATAACAATGTTTAACTTATTAGCTAAGTCACTTGTGAAGGGTACTTTCAAAACATAACTTTGTCTAGAAATTATTTTATGAATACATACACCTATATTGAGTTTGATCTATGAAATTGGCGTTTAGTTTATACAGTCAAGTGCAAAAATAAGTATCGAAAGAATCCGCTCATAAATATGTTACGACGTTCTTATTACACAGAATTAGAGTGCACTGGGACATATTTTTGAACATTTTTGTGTACACCTTATTTTGTCTTTGACCGTACACTTTATTTGGTGCCTAATTTAGTTATTTGAATAGTTGATATATAATATTTTCTTCGGTTACCGCGAGGATTACTCAATTAGTTAATATACGCGAGTTTATCCGTTTTCATAGTTTTATTTCAGTTCATATACCTATATTTGAAATTCATATAAAAAATTAAATACCTATCTAAAAGGAAGCTAGAATTAAGGAACAAATAACATTTTAACCGAGATTCCATGCCTGCTTCACAAGCAGAGCTTAAGAATAAAAAATAATATTATAAAGATTCAGTTACTTTATTAGTTTATTACCTACATAGAAAACCGCTATGACTGATGAACAAAAAATGATAATACGCAGAGAGATGGGCTCACCGGGATTCGAACCCAGGAAGAAAGCAAACAATGTAGTGTCGCTGCGAGCGACTGAGACCGTGAAACATAATAGGAGATTTTCAAAATCATCATCATCATATCAGCCGAAAGACGTCCACTGCTGAACATAGGCCTCCCCCAAAGATTGCCACAATGACCGGTCCTGCGCCACCCGCGTCCAGCGGACTCCTGCGACCTTCATTGGACTTTAATTTTGAGCTTCTTATTTATGTTATACAACTAAATACCTAACACAAGCCAAATCCATCCAATTTCACAAAAGTACCGTCGCGCTAAAAAGTGTCCGGTTCATTAGTCTGCTAATTGTACAGTCGCATCGACAAGTACTAACTCGGTTTCCTTGACGCGTCTCATTCGGATCACGTACAAGGCTGCGAGTTCTAATTAAAAATCGAGCGATTTTTGTTGGCGAATGTACTGCACAGAATTTGGAGCAGATGAGGCAGTGACGACTGAAAAATGCATTACGTTATTAACTTATTACATACAAAATTGGCGTTTTTCTTCATATTACACTTTTCATTATTTCTATAGCTACGATGATATCTTTTCTTTTCACATTAGATACACTTTGTAAGAAATATTTCCTATAAAAATCTTGTAGTTTTTCTTATACATATAGGTAACAGGCATTCAAAACTGACTCTTGATTTTTCCCATGTGTGTGATTTTGGTATTTTTTTTTTCTTTTAATATTAATGGATTGATCTTACACAAATCAATCTATTCCCACAGCAAGCTTAATTAAAGCGTATGTTGTAATACTAGATAGTACCTAATAGGTCGCAAGAGTCCGTTGGATGCGGGTGGCACATGACCGGTCATTGTGGCAATCTTTGAGCTGATATGATGATGATGACCTTGGCCTGATAGTCTTAAATAATATACATGATTGTAACAATTAGTGCCCATAGGTTAAATCATTGTTCGCTTATGATAAGGGTTATACAAACCGGGTTTTATATTTCAATTGAAACCGGATAAGAACACGTTGTGCCATTTCTAAATCGGTTTATATTCCCTACTTAGGCGCTTCGTTTGCTTGTTGACCGCCAAAAGAATAATTTCTTCCAGTAATGCATCCGTCGCCATCTGTGCTTCATCGATAATCGCACTGGCGAGCTAATCAGGAAACGTACGGACAGACAAAATCAATTTACTTCTTATTAATGCCGGCTCTATTACGTCGGGAAATGCGAGCGACTGTACTTTTGCTGATTTGGTTAGCGTTTTGCTAAAGCGATTCTAGGTTCATGTGATTGGTGAGTTTCATTTTTCGTTTAGTTTTTATAGTTCTTTACAATAAGTATTCAGAGGTGTAAAATATTAGGTACTCAACCTACATACATGTTATCTTTTGTAGCATTATCGGTACCGTAAAACTACCCAACTATAGTCCAAAAGCTCCCAACTATGGTCCAAACTAATACCTTCGATTTAGTGTAATTATTATATGATTGACGCAGTTGTTACACAAAGTCTCCTCATTAATGATTACAAAACTTAGATAAAACTAAAGTAAAATATTTCCATTGATGCTTAATTACGAGTTGAACTTGTGGACCATAGTTGTCGTACTGGACTATTGTTGTAAGGTTTTACGGTACTTAGAATTTATAGTGTTGAAAAAATTGTGATACAGTAAATTTTTACCAGATTATTTTGTAATTTCCATCAGTAGTATTACCTGTAACAAAAATATATTGTAATATATGTATTAGTACGTAATAATGATATAGCACCTATTGAATTGATAATAAAATGCCTTACAATGGAAATCATACGATTTTGCACATAATTATTAAGCAATACAATACAATTTGTTTGCATGAAAACTTATGACACAACAATGAAATACAATTCAATTAATTAAATTCCGACGTTTTGAACACACTGCAGGTTTCGTGGTTTACATGTGAATTATAAATTATAATGAATTTTATTTATTTCAACTTTATTGCAGGATATACAGCTTAATGTACAAAAGGCGAACTTAATGCTATGATGCATTCTCCACCAGTCAACCTTAACGTAAATCAGAAAAGTTTGTACTATCGCGGTAATCGAAGAATATTAGTTAGTAAGAAAAGTAACTGCTAAAATTACGTTTTTCAAAACGGCTGTCTCAAGCCCAGAGGGACAGCCATCATAGAATAAAACATTCCCCGTTTCAGAACTACAAAAGGCCATCGCCCCCCAGGTAAATAATACTTGTATATACTTCTTTACGATTCCTCCCAGCCTCAGCTCATGCTTACAAACTGTCGCATTACCTTATCCTGCAAAACAACCCCACATACATACACAAACACAAAAAACAACCTTAACACTGAGTAGGAAGGAACAGTGTGACTGCGCGGATTAAATATGCACAGTAAACAAAAGGTTCATACAAACACAAATAGCAAAAAGCAACCTTAAAGTAAGGCGGTAAGAAATAGTAAGACCGAACGTATTAAGTTTGTAGTTGTGCAAGTTTTGTATTATGCTTATGTCACGCGAGTTAACGCTCTATGCTCTGGGGCAGAAGGTTTTAAGGAAGTGTAAATAATGTTGGTTGTAATGTCAATTCTAAGCTAATGAGAATGACAGAATGAGGTTTCTTTTGGGGTTAGTTTAACATTTATGCTAGTTGGCTTCTGGATAGTGTTTGTAATGTTTTTGAATTATAAGCAAAATAAGTATTAAGGGGAATGAGCGAGCATAACAAATGTATACTTCAGTTTCTCAAATTATAGTAGCATAAGATAAAATGAGACTTTTTCTTCATAATAACCCGAAGAGTTCACAGAGATAAAATATTGTTTTTATAATTTTTTATTGATATTTTTTTAATTTTTATCTTAATTACCTACCTACGTAACTGTTTTATGCTACTTTGAACTGTTTAATAACAATGATGAACATTAAGTTTTTTTATTTGCTATTGTGTCAGACGATTCAAAAATGCTTATTAATAGGCTTTCTTGAATAACAAATCGTTTGATTTGATTTGATACGGTTGTAAATGCTGATATTAGTTTGTGGAGTACAAGTTCTAAAGTTCCTGTAGTAATAAAAAAAACCTGATAAAAAATATGTGCTCTGAGCTAAAGAGAGTTTGAAATCGCCATAGTCGCCAGCGATTGACGATCTCACTCACACTAAAGCCTCAAAGCAAGATGCAAGAGAGTTCAGTCTACGCCGTCTCGTGAAAACTATTCTGGTAAGTATAGGTACAAGGCAACGTCTCAATACCACCCGTTAGCAGCCAATTTACGAACGACATTCTCTCCACAACAATGTCGAAGCATTTCTAAATATCACCAATAGCCTCTGTTACATTGCACTCCACTACAATAGTGGGGCCATTCTACAGCGGAGAGCCGCGGACGCCCAATCGCGTTGAGTGAAAACTGCCATAACGCGCGGTGAATGGTCCGGCTCCACAGAGTAGAGTAGCGCAGAGATAACACGTGACTTACGATTATTGTTTGATGTGTTTTTGTTTTAGCATGTAATTGTGTGGAATTGTACGCTGTATTGCAGTCTATCGGTCTTATATAATAAACGATTTTAAGTATCTTGAACCAGTATTTTCTAATAACATATTTTATACTTTATCGTAGAACGCCTTCTCATTTTGCGAATTCGATTTAAAACAAGAGTTTTAAATTACTGTGTTAGGCTTTATTGTGTTTAGTGTAGACTGTAGTCCTAGTAGTTTACCGAACATTAATAATTCTATGAATGAGAAAGAGAACACAATAATAACTAAAATAGTAATAACAGAATGAATAAATATATAGAACTTTCAAAAACGAATCGAGCTTGTGTAATGGTGTCGGGGCCAAGAGACGATATACATATTTTATTTATTTATTTATTTATTTAAGCTTTATTGCACAAAATACAAAAAAAATGTACAAATGGCGGACTTAATGCCTAATGGCATTCTCTACCAGTCAACCATAAGGCCAAACAGAAAACGAATAAAAAGGTGCAAAAAGAGACAAAAGCAATGTTATTTAAATCTAAAGCAAACTAATTATATCCATATATATAATTATACAATACGAATACATAAATACAATAGTATAATATACTACTACATATTTCCTACATACATACATACATAATGATAATGATGGACACTATTTACACTCTTCACTCAGCAGGTGCGTACGCAACATCCGCTTAAACGCAAATTTGCTTGGAGCTTGTCTTATATGAAGAGGAAGCGAATTCCAGTGACGACAAGCCTGGACGACGAAGGAATTACTAATAAAACTAGTACGGTGAGCAGGGACCAAAAGTTTGAGAATACGGGAGGTACGCAACTCACAGCCTGGCCGAGGAGTTTCAAATGTGAACCTACTTCTGAGATATCCGGGAGCAGAAGGCTCAAACAGAATAGAAAAAAGGGTGCAGAGGATCCTGAGGACTCTCCGTCGACGGATGGAAAGCCAGTTGAGTTGACGCCGGTAAAAGGAAACGTGATCATATTTACGGAGGTTAAAGATAAATCGAATGCCATTATTAAGGAGACGTTCAAGTTTATTAAGAGACTCTTGGGTGATATTCGTCGTGCACACATCGCCATAATCAATTATTGGTAGGATCAGAGCCTGTACTAACATTTTTTTGGTAGCCACTGGAAGAAAGTTTTTAAATTTATATAAAGTTCTCAAAGTTCCAGTGACCTTCCGACTTATATCTGCCAAGTGGCCATTCCAGGAAAGGTGAGAATCAAAAAATAATCCCAGATTTTTTATCTTATTACTCACAGGAATAACTTCCCCATCAAACAAGATCGGTGCAATCGGTATAGCGCTGAGCTTAGCAATTTGCCACTGGCTTCCCAGAATTATGGCTTGGCACTTGGCTGGATTGACACACACACCAAAGGAACTGGACCATTCAGCAATGCGATCCAAATCAGCATTCAACAACGCGATGGCAGTGTTAATGTCATTCACATCCGCATGAGTGTACAGCTGCAAATCATCAGCATACAAATGGTAAGAGCTACGAATGTTATCGGTAATTAAGTTGATGAACACAGAAAACAGAAAGGGTGAAAGTATGCCACCTTGAGGAACACCATTATTCAGCGCACACCAGTCGGATAGTGAGTGACTGGCACGGACAGCCTGAACACGATCAGACAGATAAGACGCAAACCACTCTGTTGCCTTTAAGGAAACTCGCAAATGAGTCAGAGTAGCGAGAAGTAGGTCATGGTCAACAACATTGAAGGCATTTGAAAAATCTATAAGCACCATCACCGTGACTTTGGAGGTTTCCATCCCTAGCCGAATGTCCTCCGAAACTTTAAGAAGTGCGGTGGTGGTGCTGTGACCGGATCGGAACCCAGATTGAAAGGGCGACAGGAGATTATTCCGGTGAACAAATTGTGAAATCTGTTTGTGGGCTGCGGCCTCGAGAATTTTAGAGAGAAATGGAAGGATGGATATAGGCCGAAAATGATTGAGAGAACTGGGATTGTCAACTTTAGGCAGTGGAATGACAAAGGCCTTACGCCAACAAGATGGGAAAACCCCAGTGAGTAAGGAAGTATTGACAATATGCGATACTACAGGCAGAACTTGATCAAGGATATGGATGACCATAACTCTACTCACGTTGTCATGACCAACTGCCTGAGATTTAATGGACACAATGATTTTACGAATTTCATCATGAGATACGGGGCTAAATGTAAAAGGAACAATATCTGGAGAGGAAAGAGAAGCAATTAGAGATAATGTTTTAAATTTAACTAAGGGATTAAGTGAGGTGGTTTTAGAGAAATGTGAATTTAATTGGTTAAGGGTGAAAGTGGTAGAATTTACATCTCCTCTAGTTTTTCCAATGCCAAGGGATCTAAGGAATTTCCATGTGTCAGCAAGAGAAGTGGAAAGAACATTCTCATGGATGTAGCGACGCTTCGCAGCTCTCACCATTTGGTTACAGCGATTTCTCGCAGCCTTGAACAAACCCCAGTTTACATCGCAACGATCCCGCTTAAATATGCGAAAAGCTTTATCACGCCTCGACATCGCCATACGAACGCCCCTAGTGATCCACGGCGCAGGCGGCCGCTTCAATCTCACCGAACGAACCGGCGCATGAGCATCAAACAGATCTAAGAGAACAGAATTAAATTTGGTAACTTTTTCATCCAACGTAGATGCATCATACGTGGCAGCCCAGTTAGCCGACACAGCGTCGCGCCTTAAAGAATCAGGATCGAGTCTGGCAAAGCTCCGCAAACTTAATACTACTGGCTTCAGTTTTGGCGGTTTAACCTTGTACGTCAAATAAATAAGGTCGTGATGTGAGAACCCAGGTGCTAATAATTGGCCAGATTTGACTACATTGTCCATAGAAGACGTCATGATCACGTCTAACCACGAGTCGGGCGAGTCAGCATTGTGGTGAGTTGCCTGAAGAGGCACCAAAGAAAAGTCCGCTGCTTCTGAAACCGATCTCAGCTGTCGTGACTTAAAGTTATCCTTCAGTAAGTCTGTGTTAAGATCGCCCATAATTATATGATGTGTGCACTCCGAGCCCACCTCGGATAGAAGGTCGTCGAAAGCTGTGAAGTAGTCTATAGTAGGTGGACAATAGATTACACCTAGAATGAGGCAAACTCCTCTTAACTTTACCTCAATGATCAGAAATTCCATCGAGCTGGAATAAAGGGAGGGCGAGATCTTTACAATCTTATAGGGGATATCAGAACGAAGATAGATTGCCACCCCTCCACCGCGCTTGCCTGTGCGGTCATTACGCAGTAAGATAAACCCCGGAAGGCTGCAACATGTTGAAGGAATTTCAGGTTTAAGCCAACTTTCGCTAACGAGAATAGCATGAATATCACAGGAAGTAAAAGTGTCTAAAAAATCATTAAAATGGCTACAAATGCTTTGAGCGTTAATATGGCAAACGTTAAAAAGATTGGGGTGCCTCTGGAATTCATTCCTCATCAAAGAACCAAGGGTCTCGGTTTCAAGCAGTTCATCAGTCGAATGAAATGAAGTCGACAAGTCACAAGCTGAGTAAAAGGAATCATTAGATCCATCAAAAGACATATAATATAAATATATATTAATATTATTAAGTTATATAATATATAAAAACTAAATATTAAATTATATACTACTAAATTTACTAGTCCGTTTAGCCTGCCGGCCGACCAGCACAAATGCACTACACAGTACATTTTAAATATAAAACTAATAGTAGCCAGAAAAGGCAAACAATTGTTAAAACATATAGAAAAATCAAGTTATGCAATGTTTTTTTACATTGATAAGTAAAGTAAAATAAAATCCATGGGGCAAATGTAAATATTATATGCACTTTAAATTTTGTAATAATATAGTATAAAAAAGAAAAAAATAAATGCTACGAGAAACGGAACGTTCCAGTACAATGTCACTTGTCAAAGTTGACAGTAGTTGTATTTTATTAAGTATTTAGATAGTTTTTTGCCTAGCCTATATGGGTGTCCCACTGCTAGGCAAAGGCCTCTCCCTTGGATCTCCATGACTCCCAATTTTGGGCTTCCTCCGGCCAGTTGTCAAGGAATGAGTCCAAATCGTCTCACCATCTCCGTCTGGGCCTGCCACGTCCGCGTCGCTTTTCCAATTTCCGACACCTACTTTGTGGCTATGCCAGCCTACCTATCGATTATTATTTTGCCACTTCATGAGTTGTAGGTAAGCCAAACTGATTTTGAATAATGAGACCCATAGAATAGAATAGATCAGACTTACTTCGTTTTTATTTGCAGGCAATAAAGGATTTTCCTCTCTTTCTTTCAAAATATCACTTTTAAAGTAAAAGGTTACACCTTTCGCAGCCCTATCCAGTAATCACTCGATAAATTATTCGATATCGCACCAATCGGTCCGAGTGGCGGCCGTAAAAGTAAAGGCGGGGTAATAGCTAGGTGCGACATTAGAATAGACCCCTGCACTAGAATGGTCATTGTGGAAAGTTTGAGAGGATTTTTAGGAACGAAAGCGGTTAAAAAACTGCGATGAAATAGTAAGTTTTTTCGGTTTCCGAACTTCCGAAAAACCGGTATATTTCAAATCAACAAGAGATGAAAACAAATCAGACCACACCAAGATGATTCCTACGCAAGATACACAATCTTGCGTAGGAATCTAGGAATATACCTGGTTTATTGTGGTAAATCGCTTAATCTCTCAGATTTATTGTACTCCAAAAAATCGGTAAAAATAGCGATTTCACGATCAATGCTGAAATAAAAAGGTTTTGCGTCAAATAAATGATAAAGATTTCGAAATTGAACCGGTATCTTATCCTTAATTTTCACTTGTTCCCGTGCTTTTGTGATACTACAGATGTTGCAGTAATATGGGTTTCTTATTTAATATTACAAAAAGTAAAATTCATGTTTTTATGCTGCCAACACCTATATTTTGTAGCTGTTTGCCATAGAATTAATTTATTTATAGGTTTACTTAGAATTTTATGTTTATTTTATAAAGTATATAATAATATAAAGAATACCTCACACATTTGTTTCACGTTAAGCATTTAACTCTCTATGAAGATAAATTAATTGATTTGAAATGGGATTCTTTTTATCCCTGTCATAATCATAATCGATTCTTCTCGAACTACGAGATTTTAACAATAATAATTAACGTATTTAATATCTAAACTAGCGAAACCCGCTTTGCAAGGGGTCAATTTTGATTTACTTTTGATTACCTATAAAATAATGCATCAATATCAGTTACGTCGTTTTAAAATCTAAGCATACATAAAGACAGATAGCGGAAAGGGACTTTGTTCTATGTAGTATGTATTGAAATTGTTCTATTCCAAGTTGACCCGTTTGTCCTAATGTAGTACCCATTGTGTATCTAACGCCATTTCTTCAGCTGCGTGGGAGTGGGATTTAGCTAATTAGCGAAAAAGATCCAGTTATGGGGGAACTGATCGTAACTGGTTCCCGGTTTACGCTAAATTGACAGTTTAACATTATACAAGTTTCAAGGAAAATAAAAGCAGGCCTTGCCAAGAGCCAAGATTATCCTGCATCGTATACGATAACCGATAAGTCACGTGACTTTTCGTTCGAATCTGGTATTTTCATACATTTATTACTTATCACTTATCGTCCAGCACCGGTTTCGCGGGGGCAAAATTATACCAGTGCTAGTGATTCATTAAACATCGACTTAGTTTATCGATATCCATAAAAATATTTTTAAAACCATCATTATCATAACTAAACTAATGGCCAAGTTGGAATACGTTTAACTATGTGGAAACTTCTTTCATTCATACTTATCGCAACTATACACAACCGATATCTGACATTGAGTCTGTCGAGTCACATTTGACAACCATTGAATCGTTGAATAATTCATTTAGTACCTACAACAATATTATTTTGCATTACGATTAATTAAATCTACCTTTTTGTTTCTAAAGGCGGCTAAAAATGCCACGCAAGAAAAAAGTACCCGGAAAAGAAATAGAACTGAGTCATAAAACAGAAATTCGTCAAAACTATAAATTGTTTGAATTTGCTCCAATTACTACAGTTGACCTAGAAAGGTCGTTTAGTTGGCTAAAATGGGTATTTTGACCCAGGCTTAAAGTCTGAAAATCTAGAAAAAATGTTGATTGTATATAATGAAAATTATATTAAATATTAAAGATAGTTCATTCCTCAAAAAGTTTATTTTTGTGTATATAGTTCCCTTCTTCATTCCAATTCATGAAATTACACAACGGTTGTACGACATTTTTATCGATATCAAATAATAAAATTAGTTTAATGTGTCCTCGTACTATTAAACGTCAGTACAGATTTGCCCCCGCGAAACCGGTGTTTGGTTATCGTATACGATTGCAGAATGACGCCTTGGCTAGGCCTGCAGTAATCTGTATAATGACACATTCAGAATTGTATTTAGAATTAGGAAAAACATGAAGAAAACGCCATTCATAAAAAAATGTATCGTAGCGATGGCCTATCTTTGAGTCAATATTTTTTCAGGTTTTTTCTCTTTGATTCACGTTGATAA
Organism: Thaumatotibia leucotreta; assembly: GCA_025490895.1. Lineage (NCBI taxonomy): Eukaryota > Metazoa > Arthropoda > Insecta > Lepidoptera > Tortricidae > Thaumatotibia > Thaumatotibia leucotreta. Next base: position 115,160 of record JALPQI010000685.1, on the reverse strand, counting down.
TAAAATTCAAGACAGCTAAACTAAATGTAACTACATATAACCAAATTTTTGAATAATATTTTAATACGCATGTTGGATTGCGTACAGATAATAAAAGGCAATCGTTTTTATAAAAGATTTTAATTTGCTATGTTTAATACGGACCGAGATGAGTGGCGTACTAGAAGAGAGAGGCCTATGCTCAGCAGTGGGCGATAAATGGCTTAAATAACGATGAATAAGAACTATGTTTAACGGGTCATTCGGTGATTTACCTATGTCAAAAATTGCTTGACCTTTCGATCCATTCAAAGGATCTTCAACTGGATTTATTTTTATAATAAGTACTCGTATAATGTGAGACTAATAGCAGTTCTAATTATGTATTTCATGAGGAAAGGTTGACAATCACTGTCTGCATGCAACATTCAAGCGCCATCTATCGGCAATTTAACAAAACCGACTCGCGTGACACAAGACAAAGTTTTATTAACTCCAGCCCATTTAAACCGTGTACCCAGCTAATGACTGCCATACAAATCGCATGTTTAGCTCCCATACAAATTCAATACAAGTCGTATCGTGCATCTAGTTTCTGGTCGCGACTATTAAGATATCCATCAATGAGGGTTTGGGTCGTTTGCATGGAAATGTGAGGGAGATGGAAGATTGGGATTGGTCAAGAGCGAATGCGTAGGCAAATCAAATTACAAGGAAAATGACAATGGCGCTAGAAGATTGCAAAAATTCTTAGCGTCTCTTCTGCCTCTTAAGTATTTTTCCTATTAGAGATCAAACACTTACAGCACGGTGCCCTACCATATCTTGTGTTTGGCAACTAGCAGCAGTCTCGCGGGTATCCCTCTTTTCAATCAATACAATCAATAAGAGAGGGATAGTCACGAGAAAGCCGCGTGTTGCCATGAAACACGAAATTTAACTAGGGCTGCATACTCGCATTAGTCAGTCGACAAACAAGTCTCGGTCTGAACGTTATGCTTTCTATGAAAAATAAGAGACAGCAGTGAATTATCGTTTCTTTGCCTCTAATCCTCCATCCTTATAGAAGAACTCAGGGTGATTTAATGCGTTTTCTGCATCAATATTGTTTTCACTTCTCCTTTCTTTCAAAGATATTATGTGCCAAATGGCAAAGCATCATCTACGATTCCGTTTCGTCATTGTTTTCTCCGGTCATTTGTCTTGTGATCAACTCCGTAATTTCATCTAGGCCTTTAGGTAAGAATTTGCATCAGCCAACTAAAGTGTAAAGTTAAAGGTGCGACATCACTATATTTCTAATAACTATCACTCAACATTCATTTAGACAGACTAGGCAATATTCAAATGCAGTCGCATACCGCAACGCAAGTGCAAAGGTTTCGAAGGCGCGACCACTTTACAACATTTACAAAAAGCTTTATATCACTATGAATGTCATAGTGATATTAGCTCTTCCTCCATCAAACATCTATGTTATAAAAGGCCAGATGTTTATACGAAATTTTAGTAACTTACAACCTTTTAAGTTTAGCTGTCTTGCAGTTGACCTGCGCTCTGACGACAGGTTTTGCGTTTACGCTTGTCTATCAAAATGGCGGATTTCAATCGCAAATTCTTCGCGATTATGTCCTTTTACATTTAAGAGTGTTTTATAAGACCCGTTTGCATCGGCGTTTATGTTTAGTGGCTAAGTAATTACATAATCTTTCTATCATTACAAATCAGTAGCCTAGCTTTTCCAGTATCTTTGGATAGGGGCCCATTATTTACTACTAGTTGATCAATGAGATCTTACGAAAATCATTGTTTCAAAAAAAGAAGCCTATACAAAATACCTAACCAATAATCAAAAAGTGAGAGCTAAAGAATAAATTCATCTAATCTAATGACAACGTTGCAAAAGAATCGATTCTAACATGTGATTTGTAAGTAAAAGAAATGTAAAGTATAATTTTAACATTGCCAATTTGATACCTAAATCCTGATTTAACACAAAAATGGAAACCAGAAAACAATGCATAATGCAAATTCCACACAAATGTGAACCATCTTTAGTCGATCGGTTCATCATGAATCAAGAAAGCTATTAAAACCCACAAACTTCGAACCTAATTTTAATAGAACTGATATTGATCACTCCAAAATCAAAACGGGCAATAAATTAACAAAGACAAAACACGAAATCGAAGAATTCTCATTATAATCAAACCATCAATAGCTAATAGAAAAATCCATCTCCGCCTACTATCCCATTAAAACTTGATTTACTGTCCAACGCTGAATGAACAGTCTTGCTTTAAATTACAAAATATTATTTATATAATGTATGGGGTTCGCTGAAGATTTATGGGCAAACGGTGACCCCACCTGGTTTTGGTGTTCATTCACTTCTTGATCATGAGTATTTATGTGTCTATTGAAAACTGTTGCGATAGATACGTTTTCATGTTCGTCGTCGATTGCTTTATGTTGTGCAAAGTGAGAAAAGCTGCATTGCAAGACGTTTGGTATAGAGTGCTGGCATAACATTAAAATAAATATAAATGGCCTGCATCGGCTTTTCAAGCCGCAAATATTGAATAGAAAAAAATATATTTTTATTGAGTTGTAAATCAATTTTATTTGATTGGAATACAATATAGATGCTTGTGTGTTCAAATCTACCGGTATCACTTATTTTATTACTATTCCAACGGTTCTTGAAAAACTAAAATTTTACAAAAATGACTAATTCATCTTTTTTTTTCTTAATAAATGTTAGTCCTAAGATGTATTATTCAAAAATAGTCTCGCCGAGTTTTTCGTTGCAAGACATTATTAGAATTCTTCATCGATCAAGTTAGTACTATAAGTAGATTTTGTTTTATAATACAATACAATATAATACAATACAATACTCTTTATTGCACACCTCGTAACATAAAAAAGAAGATAACAAAAAAGTCGAATCTTAAAAGTAGAGGTAACACAACAGTATAATTTTGATATTGTTCGAAAATAATAACATTAAAGAATCGTTTTATATTGCCTTTGAAAGGAATCCACCGATTTCCAATCTTACAAGGCTTTTGTCTTACTCCTAATCCATATAAGCTTCACAATCACATTTTCTAAACCAGCTGGTATCGTTCATCTAGCCGGCAGCCCGTCGATCTAGCGTAACTCAGGGCGTATCTGATCGCAGCGCCAGACCTGGCAGATTGGAGATAGCTAGATTATAGGGGAACACTGACTGATTTGGTTTATGAGTCTATGGTTCTTGGTTAGGCTTTGGACTGACTTAACACTTCATGTTACTGATGATTTGAATATGCTTGTTGAATCGTGAATGTTTTAGCTAAAACATATAGTAATGTCCTTTTAAAACACGTCATATTAGTACTTACAGTAAGGATACAATTTACGGAAGCTTAGTGCAAATATTGCTTAGGATGACTAACGTTACCAGAAACATTATTACAGAACTTACGTAAGAATCTTTCGAGTGGAATTCCAACCTAAAAGTAAGTCAGGCATAGGGTCGATAAGTTTATTATTTTACGTTTAAAATTGTTAATTTGTTAAAATAGTTGTAGTTGCATAAGTTTTAATTCATTGAGTTAGGTAGAGTCGTAATTTCACGTGGATCGCCCTAGGACCAAATCTCTTTTTCGTCATTCATTAAAATATGTAGATACAATAATATGTTTTATGAGCAATCAAAATGAAATATCATAACATGATATCATGACATTTAAAATAACAAACAAAAGAAATAAAGCAGTGACTAATGAAGACAGAGATTTCGATTTCGGCATCGTAGACAAAATAATTGACATAATTAACGATGACCGAATAAAAGGTATTATAATAGGTGGCTATATATTTTATAAGATGTCTTCCAATATCAACATGGATCCGAGAGTTCGGATCACAAATCACCGGGCTTTTCCGTGTGGAACACGCATACCGATAACAGAGGTCGTCAACGGTCGGTTCAATACATGATTAGTTAATTAGGGTACAAAATTATGAAGTAACTACTGAGCTAGTGGCGACGTGTTGCAATGCTTGCCACCAACAGCTGAAGTGATGACCACGACCACTCTGGCAAAAGTGTTAACCACAAAGAAGAAGACTGAGCTAGACTGAGCAGTTCGTATTTTTTACGAGTATAAAGATAATGTAACAATGAATAAGTAGCCATAGTTATATTTTATAAAGGTAAAATTATGGAACTATGAAGTGTGAAATGATGATAATTAACTAACACTTAAAAAATTATTTAAGTTAAAGTTAGTCTAGTGTAGTATTAAATTTAGTCTTGAGTAGTTAGTATTTCGGATTATTATTATTGTGGCAATTATTTCAATGAAAATATAATAAAAGCCAATACAGTCATAGGTTAATTTATACACGAAGACGACGATAATTATTCGATATGCCCATCCGGAAATGCAAGCCCTAGGGGTAATGGTTCAATAAGTTCGTTTAAATATCATCATTTTACACTTCGCATTGTATAGTATTGTAATTGATTTTGTACATTCATATCCATGTAACGAACTACACAGCAAAAAAAACAGCTCATTTAAATTAGCTTCATTATGTTGCAGACCCCTGGCCGAGATCAAGATGTGTGCGTTACTGCGCCGGCGCAGCAGCGGACAGATTTATGTGGGACGGGGGCGGTCACGCGCAGCGCGGGGAGGCATGTGAACAGTGGACCGTTGATGGGTAAATAGGAGTAAAAGAATGGGCCTAAGATTGTGCCCTGTGGAACTCCGTGCTACTTGTTAATTTACATTGTAACATTTACGGCCTGTTTCACAATCTCCAGTTAAAGCTATCTGTCAGATAAAAATAGCACGCTCTCTTTATTCTTCCAGGTGAAAGAAAGAGATAGTGTTATTTTTTATCTGACAGATAGCTATAACTGAAGATTGTGAAACAGGCCGTTAGTTGTACGAAATGTTATTGGATATTCATAAGTGAAGGAAGGTGTGGAATTAAACAATATTGGACCTAAGACTTCACTCTGCGTAACTCTCGGCAGACAGTTTGTGGAATTCCTACATATTTTTGAATTTAAACTTTCGTGAAAGGTAATAGCTATAATAGTACATTTCAACAATCACCCGAGTAAAAAGAAGATTTTACACGTGTATCGAACGACTTTTTTCATAACAAGTGCCTTAAAAAGAGAAATTTAAACACGCGAATCGTACGCAAAGTTTACTTTTCTGCACTAGTTAGGAAAATATAATTAAACTAGTATGTTTCATATTAATATTATAGTAAAGTTGGTCAATTAAAATTTAAGCAATTTTTAAGATACATAAATGAAGCAATAATCCTCTTTAATTATACAGAATTGAATATTTGCCAGGTCAGGTTACATAGAGATAGATAATATTTATCGCTCTAAAAGTTCACACATTTATATTCCTTCCTTTTCAAAGTCGGTGTTCACCCTAGTGGTATATACGTTTGCGCGCAAAGTAGATTGCGTGAGCGATTAAACGCATGCGCAAGTTCTTTGCCTCACATTGTCTGAAGCCATTTCAAAGGCGGGTTAGATGCGTTTATGATTACAAGTATTATTAAGTTAACAGCTTTTTTCTAGCGATTAGCAATAAACGTCAGATATCGTGTGAGCATGTGCGTTTCTTGTCTAATTTTAATTAAATGATTAGCTGTTTCTGTTATGTTATAATGTGATGTGGCTGTTTCATTTAGATTTGCGTTATCTGATGCAATTTCTTGTAACATTATGTCACGGTTTTCGAGACAGGAATTAACTCAGAAAATTTAAATAAAACTAATAATGTTGTTATAATTAGGACGTATTTATGCAAAAGGGAACCAACCCACAAAAAAAATCATTCTAATTAACACCATAAATCAAAATAAACAAGTCAATCTTTGAAATGACAAATTCACGTGGGTTGGTTCCTTTCTGCATAAATAAGTTCATTATTTAGGTCCAATATTGGCACCTAGATCCTTTTTTAGTCTTTTCATAATTTCTCAGTCTCTGAAATCATGATTCCTAATAAAAACGACAATATCTGACAGAATGAGATTTTTAGTTATCTTTGAAAACACGCTTTTATCTTTTGAACTTGTTTTTGATGACGTAGCTATTTGTACAATAAATAGTATTGGATAATTTCACATGTAAATTACAAAACGCTTTGAGTGCGTTAAACTTCAGAATAATGTTAATATTGTCATCATAGAAGGAAATTTATACCGTTAATAAAACCCACACGGCAACGCAAAACGCGACAAAAGTCACACACCTGTATGCAAACAACAAAACATTACTTATAACAATTACTTTCAATTTAAACAAACAACTGTCAACTACCGTCAAACGTAACTCACTCCTAACAAGATACCCCGGAATATATACGGCAGCTGACACCGAACAGTAAATTGTATGAGACCCATACATGACTGTCACTGGTATCTCCAAGTCATATTGCACTTTATTACGAGCCATACAAACTGTGCTGATGCATTTTGATAGCGAATTAAGGAGGTGTGAAAACGTGCGACGAATGTCGCATGCTACAGAATCAGGTTCGTTCAAATTAAAAGAGCATTCGCTGTTCTAACCTCCCACTCTACGAAATTCGATCGGTACACAAAACGAGATTGGTTGATTTCGTAGAACGGGCGCTAGAACAGCGAATGCTCTTTTGGTTTAAATGCACCTTAATGCTTCTAGCGTTAAACATTCTGTAAAATCTAAAATAGGTGTATAAATTGTTTCCATTTGTAAAAAAAAAAAAAAAAATTAAAATTTTAAAATTTAAAACTGTTTATTTCTGAAACAAGTGCTTATTTCTATTTTAACATAAGGATAGATATTTACATTTTTGGTGACAAGTGCTTATTTCTATTTTAACATAAGGATAGATATTTACATTTTTATAAAACGATGAACTAAGCGGCAGATTATATATGATTGTTAGCAAAATAATCTTTGTGTAGATGTTTGTTCAGAGTTTTTTGAAGTAAAAGCAGGACTAATTTGGTTTACGTTTTTACACCAAGAATAATTAATAATATCAACACACTTGGAACATTCAACTTCATGTGTAAGAAGACATTTTCTAAATAAATAAATATTATTGTCTATTATTATACAAATTAATAAATACAGATAAACTATTAGAGTGATTATATTGCAGCTCACAGGGTTGTCGTTAAAGTTATATCAAATCTTGAATACAACAAATGCCTTTTTTTTTGTATAAATCACAAATAAATGCCCTCGCCGGAATTCACCCGGAAACCCTAGTTTCATAGGCACGTTCGCTACTAAGCTACGGAGGTTCTCAAACTTTACGACAAATAATTATTCAACCAAAACAGTCAATAATGCCGCATGCTACATGTCTCGCAGTATAACTCCTTACTCGTGCTACGGTGAAATTTATCTAGAAAGGGCTAGAAAATCTCCAGCAATCGTTCGAGATAGCTACCCGTTATTATAAAAAACATATCTTAGTTGTATTCCTAAGGCGGTTACGTCGTTTGTACTTTAGAAGAAAACGATAGCTTTATAATTTACGCCAGCTGAAATGTGCCCGTTATTTCAGCGGAATTGGCCCATTTGGAACGAAATCTATTGCTATTTGAATATCAATATAATTAATTGGTACTGATGTTTGATTTGACCTCAGATTTAAGCGGCGAATAACCTACCTATTTGCAAGTTTATTCTCAAAAAGGTTCTATTTTGATTTACTTCATTCGATATTTACATGCTCTGCTTAAAAATTATTGTGGTTATTAATTGAATGAATTGTCTCTTAATTTGAGTTTACAAATGATCATCTTTTTTATTCAGCCTGTCATTTGTGATTATATTATTAATTAACACGGGAGAAAAATGAAATGATTCCTTAGACTATCGGCAATAATCCTGTAAAGGTCCCGGTGTTTCAAAGTGGTTATGTTCGGAGACAATTATTGTCATTCAAAGCTATGGACCTTTAGTACTGGATCTTGGCATCACGATGTCGTAGCTTGTCAATCGCAAGACATCTTGATAGTACGAAAGTACGAAGTCATAACTACTTACTACTACTAACATACACTAATTTGTTACGGTTCTAAAAAATTTTTTTCATTTTTCAATGATTCAAAAATGATAAGTTATTGATAACTTTTAATTCAAGTAAATGAACCCATAATAATGAAAATACATGAACAAAAAATTACAAAAAAAGTTTTTTTTTTAATTACAATACGTTGAAATGATTGTTGATCAGATTATTAATGCACCGTTAAAATTTTTACCCCGGTTGTAGGCCACATACTGTATATGCCCATAGAATCGTTAAGTATGTAGCAAAATGAGCAAGATAGACTCTCAGTATTATCTTTGAATTTACTTTAATTCATTCGTTCTTTCTTTGTATTGCCTTTTAGCATACCAAAGCATTCTTTGTCAACACAGTAGCCATCAGATAATATATAAGCGGCCACGGTTCTCAAAAATATCTGAACATGTACTTTAACGACATAACAATAGAGGCGTGTTTAGATATTTGTGAACACCATGGCCGCTCTGATATATCTAATGACGACTGAATTCGCACAACACTTTCATCGACCCTATTCCAACAGCATTCGATATATTATCGACTAACGCACACAAATGTCACCACAAGCTATCATCTCTATTCCCACCGTCTACCAGTACGAATAGACCTACAGAATCGTAATAACTGTTTATTACTAGAGTTCAATATTAAAGTGGTCGATGAATGAACTGTGAAAATAACTGCACTTTATGACGTTTTCACTGCATATGAGAAAGCCGAGAAATGCAAACTTAATACATTCAGAAATAGCTTATGACCACTTAGTGAGGATTTATGTGAATGAGGGGTCTAAAACGTTAGACAAAAATCTAGACAAACTACATTTTTTGAAAATGTCTATGTCGCGTAGGTATGGCGATTGGCTCTTTTATTAGATCCTTATGTATGGAGCGTATGTTGAGCTGTCTTCAATTTAAAATAGTGAGTCAGTGACCCGCGTGAAATAAGAAAAATTTTCTTAATAGAATAGATTTTAATTTCAAAAAAATTGTCTTCCTCCTGTAACTTTTGATCCGTAGGTCCAAAAATATGAAAAAAAAAAGAATATTAGGCTTACTTACTATTAAAGAAAAACTATTTTGAATAACATCGGCCCAGCCGTTTTTAAAACCTACACTGATCATCATGGTCCGACATGCTCTTGGTCGGTTTCTTATTTTGCAATAGTTGAGTATTTTCTAATCAGATATCATAGCGATCCTTGGTAGTGTCAATGAGTTCCTCGGGGCTTAAGGTAATTTATCAGTTTTACTCGCTGTACTGTACCTTGCTGTAGGTACTAGGTACTCGTCCATTAAACTGACATCCAATAAAGATCATTCAGTTTTTAATGATACAAGGAATATTGCATGTCCTATATCTGATTTATCTCCTCACAAACCCGTAAAATACAATACGATAGTATTTTATATAATCGATTCGCTTAATCATGCACGACGCGTCAATAATCATCGAGTCAGCACGCAACCGTAAATCCAGATATTGACGTCGCACAAATCATTCAATCTCCCATCAGACTCGTAAATACATCATCATGATTAATGCAAGTTTGAGAATAAGAGCCCTCCGGCGATTGGTCGCCGCTAAACGAATAATTTCGAATGCGGCGCTGTGATTGGCCGAGCCGCGCTTCGTTTTTTAATGTGACGGTGATGGATTCGACCCTTCGACTCATGCGCAACCATTGTTGTGTAATTGTGTGTATGTGATTTACATTAGTTTGTTCTAATTGGTGGAGATGCTGGGATAACAAATGGTTTTCAATATCTATATGGCGCCATACGTCATACGATATGGAGATGATGGTTTTGATCTTTAAACAGTTTTGTAGGATTATTCAGAACCTCCTACCTTTAACATAAAATATCGTATCCTTTACTTGTATGGTAGAATGCTCAAAAACAGGTAAACCATCACATTACAAATTATACCTAATTATTTCTAAATGTACAGTTGGGTAAAAATTGCATGGACAGTTTATGAATGAATTCATTCGAAATCGTCCAATTCTGAACGCCACTGGACTTAATGTTGCTCAAATTGATGTAACTCAAATGCAAACTGATATCAAAGTCAATTTCATTAAATATATTTTTTTATATATATATTTTTACATAATATATTAAAACACGAAAACAACGCAGTAATTTCCAACAAAATTTAATTTCCTTATCCATTAAAACTGTGTTATAATATCCACATAATTGTACTTTAACAGACCCTTTTTCCAATCAATTAAATCATAAAAATGGCCGCTGTCCGCGCCTTCCCATTGGTCGGCTGTCGTGGCGCACACGCATCACTCAAACTACCCCATCACTATTCATGCATTACTTAGACCCCTTTTTATGGCCAGTTAATGGTCTATGGCGGTAGAGTTTAAAGAGTATTATTTAAGGATCAGTATGTAGAGAATGTCGATAAAAATTTAAGTTCGCTTAGTACGACAAATTAGTTGAAAATAATTTACTTATCTGTATAAAAGATATGAGATAAAATATTAGTATTAGGTAGTAGTTACTAGGACTTATAGTTATGATAATAATATTAATACTATCTTAAAAAGTCTAAAATATAAAATGGACGTAATATATAGTCAATAACTTATTTTCATTTGACTGCACATTTTTGACGATATTAAGCAATAAACCAATTAATATAGAATTCACTAAAGATACAAATATATGTACCCACTACCTATTTATATACCTTATATCAGCAACAGCTGAATCCCTTGAAGTATCAGCAAAATCACTTACCTGGAACAAACAAGACAAAAACATGAACAAGTAATATTTCAAATAAGTACCTACTGACCTAATTAATAAAATACGTCAACGTCTTTCAGCAAGAAAATAAATGGTAACCGAATGTTTCTCTAGTCCTCTTTAATTACAAGAGATGGCGTTAAAATCAAAGCGAAAACAAACGCGAGGCGACTTTTAAACACGCCACAATTACACAACGAAACGAAATGTCACAAGCCTTTGGCGTGTAAGACCAAAAACCTCGTAAAGGTTGACGCACACTTTTGCAAAGAGTGTATTTCCCTATGAAGTACTCGATGCATTTGCGATCACGCTGGTATTGCAGGTATCCATCAGCTTTATTTTGAAAAAATCGAGGTTTTGTATGTTTGCCTCCTATGTCATAAGGGAACAGTAATAGCCTCGCAAACTAGAACAACACTTTTTATGCAAGTACGCAATAGGTAACTGATATTTTGAACATTAATTAATCTAAATAATATGCTTTCAGGGCAAACCAAACACTGCCTAAAATTAACTCAGCATAAGTGAGACATCATTCATATCACAAATGAAAATTATTATTTGTAATATTTTTTTGCGCATTCGTACAGTTTGTGCAAAGAGACTGCGCAAAACAATAAATTATAATGATTTTGTTGGCTGTTTGACAACTTCCCTATCCTCACAAACTCAATGAGTAACACTCAACGGTAATGGGATAGGCCTTTGTCCAGCAGTGGACTAATATGGTCTGATGATGCGTGTGATGCGTGTCTACAGAGACAGTCAGTCATTGCTTCATCATTAGACCTACATAGGTCTAATGATGAAGGCTTCGTGGCAGTGATAGAAACAAATCCTTAAAATTTACGATAAAAATGTCGCGAGCCACAGTCGCGCGACGTCGCGCCAGTATGTGGTCGCCAACCTTTAGACCAAAAACCTCATTACGCGGAAGGAGCGACAAATTGCGCCTGACGTAAGGAAACGAGACCGCCTGCATTTAACCAGACGTATAATACTTCTCGAATAAAAAGCTGAGTAGCTTCATAAAATTTTGTATGGAGATAAGACTTCTTGTCTTGGTCGGGTTACGAGTTGAAAAGAAATGAGTAGCACCTTAAAGTATTTTTTCACAAACGGCTTTTATTACATAGATTGCGGATATTACTAATATGACTTTGATTTAATATTCGTATTCTTGCTTATTAGCTAACGAAATACAGATAGTACGTAGTACGTGTATGTGCAAAATACAAGACCACTTTTTTAATTATATGCCTACATGAGTATTGTATCCAGTCGGTAAGTATTTTTTGTACTTAATACATTACAGCAGTATGCAATATTTTGGTTGTAAATATTTTGATACGTATTCATTCCTATGTCAATCTATAGACGGTGATTATAGGTCAGATAGGTCATATTAATATTAAATAACCACAGCTACTAAAACTATAATAACTAAAGAACTTTTACTTAGAGTCAATTATAGATCTGTTCAGTGAAAATATTTAGATAACGTAGGAGATAGACATAAAAATACAAATGTTTCTTATATTAAAACTTTTGTAACATTAAAGTCATAAAAGTAGTTTGAAAGTCAATATATATTCGAACAACCAAAAGTATAGTCTTAAAAAACCCGTTCCGTCATAATATATTTTATTGATAAACTTCAAATCAAACATCTAACTTTATAGGTAACTAAAGATAATAAAACCTACGCAGATCTAGACGAGTTTGCTTTAATAAAAAGTTTGAAAATAAATAAAAAAGTTAAAGAGGTCATAAAATTGTTTACGAGGCGTTAAACGCCCCCAATTTAAGTATATGGGTACTACAGCTTCAAAATGGTGCGATTAAAAGTTTTAGAGGCTTCAAAATGCATATTAAATAGCGATTTAATAGCAAATCCGATTTTAAAAGAAGCAAATCCATTTTATCTTAAATACTGGTCATCTTTAATGAATTAATAAAAGAAAGGTTGCAATTGCATAATATATCATTGGTGATGACGACAATGCTATACATTAACTCTTTATTTATTTATTTATATTTATAAGACACAGCAACAAAATAGAAAAAAAATAGGATACAATGGCCGGCCCGTACCTCAATAACAGGCTTGCAACAGCACTCACAATAAATTAGACATAAAAACATTAACTTTGGACTTAAAACAATTCAAAGTACAATCTAAAATACTTAAAATTAAATTTATTGCCCCTCAAAGACAAATACAGACCAAATAATCAAAGTACTTGATTGAAAGAGGTAAAAAATGTAGAAATTAAAAAATGATTATCAATGCTAGACATAAAGACATATAAGTACGTAAACCAGTCCCAAAACCTGTCATAAGGATCGCTCAAGAATAGGTCGTTTATTTTTGCGGCCGTTCAAAACACATACAATAAATCAAGTAATTCTTAATATAATAAATAGAATTACATAACTAATAAAACCATCTTCATGCTGGGCCATTCCATATGAAATCATCAGATTCTGATTTTTAAACAGTTTGAAAAAAATCAAGGATGATAGTCTTAAGTAAGTTGTACGTACACCGTCAATACTTTTTTTTTTACTTGCTGCTCATCCAGATGGGGCCCGCTTTAAGTTTCAATTTACCTGTTTTTGAGGTTCCACGAGAAGCGATGTTAATTTGTTTCGGTAACTAATATACATTTTTTATATATTTTTTCTGATTCTCCAGTAAACGTACTTTAAAATGTTATTATCAATATGCATCAAGCTATTTTACTTATTCCGTCATAAATGTTGAAAGTTTTGTGAATATTTTCAAATTCCGCCCATTTTCTATAGGATTTTGCAGCATGTCTACTGGGCTTAGGGAATTAATATTTTTTTTACTGTATAGTACAAGTATTGCTCTCATAAAATAACTGAGGGTTTGATCACAAACTTTTCATTTAGCTGAAAAAAAGAATGGTAAAGTTGGCCATTTTACGAAATTGCTCAACTTTGACTTAAAATTTCATCATGTTTGGCAATATAAAAAAATCCAAAAACTTATACAAAAGATAGTACCAACTCTATTCTATAGGAATCCGTCATTTGGTTTGTGTTTTCGATTTCTGTGAGAATTATGATTTTTTTTAATGTCCATTTTTCGAAACTTTTTACGACTATTTTCCGGCGCTCTATGACTTCACTATTTTAAATAAAACACTTTAAATTATTCATAACTATATTTTATTAGTCATTAACAACAACAAGAACCTTTATTTAAGCTGCGATGTACGTAATTAAGTATGTCAGTGTGTATGACCCTTGTGTTAATGCACGATTTACGAATTCATGTTCATATCATGCAAAAGTCAGCAAAAAAGCTTGTCACAAATATGTAATGTATATATGTGCGTGTGTGTGTGTAAAGTATTATTACCTGACTACCTTTACGACATTAACATTTTTGGAGTAGGAATATCTTCCGGCTCGTAAGGTGCCGTTTGAAACTGGCACAAAATTATGATACGACCTGGTATTTTTCATTGTTATCGCATTATTGAATCAACATCATTACTCTTATCTAAAGACAGTAGGCATGTGTAATAAAACCTATAAGTACCCTATTTCAGACGTATTATAAGATGTGCCACTAGCATTTTCATGCTTACCATCAAGAAAGTGGTGTACCACTTTTTTGGTTGACTGTACATAGTAAACGAGGGAATCAACAATCACCATTTTGTTGTTTATTACGTTTATAAATGTTGTCCGTGATAAAAAAAAAAACATTAACTTAAACAACTACTTTGAAACTTTTTGCTAACTTGTAGATTTCAAAAAATCATATCTCTTTCAAAATTCAATAACACAATATAAATAAAGATGATTTACATAGAGCAAAGTAAGTTTTTCTCTTCTGTGTCCTTTTCAGATCTTTAAACTTTGCCAAACATGGTTTTTTTTAACGTCATAAAAAGCAAATTCTACAAAAATGGTTTTGTAATTTACTGTTTTTTTAAGTTAGAAGAACTAAATTCAAAAATATTGTTAAAGTTTTCATTTAAAGACTATTTGAGCTTGTTAATTAAAAAAAAATACCTGTCTAGACCAAGCGAGCAATCCAATAAAAGCTACTGAACATCACTGAACATTAGCAAAATAACATGACTTTTTAGAAGTTTGTCATACAAAAATATACATACTGTAATACATACATGTACAAGTACACATATTAAATATAATAAAATTCAGTTTCACACATTAAAAAAAAGTTAAAGCAATTTTCATCGACCTCAAAAATCGCTTATTTTTAAACTTCAGACCTATGTTATCTGGCTGTTAGGCTGTTTAAAAATTAAACAACTACGGTTTTATGTAAAGCATACCTATATTATCATCCATGATTTTTTCCATACAAATCGGAAAGCATGCAGCGCACCTCATTTGATGATTTCATATGGAATGGCCCTGCTTGTACATTATTAAAGATCCTAAATATTTACCTGCATTTAGACACATAAAAAGGCTTGAACGAAGTTCAGACAGTCTGGAGCAATTAGACGACACATCTGGTTATTTTCAGTAATTGTTTCCATCTTGCAGTGCACAGCTAAATCCCTTACTAAGGATCCCTTACCCTTACATCGATTTATGTTAAAACTGGTTGCGATAATCAGGGCTTAGTCTTGGATTTACTCTGTCTATATAATAAGAGAACGGAAGGCAAAACACAACTGGAATGAAACTAAAAAGGCCTTAATATAAATAACAGTTTCTTTATTTTGAAAAAAAAATAGTTTCGTCTTATATCTGATCAGTCTGTCAAACAAATTCCAAAAATCTGTGCCATTGTATTAGGCCATTATCTTCGCTCGGCTGTAGACAATAAATAATATAAGAAAAAACAAAATACCTACTTCATCTCAAACAACTCCACTCCGTCACCATTTTATTTTATTTATTTTATTTTATTTTATTTATTTGGGGCATCAACAGCAGTACATGAAAAATTTACAAAAACTGAATGTACAGTAAACAAAGCCAATAAAAGATGTCCACAAAAATACAATGAACATGCAATAACAAGATATGGCGTGCGTATTTATACTAACTAACATTATCAACATAAGTTTCAGTTATAAAGTTTGCATGTACGTGAGTGTGTTTGTTGGTGTTGTGTAAGTGCATGAGTGAATGGTTTATTGTGAGATTAGTGTGATGTAGCTAATTAAATTACGTAAATAATGATCACCAAATGATAATTATTACTTAATGCTTTTTTAAGTAAAAAAGTAATTATGACTACTAGCTCTATTCAAAGTATAATATTATACTACTATCAGTTCAGAGGCCGAGACTGAAAGGAGTATTAACTGGATAGACAACATTAAAAAGTGGGCAAACATAAATAAGGCAGCCTAGCTGGCCAGAATGGCTAGAAGAAAGAGCAAAATGCGAAGGTTGTAGCTGACATGCATTCCATTAGGAAATGGCAATTCAAGAAGAAGTCGTCCCGGCTACACGACGCCTCTGGTGACCCAAAGGCTGGCGCTTACCTCGCGCAAATAATCTCTTTAGCGATTCAGCGAGGTAACGCCGCCGCTGCCATGGGCACCATGCCACAGGCTGATCTTTTGAAAGGCATTTTCTTTTTATAGGTAACAAATGTTTATATCATATTAATTTTATTTTGTAATGATTTTTATCTTAGTCTTGTCTGTCCTTTCAAATTCCATTGAAATCAGAAGAAGAAGTGTGAATGTCGAATCTTCGTAAATCTAAACTATAGTAAGGGAAGTGGCCCGCATAACAAAGTCGACTCGGTCAACGCATTAGCCGGACTTTGAGGCATTACCTATGGATGTCGGCAAAAATACTTCGACGCCTGTCTGAGGGTCTAATGGGTTCTGCTTTGTTTACTAGTGTGATGGCTTAAATCACTAGTGGCTGGATTGTCTACATGGGTAAGCTTACAGAACTTTTTGCATAACGTATGTAAAGAATACGGAATTTTCGTGCTTCTCTAGTACCTAGACAATCTCTAGTTTTCTGATTGTGAGCATTTGAAAGTTTAGGGTGGTTCTACTCAGATTCACCAGCCAAAAGGTAGATCGTGAGTTTGGACAGTTTTTATGATGACTAAATCCATTGTTTATTAGACTCAAAGCCTCTGAGACCTGAGGGGGTACTCGTACGATAACTCTTAAATGAGATTCAGTTTAGGTTCTGCTTGTCAATTTTTGACAGTTATTCTATGGAACTGACACCTTGCGATTCAGATTAGGTTCTTAGGTTAAACTGAATCGCATTAGTAGATCGTAGTAGCTCTTCAGACCAAGTTCGTCCACACGGTAAAGGTGGATTTAGACCAAACGAGCATTCGCTGATTCTATCCCCCCACTCTACGAAAACAACGAATTTCGACGAATCACGTTTTGTGTAACGAACGAATTTCGTAGAGTGGGGGATAGATTGAGCGAATGCTCGTTTGGTCTAAATGCACATTTAGATATTAATTAAAGTTTTTTACCTTAAAATGACTATAATTGTTGTTGTGGTTTTAAAAATATTATATTATTTATTTTCATTACAATTAAATTATTGTATTATCAGCTAAAAAAATGTGCAATAAACTACAATCATAATCGTAAGTATCATTTGACTCAACTGAATATAACAATTGATAAATGACTTCCAAAATAATTCAACATGAAAGCGAAGAAAATGTCTACTAGTAATATGTAGAAGGGTTGAGGACGTCTATCCACGACAGTCTGCGTCTGACAGTTGTCTCTGCGGCAACAAAGGAGACGTCCAACGACGTCAGTGCATGCTGCAATATCGTGAGCGTATATGCAATAAATAATGGGGACACATATTACATATGCCAAGGGTAAGCTAAAAGGCTGAGACGAAAAATATATATGGATTGATAGTTACAAAACATTGACCGCTGAAGGCAATCGTGGACAACACATGAATACCTAAATACCTGAACTGGAATTCGAACACATGATTTTAGTAATTATTAACCCTTTACCTACGGGTGTCAACCAGAGTTGCCACCAAGGCAACAGCCGTGCAATACGGGTGTCAACTATAGTTGATCGAAGTACTGGTCATGTTTAATATTTTTTTTATTCAAAACTAGACCTTGTGTCTTGGTAATAGTGGTTACAATATGCTTTGGGATTAGTATAGATGCAAAGAAAAAAATACCCTAATGTTTCGGTAGATGGCTCTGATATAAATATATTTTTAAAACTACCGCTTTTTTGCTGGCAACTGGGGTTGACACCCGTACTGCAGGAGTGCCAAAAATTGAAATCAATATGGCGGACAATAGTGATGTTTTAAATTTTATCGACTTGTTGTGAGAGACAGATCAGAGAATACCCGTACTTTACAGATTTGTCGATACCTTAGTGCCCACTCTTACTAACTATACAATCTAATAAGTTTAAAAATTTAATAATTATACACATAAAACCTTATTAGATTCAAATAATTGTTCGATTTTTTCCCTAATCGATGCAACATATCGACAACTGTGTCGATAGACGCACATCACTATTTTTCATATGTGAGAAATTGTTTGTTAGCAAGGTTTTTATTGTTTGATATTTATGTTTTTTTTAAATAATTATAATCTTTTGAGTATTTGTTTGTGTTAAATATACCATAAACTAATGTTCTTACACTTAAACTTGTGAAATTCGCGAGTGGTAACTTATAAATCTTCAAATTCTTAGTGACTGATATATTACTTGATATTATAAAAAAAAGGGAATATTATTACTATATGTGATTATTTATTGATTAAAGACAACATTATGTAATAAGTGTGCGAAATTTCAAATGTGTAGCTGCAATACTATAAAAGTTCCAGGTAAGTGAAGTTATGCCTTACACCGGCTCTCGAAAAAACATGCCCGTATTGAGAGGTTACGGAGTGATACAGGGCCCCGTAGGTAAAGGGTTAAACTTCAATTGCTTGAAGCAGAAAAGCAATTTATTTTTGTATTAATAAGACATTTCATCATCAGTTTATCTCAGTCTACTGCTGGACGTAGGCCTCTCCTATTAACTATGCGAATATATAGACTCATTAAATAGGAGGTAAATGCCCATAATCGCTATGTTGGGCAAGCGGATTGGCGATCGCAGTAATGTGTCCACTATGATCTTCTATCAAAGATAGTCAGTGACACTTCAATCCCTTAGTCGACTCTTGCGACACCCGCAACACAGTCAATAAAAAAATAGAAATATACATTTTTAATTTTTCTTTTTGGTGTTAACTGGAAAAATCCCGATTACGATCCCGGTATTCATAGTTAATATAAAGTCCTAACTAACGTATTATTATTTTTTTACCTACCATAGTTAACTCAAAACCTCAAAATGTGCTTACGATAGCTCACGCTTCAATCAAGCATTAATAACCATGAGAAATCGGAATGAATCCAAAGAAAGTTTATTTTGATGACAAAACCCGTGAAAGTCATCCAAAATTTTCAACTAATATCCCAAAACTCCTAAGCAGTACGTATAATACGTATATCTACCATGCAGAATTATATGCACGTATTTCCTTATCAAATCATTCTCAATGAGGCCAAAACCGTTTCAAGGTTAAAACCGTCCAAACTCAATCTTCTTGACAAACTCACCATCAATAAGGAAGAGTAAAGGGCGCAGGATGGATCGCCTCAGATGGCGGTATTAATCGCCGCCTCTAATCCTCCCGCCGCGGATAAATCAGTCGTAATTGTACCTATTTGTATTTATCAAGCTCGAGAGGGGTTAAACACTTTTGCAATTGCAGTTTTGGACCGGACTGTCTAAGACCGATGTTTTGGAAAGTTGTGGTGTTAGGAATAATCCTGTTTCCGATTTCACTTCACACCTCGCTGCTAATATAACAAGGTTCTATACCCCTGTATTTTTTATTCACCGTTAAAATTTTAGGGGTTAATACTAACTATCTGAGGTCATATTGATGAAGTTTTACTATGGGAGCGAGCGACATCCGATTTAAGAAAAAAAATCTGGTGATTCACACATTTCCGCCTTCTGATATCTCAGGGGTTGTATGGAAATTCAGATTTTTATTCTCGAAGCGGTTGTCGCTCCCATAGTAATAGTTAATCAATACGACCTTAGAATTAACCCCCTAAAGTTTGGCTGGAGAATAAAAAAATCATATTGTATGTTGCTCTTTCATCAATTTTTAATTTGAAAATTGTCGCACTGACATTTAATCCAGATTTAATTACCCCGAAAATGTTACATAGAACGGTTTCATATAAATTGGGATACTTGTATTTGTTCTCATGAAAATTACGCTTGGTCTTCATTCCAACTAGACATCCCTTTTGGACAAAGGCCTCCCCAAGGATCCCACAACGAACAGATTCGTATCGAAAATCTATGAATGCAGATATACTAACTTTGGGTAAAATAGTATATCCTATCTAAGATACTTAAGCTACTTTCCCCTTATGTCTCATAGTTCTGAGTCTGAGACACCCTGTAAAATAATTTGACACGATTTTTATATACGGTTTTGCGTTGAATAAGGATATGCAATTTGTAACTTTTCGAAGTGCAGTTGAATCCATTTGTTTCTTGCTTAAATCCGACGCCCAATGACAGGTCATCAGAGTGAAATACTGTTGCAAATTAATTAAATTAAGCATATGCAGTTATTTTAAATGAAACCTCGTCCTTTTTTTCTCGACAGGAGGCCTCGATATTTTGATTTCCGGAATAAATCTGGCTATTGTGTTTCGTTTTGCAATTCCGATTTCCATCTGTGTCAGATGTTTCAACCTTATGACAGTCAATGACCGCTATACACGACAACGAAAAGTTGTATTAAGGATTCCGGTGACAGGTACCTAAAGCACCCAACTTCGCTATGTAGTAGGTACAGTCAGGTCAAAACTGTGGACTCGTCCTTTTCAAATGAATCTAAAGTTTCCACAAAAAAGGGAAAACGAAGAAAGAAATAAATATAAACAAAGCAATACATATGTATACAAAAAATGCTCCTGATTAGGAAATTAATTATATAAAATAAACTGAAGACAGGGACAACAGTCATGTGACACCAGACACATACGTTAAACAAAAACAAGATAAAATTTCTTATAAGTTCACAGCTTTGAAATCCACTAAGTTGACAGCTGCTTATTTGAAATCCAAGATGGCGACTTATAACAATCCGTCACAACGTCAGAAAAACTATCCCATCACTTCACAGAACAATAACATATTTCCACGGACTCATTGTGCTTCTAATAAACTATCCTCAAGAGATATTTCCAGACGTTTTATAGCTGTTCCTGACATATTTGTGATTGTGACTCGGATGCCGGATTTATAGATTCCAAGCCATTTCTCCCTTTTTTTGATGTGTATGATTTAGTTTTATGGATGTTAGTTATGTGTTTAAGGGCTTAGGGCGTTTTCGTTGCGGCATTAATTCTTTTATGTTGAATGTTTTTGACGTATCTAAATAAATTGGGTTTTCGTTATGGATCATTGGGGATTATTGATCTGTACAGGTGTTAGCGTGACTGTAACAGATTGTACGTTAGTGTTTAATATTATAATTACAACTCATTTGGTTTTTCAATAGGATTTTCTCAATATAGAGAGTTTATATTGGATAAACTAAAGAATTGATTTGATGTATGTTTAATTAAAATCTTAAAATGTGACAGACACATTCAGATACTAAAACTACTACTATTTTATGGTCATAAAATCGTCAATAAACATTTTTAAATTCTACCTTTTTAGAAATGTCCTAAATTGGTGTCGCATTTAAAATAAAATATAGGTTTTTTTTTCAAAGCTTACCTAGATGCTTAAATCTTTTACCTACCTACATCTACTATTTCAAGACGTCAACTGTGAATCTTGTAGCAAACACAGTGTTTCTTTTTTATATGTATTAATTGTTATATTTGTGAGTGAGTTTAGTAAAACGTCCCACTTTGTCGTTTGCCATAAAGCCGCTTTGTCAGCTTATTTATATGAAGATGACAAGGAAATCTCGTCTTTACGGTAAGCGACAAAGTGGGACGTTTTACTAAAAACTAATACATTTCGTTACTACATAATATTAAATATGTGCCAATGTAAATAGTTGACTAGTAGTCACTACATTAATTTTTTATACGAAATTAATTAAACCACGCATCAATCTACCTAATCAAAGGTAATTTATTTAATGACTTTAATATGATTAATATGAAATAAATATGATTCAAAGTGTCCTACCTTTTCTTCCTTTTTCAAAAAACGCGAAAGGGTAGGTAATACGCTATAACGATATAATAAAAGAGAAGAAATATTGCATATTGTACGAAGCGCTTGGCTGCTTTTAATTCCGGATCGCACGTATTAATATTATTTATGTACGTAATAAGTAAGATTTGTAACTTGCCGACATCTTGTTTTTTTTTCTTTAGACATTTGTGCAATATTTTGAAGGTACTTGGAGCTTCTTCAAAGTATATAATAGTAAAATTAAATATACAGTGTGTTACCATGACCCAGGCTTTTACGAAAATGGGTAATAATACGCATTACTGGTAATCGTTTTCAAGTATTAAGAGTTGACAAATATTTAAATTAACTGAACATTTATATTTATTTCGTTCGAACGATCAATGTAACGCGTGTACTGCTTAGTTGTCAAACGTTGCGAGTGGCTGCGATCTGTCATTGTCAAGTGCCAATTAACGATTTATTTTGAAGTACATTGCTTCTCAATTAACTTTTCTTAGAAAGATAATTACTTTTAAAATTAGGATTTTTAAACAAATAATGCACATGGTTTGGCTAAGAATCTGCATCTCAATCCTCGGTTCAAATAAAAGCCTGGCTCATGTTAACACACTGTATAGTTAGATACTACTTTCTCCTACTGTGTTCTTTTCGAATCGAACCTGCGTCCTAATTTTTTGCGATCAGCCACCCAATAGCTTATAGTCGCCTTGGACTTTCACATCTATTTGCCTGTCCGTATGTCACATGACCCTTAGACAGATCATTCGTATAAATATACAAGCAATTTCATCCTTATGATAAGCGAGGAAGTAAGATTTTTAACTAAAAAGGCCCACAATGTTTAACAACATCATTTTATTTGGTCCACGAATGTTGTCTACCTGTTTCAAAAAATCTTTTTCAGTACAGTTGATGTTTTTTGTTTCATTTGATTAATTTTTTATCAGGTCGAAACTTCGGAAAGCCATTTGTACTGAAAAACGACGTACAATACACCTGTATCTATGAAGTAGTTTGATCAAACGTTGTGACTAATTAGATATCCACATCATCATCATCATCAGCCTATGACAATCCACTGCTGGACGTAGTAGGCCTCTCCTATTAACTATGCGTATAGACGCATTAGGAGGTAAATGCCCATAATCGCCACGCTGGGCAAGCGGATTGGCGATCGCAGTAATGTGTCCAGGAGTCCACTATGATGACGCTGCTGCCCATCATCAATCTTTTATCAAATAGTGGTCAGTGATACTTCAATCCCTTAGTCGACTCTTACGACACCCGCAGGAGGAGTTGGGGTGGTGACAAATGTATTTTTACTGCCGTCGCCACACGGCTTCCACATAGTTATATTATTTTCGTTGACACGCTAGGGTACCTTCCAAATTTATGCCAAATGTCAAACTCCTCATGATAATGTTCGTTACAATGTACTTAATGATGTCTCTCTGTTTATTCAGTTGGTTAAATTCATTATGATAAATATCTCTAGCTCAAATTCATGATGATACATATCGGCTATTATAACTATGGCATTCTTGCGCATGATTTGCGGCGTCGTTCGATGACAGGTGACAAACTGACTGACGCACAGACTGTTAAAACTATATTTATGTACATGTCCCATTTTATTGTCTATGTACTGTGATGTTGATGGAGTTGGCATCTTATTATTATTGTCTCTCTATTTTGAGAGAAAGCTCTATTTAGATAGATAAATTGTGACAACGGATATTTACTACAGGCCTCTAATAGGACAAAGGGTTGGCCAACTAGCCCAGAGTTAACTGGTAAAGACTATAAAATCTGAACTTTTAACTTTGGGTTTGCGGCTAACCGTCGCGCAAATGGGGCTTACCATGTTAAAGTGAGAAAGCAACATACGGCGATCTGTCTGCTCGTTTACCTCAAAGGTAATTTTAAAAAAAGTCTAGTGAGTCTTAGCCAAACAATTTGAGTTTCTGCCTACCCCTCATCAGCCTCTCTCAGTCCATCGCTGGATGTAGGTCTCTCCTATCAACTATGCGTATTGCGGCATTTGGAGGTAAATGCCCATAATCACCACGCTGGGCAAGCGGGTTGGCGATCGCAACAATGTAAAAGAATTGAAGCTTTGACTACATGATTGGAAAGGGAGTTGAGCCTTATTATTATGGGCTTCTTCATAAACATCCACCACATTGCCATCAGCTAATTGTATAATATCGTTCCCAACTTCCTATAGACTTTATCATTAGACCAACTCTTACTTACTTAAGAACTCCAAACACACTACAGGAGGCATTTAGCAACCTGAAACAGACGCTGAGTTTCGTGGAGGAGCTTGGATGGTTGGAATAGGGCACCTCGCTATCACGCAAACAAACGATGGATGGGTCAAAATTCTATTCTTTGTCTTGTTTCATACCACTCTGTCACGCTTCTAGTTGCTGTCTCGACTCAGTATATTAAAAAAATCGGTACACTTGTATTTCTTTTTCACGCTAGATTTTAATCCATACGTCAAAAATTGGAAACAAAACATCATCTCATACAAACATCACAACTGTGTCACGTTTTTTAGGGACACAAAAAGACAACGAAAAGAATTTTGACCTGGATGTCGAGTTGCGGAAAAAGCCCCGTTAAACTAACTACCTAAGTGTTTTAGAATAGAAGTTCTACAGCAATTATCACTTCCCATGACATCTCCAGCCTAAAACTCTCGCCAGTACACCAATCACCACATGATATATCAGTACCCTGCGCGGGCGCTGGTATGAACGCGGCTGATTTATTCGCGCGCGGAAATAGTATAATGCCTGCTATATTAGGAACTAGCTTAATGATTATGTTTTATGCGAAGTGGCTTATAGAAGATGTAATTTAGAAATAAATATAGCGTGCTAATAGAATGGCACCTTCATTTTCTTTTTAATATTTGCAAGCTTTTATTTAACTTACAATGATGAAATGTATAGGGTGTCGTAAAAGCCCGGCCACGACATTTGTCTAAAGGTGCATGCAGACCAAAAGAGCATTCGCTGTTCTATCCCCCTACTCTACGAAATTCGATCGTTACACGAAACGTGATTCGTTGATTTCGTAGAGTGGGGGATAGAACAGCGAATGCTGTTTTGGTCTGCATGCACCTGAAGGCGACCAGCGGCGAGTGAATTTATGAGTTGGAGCGGGATGCTGATATGGGTACTTCCTCTCGCACGTATGGTTTTCCGCTAAACCGGTCGCCTTAGACCAATATCGTGGCCGCGGCATAAAAGGGATCGAACTAAGGGATTGTAGTGCCACTGACCATATTAAGGATTTATGACTGGCATCATCATCAACACATTACTGGCATCGCCATCTCGCTTGTCCAGCGTGGCGATTATCAGCTCCTCCTTTTGTGTCCATGCATAGTTTATAGGAGAGGCCTACGTCCAGCAGTGGACTAAGAAAGGCAGATGAAGTTATGATGTGATGTGTAATATATATGTAGCGGTGGAGTCTTGAAACTCAATTTCAGGTGGATTTTTTTATAGATCGGATGGAAAAGCAATGGGTATTACAATGGCTTGCAAATAAAACACCAGTTTATTTGATTGCCACCTTTACCATGATAAAACAAACAACAGTTAGGCTTATGGTCTCGTGATTATCATTTGTCGTTTTTGCCGTCAGGTTATAACAAGTAAGCAAATGCGAAAGTGACGAGTAGCACGATAAACGGTAAAAGCGTGACCATAATAAGCCGCCAGTTCTTGGAAACACACACAAGATTCAAGCATCGCAAATTAGTTTTGGCCGTGCCCGCGTCCTGCGGGTGTCGTAAGAGTCGACTAAGGGATTGGAGTGTCGCTGACCATTATTTGATAAAAGATTGATGATGGGCAGCAGCGTCATCATAGTGGACACATTACTGCGATCGCCAATCCGCTTGCCCAGCGTGGCTATTATGGGCATTTGTTTCCTAATGCATAGTTAATAGGAGAGGCCTACGTCCTGCAGTGGACTATCATAGGCTGATGCATGCAAATTATTTTAGCCCATCTACTCACATTCACTTGCATTGCAAGTGATTAGAACATCAACTCGCACGTTTACTCGGCTGCGCGGACTTGACGAAAGCTGTACTAAGACAATTATTAATATCATTCAACGTAATTATTAATAGACTTTTATTAAAGGAGACGACATACATAATTATAATGCACCTAGTCGCCTTTAATTGCTTAGAAGTAGTTAAAATTTTTCACTAATATTTATGAAAACGAAACAAGCTAAATAAATTAAAAAAATATATATGGAAGGATAACTACTTACTTACGACTTTTATGTACATAAATATTTATAATCATGACATTTCATACCTTAAATATGAAATCCCAAAAAAATCTAAATGTTGTAGTGTAAATTCTGTCATTCATTACAATCGCAGTTATACGGGAATCTTATAGTTTTCACAATGGCTTAAGCCACGAAATTAAACCTATTTTTTGGCCATTGCTCCAGAGAATCGGCATCTCTTTGCGAGAGACAAAAAATTGTGAGATTTCGGTTTTCAAATTTCTGCACGTCGTTTGTAGTTACTTGTATTTGTTATCTATTTGTGATACTGGGCGTAAAAATGGGTTGAGATACACTTGTGAGTCTTATGACTATGCATGTACAGTTACACATCATCATCATCATCTCAGCCATAAGACGTTTACTGCTGAACATAGGCCTCCCCTCGGACCTCCACATGTACCGGTTAGATGCGACCAGCATCCACCGTGTCCCGGCGACCTTCATAAGATCGTCTGTCCATCTTGTGGGTGGACGTCTTACGCTGCGTTTGCCTAGCCGTGGTCTCCATTCCACATAGCAGAGGTAAATATTAGTTGACATATTATTGTCACTAATTTGGCATTAAATAGGAAGCATTTAATATAGTGCACCAAATAGATATTTTTACGATCTGTGACGTGACTTCGATAATATTCTTAAAACCTCTGTCTGAACGACTAAAAGGCTCTTTAAGCAGGAATCTTGAAAGCAGATTTAGAAATCATTTAATCAAGTTCCGCATACCAGATCATGTGTCACGGATGCTAATTTTGCTCTAAAACCAGAAATCCACTGGAGACCTAAAACAAGCATCAAATTAATCCGCCCAGTCATTCATCGTCCGTCATTAGAACCCTTTTTATTTCTATTCCCTCTATTCTGAGCGTGAAAAGTTGTGTTTGATAGCAGAAGACAGCTGCAACTAAAAATAGCGGACGAATCTGCGTATTTCACTGTCCGGGTAGACATCAATTCTTGTCCACATTTGTTACTCAATGACAGATGTTTTACGCTTCTGACAGTCTACATGTTTCTCGTCTTCCACTCTTAAATGTTCCTGCCTAAAGTCGATAATGTCTCGAAGTTTACCCATGTCATTTGCCGTCCGGTGCGTGTCAGCAATAATGACAGTTTTGTTAAGTACATGTAACCCGTTGGATGATGCCTGCCAGTGATCGTTTTGAGCGAGTTCCAAGATACCTGGAGATATTAGATCAGCGTATTGAGTTGATTAAGAGCTGATATATTTGTGTGATTAAATCTGGAGCAGAGGCGTCAACTCTTCACATCAGTATTCCTAGCACAAAAGTGACGCGACGAGATACTAATTTCGTCCGCAAACTAGTCGCCTTGCCTGTCACTTCCTAAATGCGCCTGGACACACTAGGCCAATACACGACAAGCTAAGGGACACTAGCTATTAGATGGTGAGATTGATTTAGGTACTCCTCTAAGGGCATCCCTTAGGGTAGTCTTTCTGGCTCGCGAGACACTGCGAGTGCCACGTCACTCTCTCTGCTGAGTACCTAGGAAGTATTTCGTCGTGAAGGGACCATTTTCCTGAAACCGATCGAGATAAATTTATCATATGAAGGGTCCACGGAAAAAACCATGTCCAGTGCCTTGAAAAAATCAGGGCAAATTCACACCTTATTCTCATAAAAGTAAGGTGGTTTTTCCTTCTGTAATTTGAATTGACTAGACATGTTCTTTCCGTGGACCCTTCATATAATTCTTCCACCTTAAAATCTATTTACATTGTTCCTTAGTTTATTTTTGTCGTAAGTAATTTGTCCAACTATGGTTCACCCATTGTTTGTGCAATCAAATTCTAAGTTCAAATTCTGGTATGGTTGCATTGGTCAGGTGGTCTTTCACATTGTCTTAATGCTTAAAATTAAAAAAAATCGACACATCTTCTTGCAAATCGCTTTAGTCCTGCTGAAAACGAACCAGAAAGAATTCCAAGAAAACATAGTAGGTACCAACATACATTGCATATTTTGCTCCATTGTCACTGAGATATCGCGATCTGTCTAATTCTATAACAAAATCCACCTGCAATGACATACCAATTTATCCACGACAAAAATCAGCGACATATCGCGCCGCCCAACAGTTTGACACTATCAAATCTATGTCACCAGTGGGCGGGCGCGATTCATCACGAGGTGACGACTCGTTACATTGCCTTTGCGACATTGCCGAGGTGACGGGGCGTGACATTTCGCGAGCTATTAAACGGAAGCATTAGTGGGCTAGTATAGTGAGGTATCGTAAATAGCTGGGTTATATTTGAAACTTGAAGAGTAGTCACTTGTTTTACTGTCCCTATCATTGGCCTATTTCACCATAATTACAAGGCCTCCGTAGGCTACGGCTACCGCTTACTATCGGACGTTCCATATGCGTGTTTGCCACCAACATAAATTTTAGTGCAGGAACTTTAGTAAATCAGCAGTAAATAACTTAGGTACTTTTTTGCGAAGCAAAATTACAATTGTCACAAAAAACGATAATTGTAGCGAAATTCCGACATATGCCGAACCTCATGTCTAGATTTAGAAATGCACTAAACCTTGCGACAATTTTCACGGGTTTCGGAAAATAAAAAGTAGTTTATTAATGATTTGAAAACGTTATTAGTAATAATTGCTGGGTGCGGGTGGCACAGGACCGGTCATTGTGGCAATCTTTGGGGCAATATTTCAGCAGTGGACGTTTTTCGGCAGATATGACGATGATAAAACAAACGCACGGCCCTTCCGATGGTAAACGGTAACTGTAGCCTATAGACGCTCCAGATTGCAGAAACAGAAAATTTATAATTATAGCACTTGTCAATGTGGTGAAATTAGGGCCAGATATACTCATGGGAGCGGTCACGGTACTTAAAAATATCTGGACGTGGAGTCTAATACCACAACAAATCCAGGGGCTACCATGATACCCTAAATACGATTCTGCTTAGGTTTGGCTTGTCAGTTTTTGTTTTTTACATCGTGATTCAGATTAGGACCTAAACTGAACCGTATTGGTAGATCGTGGTAACCCCCCAGGATGCCAATCGCTAACGCTTAATAGCGTATCGTAGTTTTCCCTCTCTATCACTCTTTCATATTAGTGCGACAAAGACAGTTAGCTGCCTTTCGTTTACGATTGACTATTAAGCGTTAGCGATTGGCAACTTGTCTAAGCACCCTGGTCAGATATTTGTGAGCACGCTGGGCGCTTTCCATTACGTCACGTTTTCCGTATGAACTTGCTATATGCGTAGCGTAACAGAAACTTTAATTTTGCATGGACATTTTGAGACATTAATTTTTTTATTAGTAGAATCAAATCAACTCGTAATTTTGATTTATTAGTTAGTAAGTTTGACTGGGCTTTTTCCGCAACTCGACATCTATTCGTACCCTTTTTGCGTGATAGCGAGGTAGCCCTATTCTAACCATCCAAGCTCCTTCACGAAACTCAGTGTGTTATTCAGATTGCTAAATGTCTGCTTTAGTGTGTTTGGAGTCCCTAAGTGCCTACTCCTGTACCTATTTACATTCTAGAAGAATAATGTTCTGCTGTTTCCTCCTCTTCCATACAGGCCCTGCACAAGTGCACATAGGACTATCTGTTCTGCCCATATTGTGCAGGTGTTTGTTTAATGTGTAACAATTATATTTATATCTTATCTGAAAAGAGTTAAAATCAAAAAGGCGCACTCTAATTGAAATAGACGTCGCCCGCCATTTGTCACGCGCAGCATTACTCAATCGCTGTCGGCGCGCGCGCAGTCGCGGCGATCTGTTATAATCATTACTAATTACCGGCTCATTACAGACTGTCACTGTCATTACTGACATTGTCTTATTGTCTGTACTTCATGAATTGTTGCAGAGTCATGCGGTGCGGTAAACTTACGCAGCGGGTAAATGTACGTAATTATTAGAAGTATTATTATTGGGTCACTCATCTATGATTGGCGTTTTTGGTCATAAACTTCAGTAAGTCTCTAATTTTATTATCTATAGAGTAACTTAGATATTCTTATGAAACACCATAATTAAAAGACTTTTTTGCGATTTTTTCGTTGTCTCAGTAGTGAAAGTTGCTCAAATGCTCAGTTATCAGTTATGTTATCATACTAAGGACTGATTTTTCAATCCCCAGTTAACACTACCTGTCAAATAAATGTTAGCCCTGTCCTTTTTTGACTGATGATTTTAGAAAAGGATGGTGATAATTTTAACTAACGGATAGATTTATTTGGGGATTGAAAAATCAGCCCTAAGTTACATAAGCAGAAAACACACAGCACTTCTATGAAACTACCTACTTTCGTAAAGCATTCAGCTAAAACAGCAAAGAAATCAAAACGAAAATGTGAAATCGGCAAAGCAACATGAAAAGGTAAAATCGCTCTATGTTCCAAAACCTATCAACACAATCTACCCCTGAATCCTTCTACATCACCTCACACTATTTAATCCACACCTATATCGACCCCATAAAGGAACAGTCCACGCCATAAACCCCACAACTTATGTACCAAATAAACATAAAACTATGCTCAAAAAACGTATCAACAATATGTCGTGTTGCTTCATAAAATAGATAAATACCCCCACACAAAGATACCTAATTTGATTTTATGAGCTTCAATCTACCTGGAGTCAGGGATCAATTTATGAGTTTCTGTCATACGAGGATATTTTTTGGGCTTAGAAAAATTTATCGGTTGGGTACCGCTTAATTTATTTGAGGTAAAGAATGACCTCCATAATGAGAATTAGTGAGATATGTATCCTGTTGAACGATTTTATAATACATTCCTATGATAAAAATAGATGCTTAGATGTGTTAGGGTGTCCCCAAATCAATCGACGTGGACTCGGCTTAAGCCGGCCGTGTTTCGCCCTTATGTCATAGAAATAAAGCTTTTTTCGATAGGCTTTTTTAATGTCAGTAAGACTCGTATAGTACATTTGATTTATTTAACCCTTGAATTAGCAATGTATGCAAACGTAAGGCACATAATTTTTCCACCCAATTTTTGTGTTTTTTCAAGACAGAATTATTTGCTCTACACAACAGCAAAGAGGCTAGAACGCATCATTTTATAATTTGTCAATTACGAGTAAAAGGTTGGTAAAATTGTTCCCTTTAAAAACAAATGGTTCGAAAATTAATACTAAATAAGAAATAGTTTATAAATCACGACATGGTATAAAAGAAAGTTGGTTGTAGTAATTTACAATATACGAATTTATGAACAATGTCCTGGTTACGCCAAACTTCATTATTTTGTTTTTGTGTACCTTTTGTGAGACACTTAAATACAAATACAAAAATTATTGTTACGGGCCAATAGCTTCAAAGTTTTACAATAATATGTATTTAAGTTAAAAGCATAAACTTAGATCAAATAATTTTTATGTGTAGCTTGTAGTTGCGCTCTCTCGGAAGGATGCCCACAGAAGACCAGCGCCAGGGTCCTCAAGGGTCTTTCAGCATGAAGCTGAGTGTGGACCTTTTCAGTTACGCTCTAATGTGTACCACTGTCATTGTAATTAAGTTAAGTTTAAATTAAGCGTTCTGAATAAAGTTCTATTTTATAATATAATTCTATTCTAATTTGCCCTTATGTATACTATATCTTAAAAACTACACAACGTATTTCGATGCGTTTTTTTTAAATAGATGGATTGATACAAGAGGAAGATTTTAATAAGTATTAGCATGTCCGAAGCCGGCATGGTTGCGCGAAATAAAAAAATATTGTACTAATACTAGACCTCGCAAAAGTCCTATTTCAAACGGTAGTTTGTTTGTATCTATTGGTGGTTTTTAAGTTTTTTAACCTCTTTCTAAGAATAGATATTTAAATTTAGAATCTATCTCACATCAACTGTTAGAAACAAGTGGAAATAAATAAAGCGGTATCTCAAATAACCAGTTTTGTTATAGGCATAGTATACACTATTGAATACAATAATACAGTCTGCATAGTAAAACTTCATTATAAGACAGTTTGGACGATTTGAACAAATGTTTAGACCAATATTTTATGGTTAAAGAAGTTTAATTTCTCTAAAAGAAATTTACATTTCACTTATTAGAGAAAACATTAAATTAACACAGTATAACTATAACTAGTGAGCATCTGAGCATGCATGAAAGTATTTAAACAATTAAACATAACTAATTAATACATAATTATAATCTAACTACGAGCTACTATAACAAAAAAAAATTTTTTTTTAACAAGTACGCGCGGGTATTCGAACACAAATCACTTTATGCGTTGGTATCTAAAATAGGTACTGCAACTACTTATGCGTTGCTAAGCGTTGTCATTGCAATCAAAACTCAACTTTAAGCATACGAGTACGCTAGCTGGGTCGGGCGCTCAGATCTCAGAGCTTGTTCCGATAATGCGATTATTTTCGGCATATGATCCTCAATATAAGGACTGTTCATTTTACTAAGCGGACATGAAAAACCTCACGTAAATATTTTTTTCTTTTATCATATTTTATTTTTATTTGTGAAGTGTTATTTAACTAAAAATAAACAAATAATAAGTAATGTCTCAATTAATATATTAATTATCGGCAACTACATTTTTAAACTACTGTTTGGCCACGAAACTTATGTTCTGCAAACTACTTTTTGACATTTTACGACTAGTTGCGAACTGTACACGTTTGAATTTTTTCAATGATTTAGTTTTTCGTCTATCGTTTCTTAAGTGTACCTTCACAATAGGCCATTACCGCTATATAGGATGAAGATGAAGACAATTTTATGGATGTAGTCTTTTTAAACAAATTCTATGATTATTTAATTAAATAGCTCTAATGTCTAACCCTTATGATGTGCCCTTGCTAAATTAGACCAAAATAACCGGTGAGAGATACTATGTCTTCGATAGACATAAAAAAACCGATTTTGGATGCAATATTTTCTATAAATATCCCAGCTAACTTGGCCCTGTTGCGAAATAGGAAGCAGTTAAAAGACCATATAATCAAATTGCCTGCCAAGCAAGGGCGTTCTTCCCGAAATTGTTTTTTTGTATGATTTTCTACTCAGACATATACTTTTCTACGACAGGATGACAATATTAGGACTGCGGTAATGTCATTACTATCATATTTTAGGTACCTTTTGTGGGCCACCAAAATGCAAAAATTCCATACTTTTTTAGTGAAACGACGTAAAGTTCAATAGCCAATTTCTGTGTTTAGACTTCGGTGAATCTTCAAGCATATGACACTCTCTAAATTGTTTAATGATTTAGTATAACGTCGACTTAAAATGTCCTAGATATTTGCAATCTTTCACAGTGAATATTTTTCTGTACACCATTGTGCAGAATCAATTTACGATTATCAAATTGAATATGTCTTATCAGATATAGTAATGGATACTTGAAAAGCAAACATATATCAATTGAAAAAGATGGCTTTGCTAATTTCATGGCTGTAAACTGTTCATTGATCGATTTTAAAACCGATGTATAATAGACGTTAAGTGTGTCCGCTTAGTAAAATGAATAGTCCTTAGTCCTTACGTGACGATGAAAGTTTTAGTAATGTATGTCTATGGTTAATTTGTACACATTTTCTACCAAAAGTTATTAATTATTACCAGTGACAGTATTTGACCAGTGTGTGTTGCCAGTGATGTCTTACGGTGCTGAGACGTGGTCGCTCACTATGGGCCTGATCAAAAAGCTCAAAGTCACTGAAAGAGCAATGGAGAGAGCAATGCTCGAAGTTTCCTTACGTGATCGAATCAGGCTTGCTACCGCAAATACCGAAGTTGATAAATTTCGAGGATATTTCTCTGTCACTCCAACAAAGGCGTATTTAGAGTGACAGAGAAAAATCCCCGAAATTTGCCAGCTTCGATGTTCGTGGCAGTAGGCTCAAAACGAGGAGATCCGCAAGAGGACCAAAGTCACCGACATTGCTATTCGAATTTTCTTCTACTAACTTCATTATAAGACAGTTTGGACGATTTGAACAAATGTTTAGACCAATATTTTATGGTTAAAGAAGTTTAATTTCTCTAAAAGAAATTTACATTTCACTTATTAGAGAAAACATTAAATTAACACAGTATAACTATAACTAGTGAGCATCTGAGCATGCATGAAAGTATTTAAACAATTAAACATAACTAATTAATACATAATTATAATCTAACTACGAGCTACTATAACAAAAAAAAATTTTTTTTTAACAAGTACGCGCGGGTATTCGAACACAAATCACTTTATGCGTTGGTATCTAAAATAGGTACTGCAACTACTTATGCGTTGCTAAGCGTTGTCATTGCAATCAAAACTCAACTTTAAGCATACGCTAGCTGGGTCGGGCGCTCAGATCTCAGAGCTTGTTCCGATAATGCGATTATTTTCGGCATATGATCCTCAATATAAGGACTGTTCATTTTACTAAGCGGACATGAAAAACCTCACGTAAATATTTTTTTCTTTTATCATATTTTATTTTTATTTGTGAAGTGTTATTTAACTAAAAATAAACAAATAATAAGTAATGTCTCAAGTAATATATTAATTATCGGCAACTACATTTTTAGACTACTGTTTGGCCACGAAACTTATGTTCTGCAAACTACTTTTTGACATTTTACGACTAGTTGCGAACTGTACACGTTTGAATTTTTTCAATGATTTAGTTTTTCGTCTATCGTTTCTTAAGTGTACCTTCACAATAGGCCATTACCGCTATATAGGATGAAGATGAAGACAATTTTATGGATGTAGTCTTTTTAAACAAATTCTATGATTATTTAATTAAATAGCTCTAATGTCTAACCCTTATGATGTGCCCTTGCTAAATTAGACCAAAATAACCGGTGAGAGATACTATGTCTTCGATAGACATAAAAAAACCGATTTTGGATGCAATATTTTCTATAAATATCCCAGCTAACTTGGCCCTGTTGCGAAATAGGAAGCAGTTAAAAGACCATATAATCAAGTTGCCTGCCAAGCAAGGGCGTTCTTCCCGAAATTGTTTTTTTGTATGATTTTCTACTCAGACATATACTCTTCTACGACAGGATGACAATATTAGGACTGCGGTAATGTCATTACTATCATATTTTAGGTACCTTTTGTGGGCCACCAAAATGCAAAAATTCCATACTTTTTTAGTGAAACGACGTAAAGTTCAATAGCCAATTTCTGTGTTTAGACTTCGGTGAATCTTCAAGCATATGACACTCTCTAAATTGTTTAATGATTTAGTATAACGTCGACTTAAAATGTCCTAGATATTTGCAATCTTTCACAGTGAATATTTTTCTGTACACCATTGTGCAGAATCAATTTACGATTATCAAATTGAATATGTCTTATCAGATATAGTAATGGATACTTGAAAAGCAAACATATATCAATTGAAAAAGATGGCTTTGCTAATTTCATGGCTGTAAACTGTTCATTGATCGATTTTAAAACCGATGTATAATAGACGTTAAGTGTGTCCGCTTAGTAAAATGAATAGTCCTTAGTCCTTACGTGACGATGAAAGTTTTAGTAATGTATGTCTATGGTTAATTTGTACACATTTTCTACCAAAAGTTATTAATTATTACCAGTGACAGTATTTGACCAGTGTGTGTTGCCAGTGATGTCTTACGGTGCTGAGACGTGGTCGCTCACTATGGGCCTGATCAAAAAGCTCAAAGTCACTGAAAGAGCAATGGAGAGAGCAATGCTCGAAGTTTCCTTACGTGATCGAATCAGGCTTGCTACCGCAAATACCGAAGTTGATAAATTTCGAGGATATTTCTCTGTCACTCCAACAAAGGCGTATTTAGAGTGACAGAGAAAAATCCCCGAAATTTGCCAGCTTCGATGTTCGTGGCAGTAGGCTCAAAACGAGGAGATCCGCAAGAGGACCAAAGTCACCGACATTGCTATTCGAATAGCCATTTTCTAAAGGTGCATTCAGACCAAACGAGCATTCGCTATTCTATCCCCCCACTCTACGAAATTCGATCGTTACAGAAAACGTAATTCGTTGATTTCGTAGAGCGGGGGATAGAATAGCGAATGCTCGTTTGGTTTGAATGCACCTTAATATCTAAACTAAATAAAATGAAGTAAAAAGCATAACTGAGATAGCCTACGGGTTCACAATGAGATGTCAATTATAACACTGTTACAGGGTATGTATTTGTCGGAACTATAAATAGAGGTAAATGCCTATAATCTCCACGCTGGGCAAGCTATGATTACGCTGTTCTCCATGATCAATTTTCTATGGTCAGGGACACTTCAATCTCTTAGTTGACTCTTACGACATCCGCGGGAAGAGCAGCCTGGAGTGGTGACAAATGTAGGTATACTTTCTGCCGTGACCACACGGCTGTTTAGTTGATTATTATCGCTATAATTTAAAGCCGACTGTACATCGAAACTCTAAGACATGTCAACTGACCAGACCATAATGTTCTGTTTTTGCGGCCGCGCTATAAATCGACAGCCCTATTAGATATGCGTCCGTATATCAATCGATGGTTGCCGCAGATTTGGTTCCACGAACAATGTGGACGCTACCTGTCGACGGTAGGGTTGTCACCAGGATTGCTGTTTTTATCGATGTTTTTCATTACCTCGGCTCTTTGCTTGCAGGAAGTTGAGATCACGAACCGTTTGCATGGCAATATTTGTGATGATTTCACACACAGATTTAGAAAAAAGTTCTTAATGCATTACATTTTTATTAGCTGTCGGGTTATGAACCTACCTACTATTTAATTTCTTTTTTAATATTTATATTATAGTACTCTGTCTTTAGCTCAGGTATGTAACATAACATTTTTTTTATTCGTAACGTAACAATTATTTACTATTATAATTATTTCGTATTGTCAGCAATTGAACTTAATTCAAGCTATTTTAATTACTTCATAGTGACATTTCAAGTTTTGCAGTTAACATTACAACAGGCACTTGAATGACGCATTTCATTGAGTTTAATTAATGTCAAGTTGAATCATAGTCACCATCATTATCATGATCGCTTTTTAGCTGTTAAGCTATAAAACCAATAACCTGAATTGCACTCTTGCTATAAAACATTATTTATAAAGAAAATATGAGCCGTAAACAAGTGCTTATTCATAACTTTGAAACTTTATTATATTATGTACTAAGTAAAACCAAGGATTCCTTACAATTTCAAGGATTTATCGATATGTAGCCGTATTTCTAATATCTTAATTAGGTACTTTATGTATCACAAGTGTCCATTTCAAATAAATAGGATTAATACGCATGTTTACTAAGACCGCATACTTAAATAATATTTCAACAAATAATTTCAAAGTAGTTATTTGTTGCCTATATTTGCCTTCATTAAACAATTTCTAATGTGTCATGTACCTAATTATGAGACAATATGTTTGTGGCAAATTATCTCTTACCGTTACCTTTAAATTAAGTTCAATGTAAGGTTAATAATAAGTAAGCTAAGTAAAAACAGAGGGTAGCTGAAACATATCATATATTTACTATACAAAAATTAAATCGGGGGAATGTGGAATACATATATGTGAGAGTTTCTGCTTTACCTTTATTATACCTTTATAGACTAATATTTTAAACAAAATATTTATATTGAGCCTATCAATACTGAATTTTTATTCATTAGTATGTTTTAAAACGGGATAATCACCATGTAAATTTCAATTATTGAGCGGGTAAGTAATATAACGTATACGAACTTATGCTATATTAATCATAATGTATAAATTCAGTTTGTATAAATGTATAATGCCTAACGTGTAATAAATATACCGTATAAAAGGTATAATTATTAAATGAATAATTGTAAAATGTATAATGAACGTAACATATAATATCGTTTACGATAATGATTAATTGGTATAACATTGAAATAATCTAATATACAAAACAACTATCTTACACAAAATATAAGCCCCTACAATTTTTTTACAATTAAACTATAGAATTATCATTATATTTCATTTGAATTGATTTACTATTTATCCGTTTATTAAGCCGTATCCGTATAGGAAGCGATTTAGACCTGGGAACCAGTCGACGAAGCCCCGCTGCGCGGGGCTTCTATTTCTGCTCTAAGGGATAAAAGGTACCTAACGAACCTATCCAGGTTAGAGTAGGGGATGTACAAATTTATTTTTTAATGCGGGGGGCTTCGCCCCCCGAGCCCCCCTTTTTTTGGTTTCGCAAGGATGACGATGCGTAAACAATGAATTAAGAGTAAGTAAGTCTTTTATTTATCCGGGAAACTACGCTCGAAACCTAACCAAGTCCAAGTCGGTTTTACCCTGATTTATTACTTGAATTGCTTAGGTTTCGAGGCTAGAACGGATTGAAAAGGGTAAGTAATATAACGTTTACCTTTTTGTAGAACTTAACCTAACTTTCTTACTTTTCTGGCAGTTATATTTATATCGTTATATCAGATGTTAGTATATGTTTTAACTTTTATACCTTTATATTGATATATGAAACGGAATTCGTTAATAGGTACGTTAGACTAAACAACGGTATATATTATTAACGTTATATTATTTTTGTATTATACTATTTGGAAATAGATGTTTAATACATTATACCTAACGTTAGTATACGTTATGAACGTTTGTAAACTGTAATTATACTAAAAGTGCGTATTCATTATGAGACGCACCCTTATTGAGCACCCGATATTTCGGCTTTATTGCAATTTACATGACACATATCCCGTTTTAATGTAAATGACAATGTTAGATTGAAAACTTATATTAAGTTTTTCACAGACTAAAAGAGCATTTGACTTTCAACGCTATTCTATCGATATCGATATCGACATCGCCCGCCCCTACATCGGCTATCTCGCTCGCGGTATCGCACGCGCCGAAAGCCCGGCTTTGTCCGCCAAGATATATGCGCCTGCGCACGGCTGATTTATGCGTCCGTAGCCTATGGAAGCTCATTAAAATATCACGCACGCTTTTAAGAGAATTCAGGGGTGCATCTTGAGGTAAAATTCATTAGGTAATTTCATTAAAAAAGTTGACGGCCTTTGATGCTGAGTAGTTAGTGCCTGTCTACGAAGCTGAAGGTTCTGGGTTCAAATCCCGGTGACGGTATTTTCTCTCTTTGTGTATTTGTCTCAAATATATACGTTTATTTTTTTTATGTGACTAAGGTAGTCAACTGAGCTCTCAGCCCACCTGATGGAAAGCAGAAACTGAGACCCATGGACATAGTGACCAAAAAATCGCCTATGCGCTGCCTACCCTGAGGACTTAGATGGATTGCCTATATATCCATACCACCAGCAAAATCTATAAATATTTGTTTCAATCATGGTTATTTTCAATGAATTTACTCGTACAATATACATATTTGTAACAAATATTTAAAGCACAAATAAAATAAATGTTTCTTCAAAACACTCCAAAATACTTCACAAAAATTGTAACCTCAAAATTGTTCCATCAGCACATAGTTTGCCAATCCAACGAATCCACTTTTAGACATGCCATGAATAAACATGTCTGTCACGATAATTCGGTTCAGGAACGACGGCTGAAGGCTTCAGATGCCTGCTAATACCTTATTTGCATAAGTTGAAATCAGGGGAGTTTTGGTGGCATTTGGTGGTTAGATCTTTGGTTGAAACGATTTTAAAGAATATGGTTATTGTTATTATTCGTAATGATTTCGTATTCAGTAGTTTCATTGTAGTACGAAATTCGCGTACACAGATTAGAGGTATCTAATATGATATACTATTTTATTTACTTAATATTTTCTTCGGTTACGGCGATGATGACTCATGAAATAAAAATATTTAAATGGAGGCCGTGTGGTGACGGCAGTAAGAATACATTTGTCGCCACCCCAACTCCTCCTGCGAGTGTCATCAGAGTCTACTAAAAGATTGAAGTGTCACTGACCATTATTTTATAAAAAAGATTGATGATGGGCAGCAACGTCATCATAATAGTGGACACATTACTGCGAAAACACTACCAATAGCAACTGAGAATTTGTTAAAAATCATAACACAAATTGATCTAATACCAATCGACATCGACAGTAGAATCTAAAAAAATAATAAATAGGTACATAGTAAAGTAAAAAAAATATATATCTAGGATTCAGGATATATCCAGCAACAAAAAAAAAACACAACAAAAAAAAAACAATTACACATACAAAAAACTGAGAAATTCTTCCTTTTTTGAGATCCGTTAAAAATATGTTCATGACAATTTTACCAAATATTACAATAATACCGAGGTAGTAAGGAATATTACCTACCAGAACAGTACCTACATCTATGCTGGCAATGACGTGTAAAATTGTGTTTTGTGTTTTATTATATTTTAGAC
Organism: Thaumatotibia leucotreta; assembly: GCA_025490895.1. Taxonomy (NCBI): domain Eukaryota; kingdom Metazoa; phylum Arthropoda; class Insecta; order Lepidoptera; family Tortricidae; genus Thaumatotibia; species Thaumatotibia leucotreta. The sequence goes on along the minus strand of JALPQI010000685.1, from coordinate 74,326 downwards.
CCCATCCCAGATTATGTAGGTAGATGTAGATCCAGCCCTGACACTATTAGTTAGGTTTAAAGATGGACTTTTTATGAATATTATTACTCATTGTCAGTCGCCAAAACAAAATGCTATATAATAAACAGTCAATAAGTTGTCGCTGGGATTGGAACCCAAGACCTCCAGCTTTATAGACAGGGTCACTATCACTACCGACTAGACTGTCGCTTCCAACAAAAATCTCTCGCACTATAATGACGCAAATTGCATTAAAAGCTAATTGACACATTTCAAAACGCCCTTTAAAAACACCGTATTACAAACCATCATACAGTAATAGGAAAAACCGCGGTTGTTACGACCTTTATAAATTGGAACGCGTGGTCGTGCATCAGATATGCGCAGAGACATCTTACGTCGTCGATCTATGGCTCAAATCGCAGGATACATCGGACCAAGTATACTTAACTTGCCCCGGCTTCGCATGGCTACAACAGTGATACTTAAACCCCCTTCATCTTAAGCCTATGTTAGTCCACTGCTGGACGTAGGCCTCTCCTATTAAACACGTAATCTGAATAATCTGATAGACGCATTTGGGGGTTACTGGCCATAATCACCATGCTGGGCAAGCGGATTGGCGATCGCAGTAATTTGTCCACTATGATGACGCTGCTGCCCATCATTAATGTTTTATCAAAGAATGGTCAGTGACACTTCAATCCCTTACGACACCCGTAAAAGGAGTTGGGGTGGTGAGAAATATATTCTTACTGCCGTTACCACAAAGCATAAATCTTCCTCATGAATAATTCTACCTGTCAAAAAAACTGCATTAAAATTGGTTGGGTGGGTTTAAAGATATAAGCATAATTATATTGTGCCGCGTGAATAAGACGGCAATAGAATACAGTCGCCACCCCAACTCTTCCCGCGGGTGTCGTAAGAGACAACTAGGGATTGAAGTGCAAGTGCAGTGTCCGGCAGAATACCAGCGCCGCAGCTGCAATGCTGTAGCAAATGCTAAGACGGCGCCTTTTTGTTAAGATGTCGTGACATTAAATTATACATATTGGATGTCATATACCAAAGAAAAAACAACCAAGATCACCAACGTCCGACGTGGGGATCGAACCCACGTGCTCAGCTTTCGCGGCTGATGCCTGCACCCCTCGGCCACTCGGCCTTAGCAACCACCAGTCAATTTTCTCGGGTATATTATGCAATCCCTTACAATTCGTTCGTGACATTAAATTAGTTTGTAATTAGGTAAGTTCACATATTGTCATGGCATGTTCCAATAAAGTCTGCATCTATCTATGTAAGTGTTAATCTAAATATTTGATCATTCAAAGTAACCATAGAACTTACTTTCTGTAACTTTTTCTTATCAGTAGCTGTACCATAAGTTGGAAAGTAAAGGACACGTTAGCTTTTACTCGCTACGTAATGCATCTCGCTCGCACCGACACATTGGAGCGAGCAGGATGACCTGTCTTACGTACCGAGAAAAATCTACCCTTACCGATACTTGCAAATTGGTATGGCTACAGATTTTCTGTACATAAAGAAAACCCTTTCTAGTAAAAATAATAGCCCTGTTACACAGTGATAATGACTTAGGTTTACAGCCTGTAGATCGACTTGTATAAATCGGACTTCACAGTTAAGGTCCATGTACACGGTACGAGCTATTCGCCACTTCGTTTAGTGCAAATCGACAATTTCAGCTTGTTGCGTTAAAACTACATCTCCTGTAGGAGTAGTATATGAGAATTTCGAGACTTTTCACGACGAATGAAGATGCCTGTCAACTGTCAATTTCCTATGTCTGTCAAAGACTGATATTAAATTTAAAATATTATACATATATTTATATATTTATTCAGTGGCACAAATATTTATACATCGTAAGGGTTGGTGCCCCTTTTCAAGTAAATAAATACTTGTGTCAAGGGACACCGCTCCTTCTTAGTAAGTAACAAATAACAAATAATGATTGTATGAGTATACAATACTCTATACTGTTAACATAATTATTTTAATAGATTGAGGTGATAGGGCAGTATACTATTTCTAAAAAAAAAACCATCCAAAACATACCTAATCCAATCCTAACCAAAATATTTTCAAGTGTGCGCATTTGTGGTACTTTTACTATAAAATAAAACTAAGTCGATACTCCTTAAACAATAATCATGTCGAATAAAATTGTATGTAGGTATGTACCATGTTCTTTTTATATTTACGTGTACCTACTGTATTATTTTACGATTCGACGATCACAACTCAATGTTTATCTAGTAGAAGAGACAAATCAAACATACCAGAAAACCTTTTTTTTACTATTAAGATACAGTGGGTTTGTATCTTTAAAAACACATTAAAGGTACCTTGGGTCAGACAAAAATAGTTAAACCAATCAGTCAAACGAGCTTTTGAAAGTCCAACAATCATCATACATAATCGCAATCAACTCGTATCATGTAAACAGGCCTTAACACTACCAGTGAGACCTCAGTAAGTTGCACCTTATAGACCGACCGGTATAAATGGCACCGCGCATGCTTGTTAGCACAATTAATGCTTGTGCTCGGCCGCCATTATGACTCTGTATGGGAAATCGTTTTAACTGACGGCAGATTTGTAAGTTTGTCTTGAGAAATTGAGCTATTCGATAGCGTTGGATGAGTAAATGATTATCCTTGGATTATTGTGGAGGATTAAAGATGTATGAAAGGTTGAATCTCATGAAAGGTTGAATGTTTGACTGTTCATGTATTGTAAAACTCCTAATATTATAAAATAAAGGTGAATCTCTAAACATAAATTTAAAGCTGTTGATGTCAGTGTTAAGAATATAATGTAAAAATGTTTAACTGTTTATGTATTGTGAAACTCGCAACATTATAACATAATGATGAAGTTCTACACATTTTAAAACTGGAACAAACTTACCTTTAGTCCTTCGATAACATAGAAATATTTCGCTTTTGACCCATGACGTTTACGCAGGTAAAACTTACCTGTAACAAAAAAAACATGAAATGGTAAATATTGAAATAAGATTTTCAAAGCACTGAAGCCACAAAAATCTGAAAGGCGGCCTTGACCACTAAACTCGTGTTAAGTCAAATATTCATTATTTTTAGTTCATATTCAACGACAATTTGTTCAACGAACTAATGATAGTTTTTATAACTGGTATTTAATTATTTGAAGTATTTAATTGGATATTAACTGTTGTTTTAAGACTTATCATACTTTAATTCTGTTAGGATGACGATAATGCTTCAAAAATAATATCTTAACGAGTGACGTTACTCATACACATCCACGCAATAGCAATATGTCCAAGCTCTGAATTAATAAATATCTCTTGAGCAGTTCTTAAAAAGTATGTACACTTTGCAATGGAGGAAAATTCCCTACATATTTCCTGAGACATTTTGGGAAAGTATATCGTCGGGGATAGTGCAATACCGCGTAAGTGGGCATTTTAACTTCTAGGGATACCCAATTAGCTTAAAAAAGTTAACTTCGATGTCAGCTTTGTAACGACAGTTCAAGCATTAGATAATAACAAAAATATTTTTTTATCATTTAATCCAGAAAGCATTTAATACGCGTTTATGCAATAAAATTAAATGCCCAAAGTAACAAATTACATAAATGAATGGCTCAATTTGAGTGTCAATTGTTTGATATTTGAACTCTAACTTCTTTGGTATTTACGGGGTATTGCGCTATCCCCGACAATATCTTGCTCACATCGTAGATTCTACCAGCCTACCATTTTTTTTTTTCATAATCGAAGACGTGATTGAACTGTACATTTTTTTGAGAAGTGCTCTCAGATTATGCTATCGTTGAACTGCATCTGAACAACTAACAATAAAATAGTCAGCACACATGCATCTTTCATCAATAACTAGTGGATTGCAACTAGTGAATAACTCCAGAGAATTACCTCGCATGCCGGCACCCCATCGGTGCAGCCACTAATTCAGAGTTAATGCTGTTCGATGATTAGAATTGTTCGCTGCGCGTTATTTAGTGCGCTTTATATCATATCTGGAATTATACAAGTGACGATTGGTCATTGGTACAGTTGGCCACCAAGAGATCATTATCATCAGCCGACCATATAGGCATATATGTATAGATAAAATGGACGTCTAACGCTAGCTCAAAAATGCCCCCAAGAACAATTGTTCAATTGTGCCAAGATGGGCAGAAAATACCGCAATTCTTGACACCGCGCATATTTCGGCGCAACATCTTTGACAAATGCTTATAGAATATAGCCAATCAAAACTTTGATGGACCAATCACAACGATTTTTAAATGGCGCTTTAATTTTTATAGGTTGATATAGCCGTGATGCATCGAAGAGGGGGGGTGACACTTGTCAACTAAAATTCAGGACCATTTTTGAAAGGTAATTTAGTATGGCGTGCGGCTTCCACGTTTTATTTGTTCGTAGTCATCAGCCTATCCTGAATCTACTGCTAGACGCATTAGGAGGTGATGCTGATAATCGCCACGCTGGGCAAGCGGGATCGCTATTGCAGTACTATGTTCAGTATATGATGCTGCTGCTGACCATGCACCAATCAAATTTTCAATCTCTGTTTGGCCTGCTTCTTTTTGCAATAAAGTTTAAATAAATAAAAGCTGCCACCAAATCTAACCCATGGACAGTCCACCAAGTTGGTGAAGAATTAGATTAGGAGGTTCAGTGGTCCAAAAAGTTATTATGGAGGTAAAAAGATTCTCCAAATGTAAGTACGAGTATAAAAGAAAAAAATACAAATCAAAATTTTCCACTAGGATATGCGACCCGGTTTTTATTAGTTTCGGTTAATAATCGGTCTTATACACATTTAGAAACCGATTTTAATTCCCTATTTTCCACGTCATTGTCATGCAAATACAACGAATTTTCGTATTTTAAGCACTTATCAATGTTTCAGATTCAGATTCAGATTCAGATTCAGATTCAGATTCAGATTCTTTATTGGTAAAATATACATTTTACAGGTCATAATTAATTATCATTACATTCTTATATGACTAGGTACACAGTATGAATACATGTAATATGTTTCGGGTTTCTTTTATTACGTAACAGTAGTGAGGATGAGAGTCAACAATCTCTTTGTAAAAATTCAGATATGTTGTAACATGCGAGTTCAAGGAGCATTTTCTTTAGTCTGTTCGTAAAAACTGCGTCACTGGTCACCTTTTTAATATCTTGTGGGACACAGTTGTATAGGTTAACTCCGACAACGCTGATCGCTGCGCGGGCCTTCGCCAGACGCCGGCGCGTGGGGACCAGCAGGTCAGGCCTGCGAGACGGTCGCTGACTACATTCGCCATAGGTCTTGTAGTTGTGTAAGTTGGATCGGACGTAGTTAAGCTTAAAATTGGGTTATATCGGGGAAGGTTAAAAATTAAATTAATATAATAGTACATTGTGCATCAAGGGAGGTAAGTACGGAATTACTAACGAGAGTATTAGAAGCCCGACGCCGATAGGCGGAGGGCTTTTATGACTCGAGTTAGTATTCCGCTTACCGACCGTGATGCATACAATGTTTTTCATCACACTTGCCAACCAAAAAATAAGTTTTAAGACATAATATTATTAAATGACGTACTGACATTTCTATTACTCCCTAGGGAATTTCACTTTTCTATTACTCCCGCTACGCGCGCAAGCAATGGCGCGCTTAGACAGCAAGTGTGATGAAAATGTTTTTTTTTTCATGTTGGTGTATTCTTTTACCATTAAGCAAGGTGTAAAGGTATTAAACCTTCAATTATTCAAGAAAACGTAATAACTATAATATATAAATACATTTTTAATTTTTATTTAGAATTTGCGAAAATTATAGAGTGAGGAATAATTATGCCAACGGATAATGCAAATTTGTTAAAAGTTCTACCAACTTTTTCACGTCCACTGACGGAGGTCATCCCAATTAGAGGCCCTACCGCGTACCACAAACGAAGTGTTGCCTCCCTCACCTCCCTGTCACACTTTCATACGAATTCACGAGTGCGAAACATAGACAACACTTCGTTCGAGGTTCGCGATAGGGCCTCAGACCTATAGTATCATGTCCCATAGATCTATAGTGTTCAGGATCAGCGCTTGCGCCTCGTTAGGTCCACTAAAGGCGTTCATTACGCTAATTACTGGTCCTGGTGAAAGTATGCCCATTAGGCCGCATTTCTGGCCATTTTTGCCATTTGAGACCATAAGTGGTACTACTTAGTTGTTACAAAATATGTAGTTCTCGCGTGGTTTACTGTGCTGTTCTTAGTACAAAGTAAACTCGTTAACAAAGTTTTAAAAAAATGAATATTTTGTTACGGTTTTTTTCTAGCAAATCATACTACTACTTAATTAACTTATGTACGAAATATCATTAGACATTCACAAGTGCTTTACGGTGAAGGAGAACATCGTGAAGAAACTTGCATACATCTGCGACGAAATTCAAGGGTGTATGTGAAGTCCCCAAGAAGTACTGGGCCAGCGTTGGGACCACGCAAAATAGGCACGTTTGATTTGTGGAAAAAATGGCCAGAATACAACAGAAAACCCGAGAAAATTGACTGGTGGTTGCTAAGACCGAATGGCTGAGCGGTGCAGGCATCAGCCGCGAAAGCTGAGTACGTGGCTTCCATTCCCACCTCGAACGTTGGTCATCTTGTTCTATTTCTCTTTGGTATATAACAACCAATATTTATCATTCAATTAGTTTCATTAATTGATATAATGTAATTAATAAATAATTAATATCTGGGACATCTTACACAAATCGATCTAGTCCCACGGTAAGGTCAATTATCTGGGTTGAGTAAAGCTTATGATGTGGGTGCCAGGCGACGATATATACAATAGATAGATACATATAGATACTCAAATACATAGACAGCCATGACCTAGGAACAATCATGTTAGTGATAAATAAATACACAAATAATGCCCTCGCCAGGATTCGAACCCGGGACCTCCAGCTTCGTAGGCAGGGTCACTACCAACTAGGCTACGGAGGCTGACAATGTAATTAATTGTAAATATGTTGTAATTCTACGCGCGCGGATGGCCGTTGGGGCGGGAAGGTTCTTGAGTGGCGGCCACGTACCGGAAGGCGTAGCGTGGGCTGATGACCTGGTGAAGGTCGCAGGAGTCCGCTGGATGCGGGTGGCGCAGGACCGGTCATTGTGGCAGTCCTTGCCTATGTTCAGCAGTGGACGTCTTTCGGCTGATATGATGATGATGATGATGATGTTCTAAATGTTACTTACACGGTGAAATTTTTTAACATAATGTTTTTTTTATAAAAAGACATGGCGATTGATCATTTTCTGTGTCAAATTATATTAAGTTTCTGTATCCATAGTATCTGTAAAGCTCTTTGCACCAAATTGCCATCGTTAGATAAGTATAACCTATATACAATGTAATGTAACCTACAATATCTTCTCATAATAAAACCCGTTAGATCGAAGCAAAGATTGATGGGCGGGACGCATGATGGACGGCGACGGAAAATTGCATCGCCACTCACGTGCACCTGCACTTGCACATGCACCTGAGACAGGCTTCTCGAAGATGCAGCGGTGAAGGCTTAAACGGAGTTTGGGATGGTTTTTGAATTCAAATGGTGTTGCCATAAAGTTTCTTTCGGTTACTTTGGTTCTGCTGCGGATGGTCTCATTTTTAATCCGATCAGGCGATCACGCAGAAAGACTCCTAGCATAGCCCTCTCCGTTGCCCTTTGGGTGACTTTGAGCCTTCTTATCTTCTCATTGTAAGCGGCCACGTTTCAGGAGTCCGCTGGATGCGGGTGGCGCAGGACCGGTCATTGTGGCAATCTTTGGGGGAGGCCTATGTTCAGCAGTGGACGTCTTTCCGCTGATATGATGATGATGATGCCGTAAAGTAAGTAAATCGATTGAATTAATCGTGTTTCTATTTTTTAAACAAATAAAAGTAAATTGGGTGAATAAACTTTTTCTGTCTGTTATTGCTATTAAGGTCACCTGATACAAGCTGATTTTATGCAAAATCATCCTATTTGAATTATGGAAACATGCATGTAGTCTATGTTTGTAGCTGGCCTATTAAGGAAAGGGCGTATTAACACCAGAAAAATGCATGTTTGCATAGTTTATGTAGCATAATTTCGCATAAAACCACCGTGACTCAGGCGACCGTAACCATGGGAATAACAGATAGAAAAAAGTTGATACACCCTTATTATATTCTTATAAAGTTTTTATTTGCATACCACGGATAAATGAAACATGGGATTCGCCTGAAATGTTGTAGGTAAGTGTCACCATTCAATACACGCTTATGAATTTCTATTATCTTAAAGGCTCATTTAAAAATCATTTGAACATATTTAGCCGATTTGTGACTCCATATTAGCCGATTTATTTTGGATGTGATGGTAAAATCAGGAATTAATTCCAATACAATTTGATTTTAAATTCAATTTCACTTATCCGATACCGAAAACCGACCCATATTCCTTGACCAAAAGTGTATATTCTCACTTTACATAGGTACCAAATATTAATTAAACTCAAAACAAATAATTAAATCGACAATATGAAACCATATGTTAGCAATGGCATGCGACTCGCCGCTTCCAAATCGATCGCGCGGCGATCATATTTTCATGAAAGTGGTTCATTATTCAGGACGCTAATCTGACTGAAAAACCGACTCAATAATATCTTCATGAGCAATCGTGAAATCTATCTTAGCTGCATTTCTATATGCGCGAACCTTAACGATGATATTGATAGATAAGGTAGCGTACCGAAAGGCGTAGAAACTTTAGGTTCATAGGGCCCCAGATGCATTCCACAAAAAGTCCACCAATGTCCCGTCAAAATTGTGGGTTTATAGAGATTCTCTTTCGTGACCAGAGGAGTCAAAAATTGCTCAAAAAAAAAATATAATCGTATTAACTCTGAAGAAATTGTTCTCAAATTATCGGAATATACACGCGTTTGTACGGAATGCTCCCCAGCGCACGGAATTGTCTGCTGAAATCGCGAAACGTCTGGTTGACGTAACTAAAGACCGAAGAGCTGGCGACTTCCTCGCACAACGTATCAGTATTGGGATACAGTGAGGAAATGCCGCCAGCATCCTCGGTACAATGCCACAAACACGGGTCAATTTTACATATAGGTCAGTTAGCTTTAATTTATGTATTTTATAGTCAAGTGCAAAAATATGTACTTATCAAAAATATCCTCTCATAAATATGTTACGACGTTCAATCTTATTATAGAGCACTGGGACATATTTCTTTCACCTTATTTTGTCTTTGATTGTACATGACACTTGGCTTACAACTACATTCTTCACCAAACTTCGCCTCTGTATAATATTTCTACGTAAATATTTATGTTGCTATTAGAACGCAATAAAATGTAAACAGTCTTTCTGAACTTGTATCAATGACAGGAAATTAAAGTTACATTTCTCTTCTTTTTACAAAACATTATACATTGTATGTACATCAAATGATTATTGAAACAGTAAAATTAATACTAAAATGTTCCCAACGCATAAACATTATTTCTATACAGAACTTGTCAATAAATCCTTATGATTTACTTCTCGACATAATGTTAGAGTTATCCATAAATACCTGACCTACCATACCTAGTTGGGTAACTTGAAAGGTGAACACTTCAATGTATTCGTTATACAACAACATGGATCTCTAAATGGGTCAAAATTCTTTTCGTTGTCTTGTTTCATACCACTCTGTCATGGTATTAGTTGCTGTTTCGACTCAGTATAATAAAAAATCCGGTGCACTGGTATTTCTTTTTCACGCTAGATTTTCATCCATACATCAGAAATTGAAAACAAAACATCATCTCATACAAAAATCACCACTGCGTCACCTTTTTAGAGACACAAAATAGGACAAAAGTCGAAATGTACTTTGACCCATTTGGGACACGAATCTCACATTCTTTAGTAAGCGCCAGTAGAAAGCAAAAAAAGTAAACAAACGTAAAAACTTGCATTGTTTCGTAATCACGCACTTTCAAAACACATTCTTGGTTTTATCATCATTTTAAAACCTTAAACCTTGAGTTCACAATGCAATAACTTTAAAAAATCAGCAGTAAATAGCGTGATTTTTATATGAGACGATGTTTTGTTTTCAATGTCTGATGTATGGATTAAAATCTAGCGCTAGCGTCTAAAAAAGGCACCATTTGTAATATTTTGTTTTATATTTATTTGTTGGTAGCAAACAAGCACATGGACTAATAGGTAGCTGTAGCCTACGGTGGCTTGTGACGTCAGTAAAAGTGATATTTTACAATTACACCTGTCATCTTAGTGAAGGTTGAAGGTGCACACGAAGTACGCATAAGATCCCAAGTCTCAAACTAATTCGGAAACCTAAGCTCAAAGCACCGCGCATAAAAACGGAATCTAGATCTTTATTATTAGTCTGCCCGCCAAAATTATGACGACTGCAGGAGCTCTATCTCCTTCCAACTCCGCTCCTTTAGCTATCCGTCTCTCTCCGACTCGTATGCATGTCTTGCAGTGATTGTGGAGTTGGAACTATATATATCTAAGCGGCCGCGGTGGTCAAAATATCTAAACAGGAACTCTATGGCTGTGGCAATAGAGGTGTGTATAGATATTTGTGAGAAGCTTGGCCGCTCGGATGTATCTGGTTGGGATTTGTATTACTGTCTGGGGACGTAATGCGGATGGTTTAAGACTGTGGAGTCTCGGGTTTGTATTTAGTTTGCCTTATCCAGCCCGGAAGGGGTGTTATTTTTTGTTGCTGTATTTTAATTGAATTAATTTTGTTATCTGCTGGGGAAGGAATTTTCGTTGCAATGGAAGAAAGCTGGCTATGTTTGTGTATGTGTCAATTATTTACTTCATATTTCTGACTATTCTTTGGTCTACTGTGAATGAAACAAAATATGAAATTAGGTCAGTGTGGGTAAGTCATATTGAATTTGTAAGGAAAGTCCGTCATATGCGTCTTATATTGTTGAGTTAGGGGTGGAAATCAATTGGTAGACGGACTTTCCTGAAAGACGGCCTTACCCGCTAAATATCCAACAAATGTCAAGACCTTTGTTGGATATTTACAACATTCGACATTTTAGGTATTTCTAAATATGAGAAAGAAATACGTTGTAGTGTCAAAAAGGTAAGACAAAGTTTTTAGAATATTTCTAAAAACTTTGTTTAACGCTTTTTACACTATGATGATTTGTTATTATATTATTAGATACTGTTTGTTAGTTATGAACAAGTACCAACTTTTATACCACCCTTATAAAAACGGCAGCACATATCTCATAAAGTACATACAAAATATTATAAAACGAAATTACATAATTATGTACCCTTAAAACGTATATTCTTAAATATTCTTCCTGAAGAACTTAGTTCACTCAAATTTTACGATGACTTAAGGAGGTACTTAACATATTTATACTGAGCCTAGTAAATCATTCAAAAACTATTTTAAAACGTCAGAACGCAATACAAATTCCCAGGCATTTACGGCTTTTTAGAATTATGGCATTGTAAGCTACCGCTACAATTATGTGGCGGATCTTTGGGATAGTATATGAAAAAGTTAAATGAAACTGCTTTTCCTTGCAATGAGTGCCATATTTAGCAGTAGCAGTTTATTTCGCTTGTACTCGTATAGATGTTGGCAACGCCAATAAAGTGAAATCATTCATTCATACGGATTGTACCTAATTCGAATGTTTTAAGTTAGTGTGTGAGAGAGATGCTACGAAATGTTATTTTATAGACGAACACTGCAATCTTATAAAAGTGTCAAGGAGTTAAAAATCAAGGTGTCGAATACATACGAAACCTAAATATACATTTTTTTTGTTTTATTTTTAATCTATCTATTAATAACGGTGACGAACATACAGAACGTAACAAAATACATACTGAGCTTTAAAAGTCTTTATATCGGTGTTCAATATTAGCTATCTACTCTTCTGGTATCGTATTTTTGCATAAACGTCCAAGTATTTCTATTTAAATTTTTTTATCATTAGTTAAAATGAAAAACTAGTCGAAAAAAACCGGCCAATTGCGAGTCGAACTCGCGCGCGAAGGGTTCCTTACCATTATCAATTTATTATTAAAAAATACAGTTAAATCAACCTACCTCAAAAACTATAGGAGATAATTTAATCAAACCAAAAATCGTTGATAGAGTTTATTAATGTGCATAACATACATTTTTTTTAGAATTTTATATCGCTTAGTTTAAAAAATAGAGGGGGGGGGACACATTTTCAGATTTTGAGAGTTGATATCTCGAAAACGGTTTGCTCAAATCAAAATGAGATTTATAAACCTTCATATCATTTTCAAAGACCTTTCTATTAATACCCCACACGCTTATATACAACTAAAAAAAAATTTCTATCCCTCAGTTACATGTATGGAGGGCCCCCACCCCAATGGATTTTTTTACAATTTAGTATCATAATCCTGTAGCGGTTCATACAACACATATCCTTACCAAATTTCGTTGCTGTAGCATTTATAGTTTCCGAGTAAATAGGCTGTGACAGACGGACAGACGGACATGACGAATCTATAAGGGTTCCGTTTTTGCCATTTTGGCTACGGAACCCTAAAAATGCTTTGAAAAATTGGCGTTGTCTACATAACAACCGCTTTACAAGATGATTTGTAGCATCACGATGTAATCGCACTTCACGAAATAGCACCTTGTTAGACTAGACTACACAATAAGTGAAGATACTATACACTATACAAACGAATAAGTACTTGACATGACTATGTGGTTATTGTATTTTTATGTATTGCATTGTATTCTGGCCATTTTTCCGCAACTCGACATCAAATGTGCCTATTTTGTGGTCCCAGCACTGGCCCAGTACTTGTTGGGGACTTCACACACCACCATGAATTTCTTTGCAGATGCATGCTGATTTCCTCACGATGTTTTCCTTCACCGTATAGCACTTGTGAATATCAATGACAATATTTAAGCGAAAGGAGTAATCCGAAACAATTAGCAACCTAAAGGCATGTAAAATTGATGAGTAAAAATAAATAACCTAAAGTAGTTTTGGAACATTCCATGAAAACATCTACTTTTTGTCGCTTCAGACTCGCTATGGTAGCTACCCTAATAAAATATGCTAGCTGTTAGGAAACACTGTCAATCTTAAAGCCTTGATATGTTATTATTATGCCGTAACTCAGCTTCTTAATTTAATTTCTCAAAAGTATTGAAAAGACAGTGTCGCTTACGACATGTTTTCATGGAATGCTCCTTTTTCGAAATAGTTACTTTCCAAACCTTTTCACAGTCATATTTACATTAAATAAGACTATTTACAGTTATATTTACAGTTAAATTTAAAAATCACATTTCAAACTAGCATTCGCAGCAAAGCAAATACTAAATTAAAAAAACTAACTTCTCAAAATGCATTCCCAGGCCACAGAAATAAAATCCAACGGGGCCACTTTCCACGGAGTTTGCAGACTTCGTCGTTCCCGCTACGAAATGACTCCGAGGTGACTGGCTGAATTAATAAGCTGTAGATCGCCTTTACGATACTTGTTCAACTTTTTTATTATTTTGTATACATAATGTTACTGAGTTTTGAAAAATCATAAGTTTTAAATATAGTTCTGTTTTTGAGTGTAATTGTCATATGTTTTAGATATTCATATTTTAAAGACGAACGGGTCTTAATCACGTAAACTTACGTTTAATTATATCCTGTCGGAATTATATTATGTTTGCCTGCGACCACGGGTGTAACGTCATGTCCGAAACGTCAGGATATAATGAAACGTAAGTTTACGCGATTAAGACCCGTTTGTCTTTAAAATATGAGTGATAATCGTGAAAGTTTAAATTAATGTTTTAGATATTGATTATTCAGCCTCTGTAGCACCTTGCCTACGAAGCTGGAGGTTCCAGGTTCAAATACCGGCGAGGGCATTATTTGTGTATTTACATAAACTGACTATGTATTCATATGAAGAGATATAAGTGGTAAGACTTCTTATGGCAGGTCTACGCGAATCCTTATTTTACTTTTAAGATCAAAACATGGTTGAATAATACGAGTAATATGTGGCCGAAAATTGTATGGCATATAATCAGTTGGGTCAATATCATTTTTATTGTCTTGTTTCATACTACTCTGTCACGCTTTTTGTTGCTGTTTCGACTCAATATATAAAAAAATCCTGTGCACTTGTATTTCTTTTTCACGCTAGATTTTAATCCATACATCAGAAATTGAAAACATAACATCATCTCATATAAAAATCACGTCACGTTTTCTACACAAAATAAGGCAACGAAAAGAATTTTGACTCGGTTATCACTTCCCACACTATTATTCCCATAGTTTCATTGGACAGAATCTTCACATCTGTATATTTATTATCATGTTCCAACCTAACCTAGTTTCCCCATTAAGGTGCATTCAGACCAAACGAGCATTCGCTATTCTATCCCCCACTCTACGAAATCAACGAATCACGTTTTGTGTAACGATCGAATTTCGGAGAGTGGGGGATAGAATAGCGAATGCTCGTTTGGTCAGAACGCACCTTTAAAATTCGTCCGAAAAAAAATCGATAATAATAATTTGGTAAATGTTTATACGAGTAGGTATGCCAAGTGAATCATCTGCCATAACTTGGTCGGAAAGTAAAATTAGGCAAAAAACACACCACAAAATACGAAAACCCTTTTGAAATAATTACAAATCGCAACTAACCCGTCACACGTCACGTCAGGACACGTCACGTGACGGACGTGACGTCACGTTACTTATTCAGAGTTTAATTACAGAAATGTTACTTACAGGGATATTGATTTCGTTTTATCTGAATTGCCTTTTCTATTATAAGAGCGGCCTTACACCTGTGAGTTCTAACGTGGGTTGTAGAGACGGAGCTATACTAAGGAATGAGATAGTGATATGCATCTCTCGTTCCTTAGTATAGCTCCGTCCCTACAACTTACGTAAGAACTTACAGGTGTATTATCAAACCGCGATGGGAAAGGGATTCGAAAGTATGTGTTTATGGTTATATTCAAATATTCACAGTTTAAGTGCAAAGACTTACAGACAATAGATTAATTAATTACTCACTACATCTATAAACAACTCTTTTCTTAGTAAATGTTGTGTCATTTGTTTTGTTAACAGTACATTCGAATCCCCTTCTGATTCCGGTTTGATAATACGACAGCTCTAAGTGATTTATCTTTTAGGAAATATTCTATGAGTGAATCGACTTTATTTATTGCAAGCGGATTGGCGATCGCAGGAATGTCTCCACTATGATGACTCTGCTGCCCATCATTAATCTTTTATAAAATAATGGTCAGTGACACTTCAATCCCTTAGTCGACTCTTACGACACCCGCAGGAGGAGTTGGGGTGGTGACAAATGTATTCTTACTGCCGTCACCATGTCGTTACTAGAATGTATATAAATTCAAAGGTAACCATAGAAACGAGAATGAAATGTTTGAAAATAGCTGTAATCTAGTTGGAAACTTTTAAACGATCTCTTCAAGTTTGCACGTTGGAAGTTAAGCCACAGGTTCTGAATATTCAATCGAGTTTTTATGTTGTTTTAGTTTTATCATAACTATTATAATTCAGTGCAGTCGCTATGACATGTAGGCCTTTTTACTCAAACCCAAACCATTTATACGTGACCACACAAAAAAATAATATCAATTAAAAAAACCGACCAAGTGCATGTCGGGCCATGCTCAGTGTAGGGTTCCGTAGTTATTCAAAAACGGCTGGGCCGATTTATGTTCCAAATAGTTTTAGTTTTAAGTATTCTATCAGGCTATAGACCTACGGATCAAAAGTTAGAGGGGAGCGACACATTTTTTTTTCAGGAGCAATTATCTCCGAAAATTTTGGTGAAATTTGGTGACAAATGTATTCTTACTGCCGTCATCACACGGCCGCATAAAGAATTTACGTACATACAATAGCAGTTCCATAGAAAAAGTGACGAGCCGAACCTAAACTGAATCGCATTTAAAAGGCCCCCCTATACATATACAAATGTTATGTTGTTTTTTTATCCCTTAGTCGACTCTTACGACACCGGTGAAAGTTGTGGTGGTGACAAATGTACTGCCGTCATCACGCGAAATGCTCCTGTAATACCCACCGTTGGACAACATTACCCAAAACATGGTCGTGACAACCCTAATTCATATAGCCCTAAGACGACACGCGACATGCGGCGAGCGGCGACTGACGACGTGATTTGTGGTAGCTGTGTCTGACGTGCCAATTGTCTCCGTCTTGAGACGCAAGTCACTAGTGACAGCGGAGAAGCGACGAGCGACAGCGATAGCAAGGTCTAAGTCATAAGCTGATATAATGTGTGTCAATAGCTTACATATTTGGGCAAAAAACTTTTTAGTCGCACAGTCAGGTTTTTATTATTTTATTTCTAATGATCTTTTTGGTATGTTGCATTCATTTTATCCCTCGCGTAGGTAGTATCAGCTGAAGAGCCCTAATTATAGTTGGTGGCTAAATAAGGCATGAAAATAATTATGTATTACTATAATTCATACAGCCGTAAGACAACGCGCGACATGCGGTGATTTGTAGTCTCTGTACAAATTTTGAGACGCGAACCACAAGCGACAGCGCTGAAACTGGGTGGGTACTCAAATCAAATCAAATCAAATCATTTATTCGTTCATTATAGGTACAAAATGATGGTAACTTATAATTCTGAAGACCAGCTATAATGTGCCTTGTGGCGTACAAATATAATATATTATTATTATAAAACTATATTACCCTAATACAATTAAATTAGCATATGTCAATATCATTTAAAAAATCCATTATATTATAAAAACACTTAGTAACTAAAAATTTAAATAATATAGACTTGAATTGGCGTACTGTAGCCATCTGCCAAGCTTCTGGCAACTTATTATAAATTTTTGGTGCCATAACAAGAATACTTTTTTGCATCAAAGCCGTCTTACTGTTAGGCACCAATAGTACTGGCTTTCTAGGGCGAAGGTTATCAGTTCGCTTTTGAACTTTCCACTAAAATAAGTTTGGGTTATTTTTAACAAAAACACAGCACTCGAAAATATATAAACAGGGAAATGTCAATATATTTAATGATTTGAAATAAGGCACGCAACTTTCCTGTGGATTTAGTCCACAAATGGCCCTTACGCATCGTTTTTGTGCCCTAAACAGTATGTCTCGACTCATTTTATAGACCCAGCGCCTGCTCGTGAACTGGACCACACTGTCTATCGCGGGTATCATGTAAATAACACAACCTTGAAGGCTAAGTTTATAATCTCATATGAACCGGTTGCTTGCAATGATACTTTCTGTCACGGGCATACTGTGAAAGCGCCTCAATCAAAATCACTAAGATCGTTCTTAACCGACCGACCGTTCGACCGTTAGTTAAACCGCTCCGCTTATGAACCCGTCTTCCGCTCGTGGCTTGAACCACACGGTCTGTCACGGGCAGCGGACCATGTAAACGCCTTGATACAAACCCCTAAGGCTCGCTAATGTAGAGTTATGTTTGCTTTACTATACTTATAGTAACAATAACTTATTATTAAGCAGAAGAACTTACTTTGCTTTCAGTTAAAATTCAAGAAAAAATATGGCATAATTTAATTTCATTCATATCGATGGCTTTCGTAGCGGGGTCGGTCTGTAGCTACGAAGCTGTCTACGAAGCTAGAGGTTTCGAGTTCGATTCTTGGAGAGGGTATCTTTTTTTGTCAGCCTCCGTAGCCTGACCCTGCCTACGAAGCTGGAGGTTCCGGGTTCGAATCCCGGCGAGGGCATTATTTGTGTATTTATTTATCACAAATATTTGTTCCTTGATCATGGCTGTCTATGTATATAAGTATATATGGGTAAGGCCGCGGATTTTGACGAATGTGACACAGACATAACATAAAAAAAATACGTTACGTTACCATAAAACGCAACGAAAGTTACTATAAAGCTCAGCTCATACTGGTATGAACTCTGATTAAATAAAGGTCGTAAAAAAAAACATATTTTTATCACTAAATAGTTGTTTTAATCAGATATAATAATCAACCTATATAATGTAATTTCTCATACTTAGTAATTACTTAAATTAACAGTATTTATAAATGTTTTAATGCCATAATCTTTGGAACTAAATAAATCACCATAAATGCTTAAATGGAAATTGAACTGTGATTAATTAACACTATTAAACGCGTTAATAAATTATACTGTATTTCATTAGCCCTAGGGGGTAAAATTACCCACTGGAAGAAGCTAATTACTTAAAAAAATGCAAATCAAAATACCTAAATAACAAAATAATTTGATTTGTTTCGCAAACACTTGTTACAGTATGCTGTCATTCAATATCAAATAAAACTCATTGAAATCAGTACATTTCTGTGTGCACTTCCCTTTACCACATATTTTCGTTACGTAACATAAAAAATACGTTACGTTTTGTAAAAATGTAACGTATTCGTAACATAAGTGTAACGTATATTTGAAAAAAGGTTGATTATCTTGGTAAATAATTGCAATCTGAACATAATAATACATGCTACTGACGATTGAAACTAATCCCTTTCGTATGAAAAAACAGCTGTTTAATAATAATCACTACTTTCCGTAAAAATCACACTACCACTTCAGACGTTTTTTGCTAAAACTTTCGCCGCGTGCACTGTGACAACCATTTGTTAACGAATTAATGGGAGTGAGTGTGCCTATGGGTGTTGCCCTACTAGAATAAGAGTTCCTAGTGTCGATAAACAAATTTCTACCAACATTGGCTTAAATATGACCTTAAAAAAGCGTTACGAAAGTATCGTAACGTAAGTTTGGAATTGGCGACCCAAAAAGTAAAGGGAAAGAAAACAGTAAAATTGTTCACATATCATAAGTCCTTAATGAACGAAGCAATCGTTTATCATTCTAATTTGGTTTAAAATCAAACATTTAATGCTGACAAGTCTAATAATATGAAAAAAAAAGGTTTTAAGTACTTGTAGTCGAAAAAATTCCTCGACTTATGTTACGTTTTTGGCAGAAATATTTATTTATTAATTTTAAATAAAGAGCTAAATTAGCAATTTCATTTAATTACATGTAACTGAGCATAGGGGAATATTTTAAAATTGATCGGAGTTCTCTAGATGTTGTCAGTTTTGTTTTATGAGCAAGACAAATTTTAAGCTCCGAATTCGTCAAAATCCGCGGCCTTACCCATATGTGTATCTATCTATTACATATATCGTTGCTTGGTACCCACATCACAAGCCTTAATTGAGCTTACCGTGGGACTAGGTCGATTTGTGTAAGATGACCCAAGATATTTATTTTATTTTTATTTTTTTATATCGATGGCCTTCGTAGCGGAGTTGGTCTGTAGTTACGAAGCTGGAGGTTTCGAGTTCGATTCTTCGTTAGGGTATCTTTTTATGTAGGTATTTCATCATAAGCTTTAATTTTATGAATAATTATGTTAAGATACTATGGGTTTTATTTTATGTGGTTCGAATGTCTATAATTATGTATTTAAAATTAACTATTTTTACTGTATATTGATTTAAACTTTCACGATTATTACTCATATTTTAAAGACAAACGGGTCTTAATCGCGTAAACCTGCGACCACGGGTGTAACGTCATGCCCGAAACGTCAGGATATAATTAAACGTAACTTTACGCGATTAAGACCCGTTTGTCTTTAAAATATTTTTACTCTAATTAGGTATTTTTATTTTGTATATTTTTTTGGCATGTGTTTTATAACATTAAAGTATTTGAATTGAGCTTACCGTGAGAATACGAGTACATAGGTGGATTTGTGTAAGATGTCCCAAGAATTTTTTATTTTTATTTAACACGAAATGTTTGTTACCCGTAATTGTTTTCGATCCCCTTATTCATAATCGTCTCTTAACTTAGCAAACCGATAAGTATTGTTTGTCTTTTTCGGTCTTATATACATATTGATAAGACAATAAGTAGTCCCAAAAGGGACAGACAATAAGTACATGTTAAGGTATTATAAATATATATTGTCGTTGTGGGTCTCATAAGAAAGCTCAAAGTCGCCCAAAGGGCAATGGAGAGGGCTATGCTAGGAGTCTCTCTGCGTGATCGGATTAAAAATGAGACCATCCGCAGCAGAACCAAAGTAACCGAAATAGCTCTCCGAATCGCTAAACTGAAGTGGCAGTGGGCGGGGCACATTGCGCGTAGAACCGATGGCTGTTGGGGCGGGAAGGTTCTTGAGTGGCGGCCACGTACCGGAAGGCGTAGCGTGGGTAGGCCCCCCACAAGGTGGACCGATGACCTGGTGAAGGTCGCAGGAGTCCGCTGGATGCGGGTGGCGCAGGACCGGTCATTGTGGCAATCTTTGGGAGAGGCCTATGTTCAGCAGTGGATGTTTTTCGGCTGATATGATGATGACGGTGATGATGATTGTCGTTTTGTAGCTAAGAAGAGCCTTGAATAAGCTTACCGTTACTAGTATGTTTGTCTTTAACATTATCCCATGACATTCATCATCATCATCCATAAGACGTCTACAGCTGCACATAGATCTCCCCTTTGGACCTCCACATAAACCAGTCGGAAGCGACCTACATCACATCACTACATGCATTTGCCGAACCTTAGTCTGCACTTGATCACTTTTCATTGACATGAGAGGGTTAGGATTTTGGTGGCATTTGTGGAACAGAGAGCAGTGGAGTCGATGTTACAAACATTTTTTGGAGCATTCCACGAAAAAGTCCACCGATGTCCCGTACGAACACGGTTTTTCTCAAATTTGTGGGTTTATCGAAGTTCTCTTTCGTGACTAGAAGAGTCAAAAATTGCTCAAAAATATATATAATAACTAATAACTCGGAAGAAAACTCAAATTATCGAAATATACAAGCGTTTGTACGGGACAGCCCATGGAATGCTCCTTTTACTTGAATAAATTATTAACTAATAAAATAATAAGACCGCCTGTCTTTAGCAATAAGACCGCCTGTTGTCTGCCTCTAGATTAGTTGTCTTCTTGTTTAATGTTTCTTTTGAGGTGTACAATAAAGAGTATTATTATTATACTCTTTATTTAAACATTCTCTTAGGCTAGGTTGTTATAATATGGTTATAAAAGTAAAATACAATACAACATACAAAAACAATATAAAATATAAACACATTATAAAAACCTAACCTAGGGTGCCGCCGGCAACGGGGCGGGCCCAAGCTGCCGGTGGTTAAGGTCGCAGAGAGAGGAACCGACGGACTATCCGGGCCGTGTCCAGGATTACCGCCTTCTGCATCTGACCCTTGACCTTATTATTATTATTATTTCCTTTATTGATCTTTTCTCTTAGGCTAGGTGTTTTATAAACATGTCTATAAAAGTAAAATACAATACAACATACAAAAACAATACAAAATATAAACACTTTATAAAAAACCTAACCTAGGGTGCCGCCGGCAACGGAGCGGGCCCAAGCTGCCGGTGGTTAAGGTCGCAGAGAGAGGAACCGACGGACTATCCGCGCCGTGTCCAGGACTACCGCCTTCTGCATCTGACCCTTGATCCAGCCATCTAGCGAGAGACTCTTAAGATGTTGGTCGAGACTCTTCGCTATTAAACCGTTCGCTGTAACGACTATCGGGACTATGATCGTCGAGTCAACATCCCACATGGCGGTTATCTCGTGGGCCAAGTGTAGGTACTTACTGGACTTGTCCTTCTCGGCCTTCACGAGATTCTCATCATGGGGGATGGTGACGTCGACGAGCACAGCCCGGCGCTGCGATCGATCTACCAGCACGATATCAGGCTTATTGGCTACAATAGTCCTGTCCGTGATGATAGGTCGATCCCAATAGAGCGTGGCACGACCATTTTCGAGAACTGGTGCAGTTGTGTACTTATAGTATGGCACTTCGACGTCCACAAGGCCGTATCGAAGAGCAAGCTGCTGGTGTATAATACTGGCTACGAGGTTATGTCTGTGCAAGTACTCGGTGTTAGCAATCTGAGAACAACCGGAAATAATATGCCTGAGTGACTCTCCGGGACGGCGGCATGCCCGACAAATGTCGACCGTACCGTCCTTCAGGATATATTTCCGGTAGTTATTCGTCATGATAACCTCGTCAGCAATTGCACGGGCAAAACCCTCGGTTTCTCCGAAGAGGTCCCCGAATCGTAGCCAGTTCACCGACGCGAGCAGATCCACGTCAGGTCCCGTGAGGGCCTTGTAGAACCGCCCGTGTAGCTCCTTGCTCATCCATACCGCCCTGCGGTCCTCGGTGCTTAGTACCACAGGTCTGCGCCAGTTCTCTTTTGCCAAGGAGAGCGGCGTGAGGTTCCGGTCTACTGCCACCACGTCACGATGCATCCCGCACTCATTGTTAAGAAAATAGTTTCTGAGATTGTACACCTCGTGGTTGTGGAGGTTTTTGGCATTTAGGAAGCCGCGGCCCCCACACCTCCGCGGGATGTACAATCTCATAACTGATGAGCGCGGGTGTAGCATTCGATGTGTGGTAAGCAGTGTACGGACCCTTCGATCCAGGGCGTCCAGCTCGGTCTGAGTCCACCTTAGTATGCCAAAGGAGTATGTGAGTATGGGCATTACCCAGGCGTTGAAGGCGCGCACTTTGTTGCCTCCTGACAAAAGACTGTTAAGTTCTTTTGTGAGCCGGCTGAAAAAGCGCTCCTTCACCGCCTGTCTAATTCCCATATCTTCAATACCCAGAGACTGTGACATACCAAGGTATTTATAGGTGTCTGCTTCCGAGATAGATCTGAACGACATTGTCTCAGAAAGCTGTAAATTTGTTGAATTTACTACTTTCCCCCGCTGCACATGCATAACCGCACACTTATCGACACCAAACTCCATATTGATGGCACTACTGAAAACTTCTGTGGTTCGCAGTAGCTCCAACAAGTCTTGGCTATTTGGCGCAAATAATTTGAGATCATCCATGTACAGAAGGTGAGAAATGACTTCACCCTCTCTCCGAAGCCGACAACCTAGTCCTGAATCCTTCAGCAGGGTACTGAGGGGATTCAGAGCTAGGCAGAACCATAAGGGACTCAGACTGTCACCCTGGAATATGCCTCGCTCGATCCTTATGAAGTCCTGCGGGCCAGAGGGGTCATCTCCGCCTCCTGGTTGACGAAGGACTGTGGTCCACCGCCCCATACACGCGCCGAGAAAGGATCTTAAAGCTGCATCAACTTTATACAGCTCCAAGACCCTCTTCAACCATGAATGGGGCACCGAATCATAGGCCTTCTTGTAGTCAATCCAAGCGGCGGAGAGGGCCCCTTTGTTACGCCGGACTTGCTGGCAAATGGTCATGTCGATGAGGAGGAGCTCTTTAGTACCACGGGACCCAACCCTACATCCATTTTGAGCAGAGGCCAGAACATTGTTCGCAACAATGTGCGTGTTAATTTTTGCTCTCAAAATGGATGTAAGGAGCTTGTAGAGTGTAGGCAAGCACGTGATGGGTCGGTAGTTTTTCGGTTCCGTGGTACTACCGGACTTGTAGAGCAGGAAGGTTATACCTGTTGTTAAGGAAGTAGGCAGGGAACCAAGCTCAAGGGCTTGTTGGAATTGCGCTGCTAATCGCGAGTGGGAGCACCGAAACCATTTTAGCCAAAAGTTGTGCAATCCGTCCGGTCCAGGACTTTTCCAGTTCTGGGCAGGGCGGATGGCACAAGTTACGTCATCGGCGCTGATGGCAACAGCCTCCATAGGTTCGATGCTCTCGCACTCACGTTCAACAACGTTCATCCAATCGCCCTCGATGTGTCCGACGGGCACCGACCAGATGTTACGCCAGAAATCAGTCATGGCAGTAGCATCCCGCAGATGCGCGTCGGACAAATGATGATCGGTTCCCTCCCACCTTCGGTATAACTTCCTTTGGTCACTTATTATTATTATTATTATTATTAATAACGAAATAGTGTTTAGTTCAAGCTGGAAAAATCCAGCTACACCAAGCCAGTTGAAAACAATTAATTTAAATAAATAACATGAATTTTATATTTGAGAATCAAGAAAAATATGAATTTTCAATAAAAATGTTGATAAATGAGAAAATATACTTATTTGATTTTCAAGGTTCTAGTTTTCTGGAACCCCATAAATATTATGTACCTAATAATCATAAGCTATGTTATAAAAAAAATATATTGAACTTCATTTCATAGGTAGTCAAATATTAATACAATAAAATTATTTAATACTTAAAATGGACGGAACCCTATTACAAAGAATATATTTATGTATTATTTTTGATTAATTATTAATTAATCATTCAATCAATCATAAACAATTTGAGCAACGACTCCACTGTTCTCTGTTCACCAAATGCCACCAAAATTCCTAACCCTAGATATGACATTAATTCAATCAAAATAATCACTTAGATCAGGTACAAAATTCTCGATTTAAAGCGATTGACAATCTCATTAAAAAAAAAAGCTCCCACATTCCCTCCCAAAAGGTTGCCATATGTCTAAGAAGTAAATTAAAAGCGAGTTCCACCTTTAATTACGCCATGCTAGCCCGCCGAGCACTTTCAATCGCTGAGATGGACATATTAACTATTCAAGAGCGTTGAAATAAAACAACGAGGTGGGGCTAGCATGGACGGGGAAAGTTGGTTGTAACAAAAAGCTGCTGGTCTTTATAAAGGCATATTACGATTATCGTGTTTTGTAAGTTTATGATGGTATCACGTCTCATCGTTTGTCGTTGTTGCCGTCACGTTCTAACAAGTATGCAAGTGCGAAAGTGATGAGTAGCACGATACATGGATAAAACAGGACCACCATAAGCCATTTCGGGGATTTGTCTCCGTCATTCCTACGAAGGATGTCATTAGAGTGACAGAGAAAAATTCCCGCAGTTCACGGATTTAGTCCACGGTAGGGCTGCAGACCGGGAAGAACTAGCTTTTTTTTAATATTGTATTGTAATTACGTAGCAAAGGGAAAAAACTATTAATGTGTACAAAGGCACGTCCCTTTTATTATTACTCGTATTTATACGACGACTTTCGAGACACTCTATACAGTGTGTTACCATGATCCAGGCTTTTACGAAAATGGGTAATAATACGCATTACTGGCAATCGTTTTCAAGTATTAAGAGTTGACAAATATTTAAATTAACTGTACAATTATTTTTATTTCGTTCAAACGATCAATCTAACGCGTGTCTGCTTAGTTGTCAAACGTTGCGAGTAGCTGCGATCTGTCATTGTCAGTTGCCAATTAACGATTTATTTTGAAGTACATTGCTTCTCAATTAAGTTTTCTTAGAAAGATAATTACTTTTAAAATTAGGATTTTTAAACAAATAATGCACATGGTTTGGCTAAGAATCTGCATCTCAATCCTCGGTTCAAATAAAAGCCTGCATCATGTTAACACACTGTATATAAGGTAGATTAATTCATTTAACATAAATTTAACTATTTGATATTATATACCAAAGAAAAAATGCCGAATTTACAAAAATAATAACAATTTGAGTTGTACCACAAAAAACTACCTAGGGATGTCACTTAACAATATAGTTTCCGGAATTTGGATAATCCAAATTTTTACATTTAAATTCGAAGACAAACAGAAGCCCTTTCATATCACAGCTTTACGACCGCGTTCCCTTAATGTCCTTTATAAGGGACACTTTAAGTAACTCGCCATGCTAGCCCATGCAAAGGACGCACAGAGATAATGAAATAGGGAGCCATCACTTACTCGATTATTGAGCTGATCCGATGTGCTGTGTACAGGACTACGGGACGTCCTTTTTATGGGACAGATAAGACAGAGTAATGTGATTTAAGCACCACATTCTGTAGGATATTTATCACTGTTTTTGTCATATATTCGTACGAGTAGTTATGGATGCTTCTTAAATAAAATAATATTATCTTTTATTGTATAAACTCTTTCTTTAATAAATTTGTTTGTTATAATATACAAATGTATGGCAAATCGACGCATTCAGTAATATTAATTTAAAGTTCAAGTTTAGTGTTGAGGATATTTTGATTAATTTTCGATGCAATTTAAAACGTCGTAAAAATAAAACACTTATTTAAGTATAACTTAGGCACTGGTCTCACTGCGAGCTGCTAAGCTATGAACTATCGGCTATAAACACGAACAAAAGATACGCACTCCCGTGTAAATAAAAGAGACACGGCGACACTCGCCCAGCTATCAGCTATCACCGCCGAGCGATTATCGCCGTGTCTCTTTTATTTACACGGGAGTGCGTATCTTTGGGTCCTATGATAGACGAAAATTCATTACTTAGTAGCTCGCGGTGAGACCAGTGCCTTAGACATATTTTTGATAACAAGGCTCCAAAGTTCCAAGACACAGCTCTTACCATGTCAGGGAGTATTGGGATCCTCGGAGTCGACATTTCCAACGACGTCCAATTCCGATGTCACCTAGAGGGAAAAGCTACGCTGGCATCCAAAAAGCTCGGGGTGCTCAATAAAGCGAGGGGATACTTTACTCCGGGGCAAAGACTTCTGTTATATAAGTCGCAAGTCAGACCCCATATGGAGTATTGCTGTCACCTCTGGGCAGGAGCACCTGTATACCAGCTTGCACCCTTTGACTCGGTTCAGAGACGAGCTGTCCGAATAGTCGACGATCCCAGACTCACAGGCGGTATTGAACCCTTAAGTCTAAGGAGAGACTTCGCCTCCTTATGTGTGTTCTATCGTCTGTACAATGGGTTGTGCTCTGAAGAACTGTTCGACATGATGCCAACGTCCACTTTTCATCATCGCACCGCTCGCCACCGACTGGGCGCTCATCCTCACACCTTGCAACCTAAATGGTCGCGCACCGTGCGGTTTCAGAGGAACTTCCTCCCGCGGACGGTCCGTCTGTGGAATGAGCTCCCTGCCGAGGTTTTCCCGTTGGACTACAGTATGGGGTTCTTCAAAAGAGGAGTGTACAAGTTCTTATTGGGTCGGCAACGCGCATGTGACACCCCTGGGGTTGCAAGCGCCCATAGCCCAACTAGCAAAATTTCGTCATATAATCGTCACGGAAACGTAACATATTCAGGCTTTTAGCTTATGAAATTAGTCATAAAAACGTAATAATTACGTTTATATAACGCGATTTGGGCCCATATTACTCAGCTTTTTAGCCATATAAAAGCCATTTAACTGAAACTGCCACCACTTATTAGTCATATAATAATCATCGCCGTGACCACTTTATAGCTAACTAGCTGTATAATAACTTATATAGCTTTTATATGACTTTTAATCATATAAGAGCCATATAACCGTTGAGTTAGCTATTTATTGATCATATAATTGCTACTTATATGCCAAATTTGTGGAATAAAAGTGTCTAGCGAAACTAAACAGAAGACGGATTGACAACTTGCTCGTGCATATAATTTTGTTAGTGCTAGCTGGTCTAAACAAAATTAAATCACTTAATGCCGTTGAGTATGTTTTGACAGAGTAATATATGACCATGTTATAATTGGCATTATAAATTCTACGTAATGGTGAAAATGTATTGCGAATACCACTTTACTGATAAAGTATACTATATTTAGTAGTAAATAATGAACGCGCCACTTTAATTATTAGTTATTACAATATAAATTAAATAAATATTTTTAATTATTACGAAGGAAACTACTATATGACATGTATACGATTAACATATCATATAACTGCTTCGTATTAGTTCTTATATAGCAAGTTTAGTGGTTTAAGCGCCATGACACCTATAGGTAGATACGTTAATCATATAAAAGTAACAGCTGAAACCAAAAAGTTCTATAATAGCTATTATTTTCCATTTACTCGAGCATAGGTCATATAAGATGTAATTATTCGACAAATAGTCAAGTAAGCGTCATGTAAAAGCAGGTTACTCAGCATTAATCTTATATGACTCTTTAGTCATAAAAGATGTCGAGATGCTGAATAAAACACTTTTATAAAACAAGATATATAATTAGCTGTTATATGACTTCATTCACAATAGTCATATAATAGCAACTGCGTTACGTTTACTCGACTTTTTCTCACAAGTCATAAGTCAGCCATATAAGTTTTTGCTACTCGGCAAAAAAGTCATATAAGCGTTTTATAAATGTGTCTTTTTCAGCTACTTCTTATATGACTCTTAAGTCATATAAGAAAGTCGTATAAACGTGTATATGACATCTTATACGACTATTATGCTATTGCTGTATAAGTTGGCTTTATACGACAGGTACTGTGTAATTTGCGTTTATATGACTTTTATACGACATATTGCTGTATAAGCTGGCTTTATACGATAGGTACTGTGTAATTCGCGTTTATATGACTTTTATACGACTTATTAGCTGAGTAAGCTCGATGTTATATGACTGTTTTGCTAGTTGGGAGGCTACGGTGACTGCTTTCCATCAGGCGGGCCGTATGCTTGTTTGCCACCGACGTGGTATAAAAAAAAAACTATATTAGATATAAAGTCTACTATAAAAACAGTAATTACTTTCATTTGCATGATTTACGTTGTATGCACTTTGTATGTTTGATCGCTCCAACACAAGCAATACCCATATAAAATAAATTACGCAAACACGTAAAAGGGTGAATATCTGAGCGTTTCAACCGTCTCCTTTTGGTGGCATCATTTTTGCCGAAGTTTCTATTCGTTACATTACGCTACTTAGTCCTTTGAAGGAGGCATGGTACCTTATACAAATGACGAAGTATAATATAACATTGAAACGTTTAGAAACTTCGCCAAAAATTATGCCACCAAAATCAGACGGTTAAAACGCTCAGATATTCACCTGCTTTCACTGTGTATTTATTTTATAGAAATGTATCTTTATTTAACTAGGAACTTTTAACCTATAGATTACGCCAGTCGATGTAGACATACATGCTGTTCCGATGTATTAAATTGTAAATTAGTAATATCTACGTCATGTTACTTTTATGTACTATGATGTTGGTGATCTTGGTCTTTTTTCCTAAAACGTCAAAAACATTTCACTGCACCTCTCTATCACCAAACACACATGTCTGAAAACCACTCCAATCAAAGAAATCTTAAAACAGCCGAACCGGACAAAGGCATAAGCACCCCTCGAAAGGGTTGAAAACCCACCTTTGAAGGGGTGTTAAAACCTTATCCGGAGGTTTAATTAAAGAGGGGGGGAACGCTGTCCACTTCCGGTTAACGTATGGAGTGAGTCCTGACGGAGAAAAGAAACGAAAAGACTTGGCTTGCGTTTTGTCGAGTTTTTTTTTTGTTTTGGGTGTTGGCGGTTGAGAATGTTTTTATGTATGTGGATTTGAAAACAGGACGTAAGAGAAGTATATGTTGTTTAAATTAAATTGTGTGTTGTAGATTTACATAAAAAGCTTTGATATTCGAGGACATCTTATAGGTAACTATTGTAAATTATATAAAGTTGTGAATATTAATTCAAACAACATTACATTCAACTACTCAAAAGTTTACTTAAAGAGATACGGTATAGGTGTAATTTTGCCTTTATACTGGTACCGCAAAAAAACAGATGCAAAGAAATCCTTTATTATATGACACAACTTTACGATGACTTATAAGCGTGTCCCAGGTTTTTTTTACGTAAGGTACTTACCTATTATTGACGTAGTTTTACGTATTCTATGAAAATCAAATATTGAGTTTAATTCGATACAGTGTGTGAACCATGGGTAGAGTTACATTCACATTAACATAATTATATTCTCATGTGTCTGAAACTTATATTCTATCAGAATAATTATTTAAATAAGAATGTTATGAATAATCAGACTTATCTTCTGTTTTATCAACAGAGGTCATTCACATAAAATTGCATGTCTTATCAGTGGCGCCATCTATTTAGAAAACTTAAATTGCTTGAGGCTAGGCACCCTGCTTAGGTTCTGTTTCATTTCAAATATTAGTTAAAATTGTTGTAGTGAACAATACAATTTTTTCATTGATGTTATTATGTACATATAAATCCGATATCTATATAAAAATATTTTGTGCTAGACCTTTATTAGTACTCTGATTCTTCTCTTGACAACAATATCCTAATAAAAGAAAAACCTAATTGTCAAGCCTAACTCCAAAGCCAGATTGCGATTAAACATCAGCACAGCACTGACACATATACACGCCATACGGCTTCATAAGGGGCCGTCACGTTATTTGACCCCGCCAAAGACTATTATTAAGACTTCCACACTTCCCAATGATTAACCGATGTCCTTTTTAAAGAACAATAGCAAAACTGTATCTACATAATTGTCAAGCTTGCAAAGCCAGATTCAGATTAAACAGCATATCACTGGTACATAATATACACTCCATACGACTTCATACTGACCGTCACGCTACAAGATAAACCAATGTATTTCTAAATAACAATAAAAAAACTGTACCTACGTCGGCACAACTCTGACGTATAAACATGCTGTACAAAGAGTTTTTCGGTTAATGATGAACCGTCCTTTCTAAAGGACAATAACAAAACTGTACCTACATAATTGTCAAGCCTGCAAAGCCAGATTCAGATTAAACAGCACATCACTGACACATATACACGCCATACGGGCCGTCACGTTATCAGGCCCCGCCATAGGCCATTATGACGGCCGTCGGTCAGCTATCGGTGCCGGCCGATTGGGGTGTAAAAATTTATGCTGTTTGAATATTCGCCAAGGTTTTTGTGACTTTTTGGGTTAGGAGCCCGTTAAACTACTGGTTAGAGTGATTGAGAAATTAGCCGTACATCTGAAAGGGGACATTTTATCCTATGTTTATTGACTCGTGTACCAATTGCAACATTCATAAAAAAACACGCGGGTTGGTCACTTACACTACAATCATACATGGAATTGGAAATGGAAAAAACTGTGAATCGGTTATGATTTTTAAAAGTAGCTTAAAGAAAGTATTTGTTCGTCTTGTATTATGTGCATTTCCAAGAATTTCCCATGGATTTACGGTTTGCAGTCTTCGAAAAAGGGCATGAGTGTTGGACTATTATGTCTATTTTCTTTTACATGCAGGGTATGGGTACTCAAGGACTACGAATCATATTTTTGTTTGTTATCGACTATTGTCTCAAAAAATACTTTCATACTCAATTTAAATGGATTACGTTTCAAATATGCGTAAAAGATACTAACGTGTCATATCAGTAAAGCGTATATTCCTATATTATGGAAAAATGTTTTTTTTTTATTCATACTATATTTTTTTAATAGACCACGGTCTATTAAAAAAATAATAGTATGTATCCAGCACATCTCTCACTCATCAGCCTCTCTCAGTCCACTGCTAGACGTAAGCCTATCCTATTAACGATGCGTATAGAGGGATTAGGATGTAAATGCCCATAATCGTCACGCTGGACAACCGGATTGGCGATCGCAGTAATGTGTCCACTATGATGTCGCTGCTACCCATCATGTCTTCTATTAAAAAATGGTCAGTGACACTCCAATCCCTTAGTCAGCTCTTACGACACTCGCGGGAAAAGCTGGGGTGGTGACAAATGTATTCTTACTGCCGTCACCACACGGCCATTCAGCACGTCCATTAATATGTGCTACATATATAGCAGTAATATAGAAGTAATCGTATTAGATATTACGTGGTTACACAGTACAAGTTTGAACTCATGCTCAAAACGCATACTACTAGGTTCTTACTTAAAACTGAAATGTTGTATATTCATATTGGCAGTGAACATTATTCCCTTTTTCCAAATAACCCGACCAGCCTATCATTACCAGCCAACTGATAAGGAAACCTGCTATTTATTGCCCCTTACGTTTAGCAGCCATTGTTTCAAGCAATGAGGAAAGCCTATAATGAGTGTGTTTTTCAAATGAGGCATAAATCTCCTCAGGTGAGGTGTATGGGACTTTGAGGCGTGTAACGTTGGTACAGAGTTGAGGTTTGAGGGACAGTGGAATGAGGTTAGAATAAATCTTAGCAAAACTGTTTTGGCTGTGAAGTCTGAGAAGTAAATTTGAAGCATTTCAGGTTTAGAAAGCAAATTTTTGTTTGATGTTTTTCAATGTGACTCTTTGTTAATAGTATTGTCACATTTAAATCTTCAGAAGCGTATTACCTCGTTTTATTTTTGAACTTTTATTTATTTTTCATTGGGAATTCTATTTTCACCAAAATTGTCATTTCATGCACCCTCATAAACAGTTTCAGAAAGTATATCCTAAGCACGGGGATCAAAATGATTGCATATTTATAAACCTGGTCATATTTAATGAATACCTGCCTTTAATGACAGATTTTAAACCACATAAAGGCACACTAAATCACTATTACCATTCTTAATCATTATCATAAAAATAATAAGTGGAATAAAATCATGATTGAAATTCAATCAACTCTCGTAATTAAACCTCAAGACTATAAACTTATAAAGTAACTGGATCCAAGTATAATCTTCGATAAATTATCACCTTTCCTAATAGTTTCTGCAATAAATCCAAGATCTGGGTGCTTAGCCAAGTTGCCAATCGCTAACGCTTAATCGTCAATCGTAAACGAAAGGCAGCAAACTATCTTTGTCACACTAATACGAAAGAGTGACAGAGAGGGAAAACTACGATACGCTACTCAGCGTTAACGATTGGCAACTTGGCTAAGCATCCTGAAGGGCTAGCCAAGATGCGATTCTGGAATCGTATACGATAAGCGATACGATAAGTCACGTGACCATAATATTATAGGTATAATATATGGTAAAGTCACGTGACTTTTCGTTCGAAGTTATTCTCATACATTTATTACTTATCGCTTATCGTACACGATTGCAGAATGACATCTTGGCTAAACCTGCTGGAAGCTGGAATTAAGTGTAATCTTCGATAAATCATCACATCATCACCTTTCGTAATAGTTTCTGCAATGAATGAAGACCTGTTGCTGGGAGACGTGACATATGACCACGATTATACCTAACACTTGGTTGATAGTACTATATTGCAAGATAGTATGTTACTAGATAGTTTCTAGCAACGTTTACGAATTATTGTTTCCATGTGCGTAGTTTCTAAATTGCATGGTGAATGAAAACGTTTGATTGAATCTCGTTTGTTAGATAGCTTCAATACAGTTGAAAATGTATAGGTCATTTTTCGGTTAACTTTACAATCCCGCAGCAATAATACTCGTACCATTTTAAATTATTGATGAAGCTTTTGATTGAGAAATATGAAAATTAGCTAGAATATACTTTTTTTGAAACAAAATACTTCTTCAAAATTTGTAATAACTATTTAAAAAGAAATTTCGACTATGTATACAATACCGTATCGATGCAATAACCTTTTACTCGTACAATATATTATTTTTTAAGAAAGATATTTTATAGTATTATAGTTTAATCATCTCTATAAAAATGCCTATATTGACAATCGATTTAATGAAATACTCATAGTTCGTGCACTCCACAAATATTTAATCTGAAACACACACAGCTTATAATATTTTCTCGTCACATTCTGCATTCCTTGGTATCTGTTACCCATTGAAATCCTCCAAACGACGACACATTTTACGCAAACAGTAAATTTCCTTAAATATAAACAATCGAATTAACGTACGCAAGTTATGTCCATCATAAAGTACGTCCATTGAATGCTGCATAATATTAGAATCTCCACGATATTGTTATAAAATCAAATCCTTTTGAAATCGTACGGAACGCGAATATGTTACTCCCACGGCTATTTTGTGGTGTGAGTCATGAACGAAGGCGGAGTGACGCGGGTTTTAGTCCACATACTAGTAGCCAACTTTCAATTTAATCCTTTATAAGGCACTACCACTATCTCTATATTTTTGTATTTTTTTGGCAGAATTTTTTGTACTATAGCATGGAGTTGAGGCTTGAATTCCGGATTTTTTTGAGTCCTGCAGGCTTTCCGTTACAGGAGCCTTAAAGGCTCTGGTTTACTTTAAATTTTTATAAGTCAAAAGTTAAAAAAACCTCTGGTGATACTGTATCACTAAGCCGCTCTTCTAACGGAGCTTTAAAGTTTAATCAATTAGTGCCTTTGCAATTTGGCTTCGAATAAGGTGATCGATATTCTCTTTTATAAGTTTTATCCGTCAATATTATTGCGTAAAAATGTATTATTCAATCAATTGTTAATATTTATAAGTATACGAGCCCCGATGCATATGTTCTCGTCCAGTTAGACAGTTTTGCGAGATTATCCCGTTTATCCGGGGGACAAGGTTTAGAGACAAAACCTTCACTATTCAATAGTAGTACTAAAGTAGTTTCTTTGAGTATAAAATATTTGGATTTAATAAATCAGAATTTAAAAAAAAACTATTTTACGAGAGGTATTTTTTTAAATTTTTTCCACAATTTTTAATTTTGTAAATAATCAATGAATGTAAAGAACGCCATTAATATTAAAGAGGACATGGTACATCTGATGCACTGCGAATTTTGCGTCAAGCTTATACCTAAGCGCGGAATTACGGTGGTGAACGAAAATATAATTTAGACACTGGTTTGTTAAAATCGATTTATTAAACAACAAAAGCGTACTTCAGATTGTTGTGTCTATTGAAATGTAGTACATTAACCATGACTAACGTTCATACAATTTATCATTAGCATAATGTGATCATTTTTAAAATATTCAAAAATTTGTAAAAATTGTTTCGAACTAGACGAACTCCACTGCATCGGGGCTCGTATTTTAAAGACAAACGGGTCTTAATCGCGTTAACTTACGTTTAATTATATCCTGACGTTTCGGACATGACGTTACATCCGTGGTCGCAGGTTTATAAGTATATTTTACCGAACTTTATCATTTTGTTCATTTTCTGAAAGCTAACATAAATTACCGGTTAATTTAAGTAATATCAACAATCAACATACTGTCATACAAAATCAGCTCATTTTGTAACACAGTTATTTGTCAAATTACTTTTTTTACTATCTTAAAATTACTACCTATACATGTGATTCCTTTAATTGGTATGGGATCAGTTTATCGTTTATTTTTGGGTAATAAGACTACCAATATACGTTTTTCGCAAAATAGCTAACATACAAGCTCAAATAAATGTAATGTCTGATTACATACACTTATACTACTTTGTTTATTGTTAATCTTGACGCGCACAGGTATCTATCTAGTAGTAAAACATTATTAGATTGATAAGATGAATCATTTTCATTATTTGGAAAAAATAAGTCCCGCCGAGTTCCTTGCCAGAAAAAAAAATAAAACTTCGTCTCGGCCGCCCTGCGTAGGGTTAGAATTAGAGGTAGCTTCTGATATTTGTTATGTTGACATTCATGAGCGTAAAATTACCTAAATTGAATTAACATTTTTTATTACAAATAAATTCGGGGCATGTTTTACAAATCGCTTCCGCCCATGGCTTAACCCGCTCAGATCAGTCTGAAGCCTTGATGGCACGTATAAAGTAGGCAGCCATGCGACAAAAGGCTGGTATCGCGCCATCTGTCAGTGGACGTGTGACCTAACGGTTTGGACGGGGAATTATGGGCCTCGTATTGTCACTATACAATATAATGTCACTGGGAATACTTGATCATGTATAAATACATGCAATATGAGTGAGTTGTTATATTATAAGTACATTTAGTACATAATAATATTTTCGTTACACTTGATTTCTAAGCGCGCATGCATCGCGGGAGTAATAGAAAAGTGAAATATATTTTGTCTTAAAACTTTTTTTTGTCCGCAAGTGTGATGAAAAACATTGTATGCATCACGGTCGGTAAGAGGCATACTAACTCGAGTCATTAAAAGCCCTCTGCCAACGGCGTCGGGCTTCCAATTCCAACACCGTACTTGCCTCCCTAGGTGTACAATGTACTATTTTCTAATCGTCGACTAACATATTTAAATTAAGATTACGCATACAATATTATAATCACATACATTTACATCGAGTTGGCTATTCATCTATAATGAACTCATTGTACAACGCTGTAGGTAACTATAATGAATTTGATCAATCGCGTGTCAGCAAACAAACACAACGCTTCCTTGAAACAAAATCGCATCGTTTCATAATTACAAATTTATGACACCGTATTAAAAACTCGCATGCTTAAAAAAACAACACAATATCGCAATTTAAAATTGAAACCCAGTGAAACGTCAAACGATAGCTCACAGTTGACGTTATGACGTGAGAAATATGAGTAAGGCCCGGCGCAGACGGACGCTGAGATATGACGCTCGTTCTCAATCTTCGTGTGGAGTTGCACTTAGATTTATATTGTAACAGCCTGTGTAGGTACACTACCCTGGAAAACTGCCCTAAAGCGTGTCGAGCTATGCTTGGTGAAGGATTACGTAATTGCCTAGAGATATGTCTCGATGGTCTGTCATAATTATAGTACAGATTTATGGATGACAAGCAAAACTATTTTTTACATTTAAAATGGACGTCATTTATGATTCAAAATTCGGGATGATTAGTATTATAAATTATAATATGTAAAATAACACCTTAATGATAGCTCATGTTATAGCGTCATGTTTGTTTCTACCTATACCTTGCAAAAAAATGTTTATTATGTAAGGCTTTGATATACTCCAACGTCTTCAACCTTCAAAAATCCAAAAATTTAATGTCTTATTCTAATCAGAAAAGAATACTAAATAGACCATTATGCGATTCACCGTTCATAAAAGATTTGTCCACGAAATAAAGTAGACACTGCAGTATAAGTCTTTTTTAGGGTTCCGTAGCCAAAATGGCAAAACGGAACCCTTATAGATTCGTCATGTCCGTCTGTCCGTCTGTCCGTCTGTCCGTCTGTCACAGCTGATTTACTCGGAAACTATGAATGCTACAGTAACGAAATTTGGTAAGGATATGTGTTGTATGAACCGCTACAGGATTATGATACTAAATTGTAAAAAAACCATTGGGGTGGGGGCTCTCCATACATATAACTGAGGGATAGAAAAAAAAATTTAGTTGTATATAAGCGTGTGGGGTATTAATAGAAAGGTCTTTGAAAATGATATGAAGGTTTATAAATCTTATCTTTATTTAAGCAAATCGTTTTCGAGATACCAGCTCTCAAAGTCTGAAAAATGTGTCCCCCCCCCTCTATTTTTTAAACTACGCGATATAAAATTCTTAAAAAAATATATGTTAAGCACATTAATAAACTCTATCAACGATTTTTGGTTTGATTAAATTATCTCCTATAGTTTTTGAGGTAGGTTGATTTAACTGTATTTTTTAAATAATAAATTGATAATGGTACGGAACCCTTCACGCGCGAGTCCGACTCGCACTTGGCCGGTTTTTTATTTTTTTTATGAAACCATACCTTCAGGTACATGGATGTGATTAAAAAGAAGGGCTCTTTGCCTTTTTGTCTCTGACGCTGTGGTTGATATTTATATCAATTGCTCAATATTTATTGAGACTTCTGCATTTTTAAAGTGTTTCTTCTTATTTTACCATTTTGGATCATTTAGTTTGCCAATGCGTCTTAACTTAATTACAATATCGATCGATACAATAATAAACTATCAATTTTTTAGTCAAACATTGTTCAATTCGTCTCGAAATATCGCTTTTTTGGGCGTGAACTTTTACATTAAGTATTTTATCCGAAATAATTTTGATATTGACGGCTTTTGAGTGAATGCTTTTGAATTGCACCCTCGGATCGTTAGCTATTTTAACAATATTATCCAGGAAACTTCAAAATTTAATGCAATTTCCAGCAGCCATTTTAAGTTCAGCCTACACTATGTCCCTGGCCAATCTCCGTCAGGAAATCTTTAAACCCATTACGATCGAAGGTACTCACCTTAACGAGGTTACGCCATTATTGCTACTAGATGGCGCTAGCTTTGAAGTTTTAATCAGTTTTAGACGAGGAATGTTCCATATATTTTTGATTTTTGCGCAGGTAGTTTAGCTTATTATATTGTGGAGACAAAAATCTTCAAAACTTAATTCGTCAGCGTAGCCTAAATAGTTGATAGTGACCCTGCAGATTCCGAGGCATTATTTGTGTATTTATTTATCGTTATATTTGTTCCTTGGTCAGTCTATGGCTCATATCATATATCAATGGCTGTCTATGTATTTAAGTATTTATATGTATCTATCTATTATATATATTATATCGTCGCTTGGTACCCACATCACAAACCTTAATTGAGCTTACTGTTGACTTGGTTGATTTGCGTACGATGTTACAAGATATTTATTAATTGACAACAACATAACGTAAATCAACAAGAACATAAATTATAATGTTAACTTCCCTCATATTTCCGTCTAATTAAATATCCTGTACATGACACAAGATTTAACCGATAAAAATATCGTAAAAACGCAAGGCGTTGAAATTCCAAAACATTTTAAAGAAACTAACAACGCGTAACACACAGCCCTATCTTATATCTTAAAAACTGTGCCTACCTATCGTGATAGAAAAAAATCGTAAATTTTAACCATCGATCTCTGTTACTCGGAAGTGAGACTTCGTTGAAGTAACAAAGACAGATGATCGAATTTTACGACTTTCGAAGTTCGCAGCCTACTGTACTAAATCCTCCATTATTAATTTACTCAAGCTTGTTGCGTTACAAGAAAATATTAAATCCCTTTAGCCATTAATTTACCTTCAACTTTCTGTTCACCGAACCATGTTTTTAAAGAACCTATGTTGCCCCAAAGTATTAGCGTTCAAAATGAACATAGGCGTAGTACCGAGATACGAGGTTGTCGATATTTGGCGGGATGCGCGTACGCATAATGGAAAGGCTGGTAGATGATTATCGACAATTTCGCTGTTATTTATGGGATCTAGGGAGTGCGTATCGATAAAAGTTGCTATTATGCGCAGGAGTCGGTCCGGGGCGCACCGGGAGGAAGTCAGATGGCGGTATTTTATTTTACAAAACAAATTTTAACAACCTGTAAGATATTTGTGACTACATGATCATGATGAATCAGAATTACCTAGAATGATTCTGTTAAAATACGAAAGCGAAAGATTATTGTGTATCTTTTGGATTTTTTCGGATTTGGATTTCATAACTGAGCTAAACAATTAGGTACCTACTATTACGACTCACTATTTTCTATTGTAGTTTCATTAAAATAATGTGTGAAAATCGTGTCAGTTTTAATCAGTATCTACCGGGTGTTTCGTTTACCAGGAGTTATCAATTTAACCTTCAACCTGATCAACATTTTTGTTCAGCAATTTTTAAAAAGAATTGAAAAATATTTTTTTAGATTGATGATTCTGCCTGTAATTTGTGATGTTTGTAGGGTGACAAGCGAACGTTAGCTAGACTGATGATATCGCACCTTGAAAATTTGGTTCAGTTGTGTGAGAAAAAGAGAACAATTAACCTTTTTCTTCTTTCAAGCGTTACGCCTTTTTCAGGGTCTGCTTTCTTAATTCCTTTCCTCCTCTTTACAAAGTCCTGGGGATCATTGAGACCTCTCTAAGCACAGATTTTTTTAAGTCACTGTATATGGACAAGCATTTTTAACACGCTTTTATTAACATCACATGTAATCATGTATGTAGGAAAGTCTTGATGGAATCTTATTAACCTATATTTTTATCCATCCCCATAACATGGATATCAAATGAAAGGGTTTGCTGTTAGAAATACGAAAAAAGCGTGTGCTTTAATTTATTAAATTTATTAATTTGGTGAGTACAATACCCTGTTAAGTTAACTCCTCCTGTAGGTAAACCCCCGGGGGTTCCAGGCACAAATGTGAGAGGGGGGAGAAAGGGGGCAACGGAGGCACTGGACCTAGCTTTAAGCTGTTTTGTAACGATTGGAAAAAATATTTATCATAAGTATTGACTTACAATGACCCCCCTGAACGAAATCCTCGCCTCGTGATATCTCCCGCTCAGTGTGCCGCCAGCACGGACAACGCTCGTATTACACTTACATCGCCTTGTCCATTACCCCGACACGGCAAGGGTGCGTCTTATCCTTAATTACCGGTACCGGTTTACCGATTACCGGTGATTTACCGGTACTCGATAATTCCGCTATTTCCAATTAGCGGTCATAATCGACTAAAAGTTAATTGATCCGCGTTCGAAGTTATTATCTAGTTAGAAATGGTTCGTACTTCATTTTTCTCGCAGCCCACCTGATGGAAAGCAGGAACGGAGGCCCATGGACATAGTGATCAAGAAATCGCCTATGCGCTGCCTACTCTGAGGACTTAGATGGATTGCCTCTATCTATGCCAGTAATTACACCGGCTATCTTACCCCCAAACCGAAACACAGCAGTGCAAACACTGCTATTTAGCGGCAAGTTAACGGGTAAGACGGTGGTAGCTATCTGGGCAAACCCTGCATGAGGTCCTACCACCAGCAATGATAGAACTTGACGTGTGGTGACGACAGTAATAATACATTTTTCACCGCCCCAACTCTTCCCGCGGGTGTCGTATGAGTTGACTAAGGGATTGAAGTGTCACTGACCATTCGTTTACATAAAATGATGGGCAGCAGTTTCGTACTAGTGGACACACTACTGCGATCGCCAATCCGCTTGCCCAGCGTAACGATCATAGGCGTTTACGGAGGTAAATTTAAATTAGGAATAATACGCATAATTCATAATAGGAAAGGTCTATTTCCAGTAATAAACTGAGATCACACTGACGTGATGATGGATAAAATTATATTTTTTAGTACAGATGGTATACTTTTTAGGCTCTAGTGCGAGAAGTGGGTCATTTTACGTCAAGTCCAAAACTTCGGAGGGCCATCTGTACTAAAAAACGAAACACGTGCAAAAGCGAAATTCGTAACTCGTGTCGATTAACATCGACCATTGACATTTGATCGGTCGTGTTTTAAAACAGCGCCACTCGTTTCGAATTTCATGTTTTTCGCACTTGTGTCGTAATGTACCTACTATTTTAAGATTTTTAAGTCTGTACAAGCTATTTTATATCTACGTGACAAGTTTTGTTAACTTGTTGCACCAATGATTTCGGCCTCTTCTATCACCTATGCCTATGAACACATTCGAAGGTATCCATAATCGCCACGCTGATAACAACTACATACCTGCCTTAAAAGTACTTGAAGAAAGACAAGGTCTTACCTGTAACAAATAAAAAAAATTACAATGACGTGTATAATTTAAGGGTGCATATGTTGAAAATACACCGTCAGTATTTTATATGGAATTTTGTTGTTGAGGACTATGAATTTCATTTGTTTAATACTATTTAAAACACCACTCTTTAGGAGCATTGCAATTAGGCTTATTATTAGTCACATATTTCGAGTAAAATAGTCGTGAAAATTCAAATAAAATGTAGAATACTTGTAAGGTTGGAAATATACAATACAACTACTTTAGCACTTGCATGCTCTGGGTAATTTATTTAAACATTTGATTACTTGTTCGAATACAATTCGAAGTAAAAGAAAAACAAATATTCTCTGTTTTGAAACCAACCTCAATACTTATAAATCAACACATAGCTATCAAAATTTCCAGCAAACAATAGAGTAATCACAGTCATTTCAATCGCGATTACAAAAGTAATCGTCGATCGACGAATGCTCAAAGACCGAAGCTTCGCAGTCTTTTGTTTTGAGTGATGAAGAAGTTTGATTAAAAACCTCGTTTGAGGTGAAACTGTACGTTAGACAAAAGGGAATGTAAAAGCGGTTATTTTTATATGGTCATTGTCAGACAAAATTTATAATCGGTCAGTTTATAAAAATTAAAACCGCTATTGCATGTCCTATTACAGAATACTACTACAATATTAGTATTATTAGTAGTACTTCGATTAGGTTTATTATCTGGCGGATTTTATTAATGATTGTAGTGTGACTAAGCCTGTGGCGGATCTATTTTTGTACACCTGAAGAAAGATTGCAATAAAAAAAACATAAATACAAAAAGGAAATTAGATGGTTCTAAAATGATTGTATATGATTGCAATCGTATTATTTATATCATTATTTATTCAAAAGTTTAAAGTAACAATAATCGTTTTTAAGCAGGCAGTGATTACGACTATCCTTCGTTAAATAAGAAATATGAAATGAATACATACTTTTTTATTAATTGAAGTTACAAATTTAAAAACTACCATTTATTCGCCAAAAAAAACTTGTCAATCTATAACTAGATATACCTAAGATACCAATTTACATGAATTGCAGATAATTAAAAAAATTGCACATACTTAATTAATATAATACCTTAAATTACAATGTCAAATTAATGTCAAAAAGTTAATATTAATTAAATGAAATTATCAATTAGAAAAAACAATTTGTAACAAACATTAAACGTTGAAGTTTTTCCAAAATAAAAGATATAACGGGGCGAGAGATACGGTACCATCGAGTTACGGGGGCCATCTTAGTTGGCTTTTTTGACTAAGGATCTACGTTAGCTGACGTGGATTATCCGGAACGCACGCTTGTCTAACAAGAAATTGTATGAATGTCGCTAACAGGTGCGGGCGCGTACGGCGTATTTTAATACTGAGCGAGACCCGCGAGCGAGTGCACGCGGCGGGCGGCCGCGCCAGCTAAAGGTGCATTTAGACCAAACGAGCATTCGCTCATTCTATCCCTCACTTTACGAAATGAGCGTTTTCTGAGATTACGTTCACCAGGGAGGCAGCACTGAGGCGTCAGGTCCAGAATCATGTCTAAATTCTTAGAGCGCCTATAGTTTCGTGTTTAAATGTTTTGTATGAGTTAATTAAATTATATAAAAAAATATAAATACTTTTTAGTTTTTCTTTGGGGCTAGATAATCGTGTTTCTTAGCGGGACCTTACGGCTAAGTGGCGCAAACTAATGGAATACGTTTTCGAAAAAAACCTTCATTCGATCGTTACACAAAACGTGATTGGTCAAAATTCGTTTATTTTGTAGAATGAGGGATAGAATGAGCGAATGCTCGTTTGGTCTAAATTCAACTTAACGTCAGCCCTTATAGGTATAACACGAAATCACCAAACCACACATCGTTCTCACACATTTCACAAATCGACATTTTGCTATCGGCAACCCAGATTAAAGGTATCTGAATGAACTTTCAGTCATTTCCAATATTGCATCCTTATCCAACGCTATCGGTTAGAAGGAGGCGTCATAAACTACGGATTAAATGAACTATCACGAATGAAGTAAGTCATACTGCTGTATTTGAGATGTTGCATGGATTACAATCGCTCGTGTAATAGTTAGGTACGTATAATCAGTAACAAACGACCGGTATCACGTGAACTCTAGATTTCTTATAGATTCTTTATATTCGTACACTATCTTGTCGTTATTTGAATTCTAACAATGAAGCACTAGAATTCCAATTGCAAGCGCGTACTATTTTGGAATACAGCGTTGTTCATGATATTGATAAGCGTCAAATTATGTCAACCTTTTTAGTACAAACATTCGACTTTACTACATAGAAAACAGATACTATTTGAATACTTAGACAAACAAGACCAAGAAACAAATATTTGTGATAAGCGCACAAATAAATC
Organism: Thaumatotibia leucotreta; assembly: GCA_025490895.1. Classification (NCBI taxonomy): domain Eukaryota; kingdom Metazoa; phylum Arthropoda; class Insecta; order Lepidoptera; family Tortricidae; genus Thaumatotibia; species Thaumatotibia leucotreta. The sequence goes on along the minus strand of JALPQI010000685.1, from coordinate 30,576 downwards.
TATGAAACCGGAACCGGAGCTTCGTAGGCAGGTTCACCAAATAGGCTACGGAGACTAACATGTCTATCTCTTGAATGACATCTCACTTCAAAAAATGTTTAACAACACGGCATATCTCGTCTTTGACACCAACTCGCAAGATATCTCTTTTTAATCAAAAAGAGACAGATAGCTGCCAGGAGCTGTCCAACGCAAGATGTGCTAAGGACGCAAAGCTTAGCTTAGTAGCTCAACTTTATACTGGTTCACTGAAACTAAATCTCAAATATCAGATCTCCTCTTTGACACCAACTCGCAAGACGTCTCTTTTTAATCAATATAATCGAAAAGAGACAGATAGCTGCGAGGAGCTGTCAAACACAAGATGTGCTAAGGCCGCAAAGCTTAGCTTAGTAGCTCAACTTTACACTGGTTCACTGAGAATAAATCTCAAATATCAGAGGAAATCGTTTAAACCTTACATACAATGTTGAGGATTTATTGGAATAATGATCGCTATAAATGTGATTGAGTTTGGGTTGGGTTTTGATCTTCAGCAAGTAACTAAGTAAACTTCTTTTTTTTATGTGACGAAGGTAGACAACTGAGCTCTCAGCCCACCTGATGGAAAGCAGGAACGGAGGCCCATAGACATAGTAATAAAAAAATCGCCTATGTGCTGCCTACCTAGATGGATTGCCTCTATCTATGCCAGTAATTACACCGGCTATCTTACCCCCAAAATGTAACACAGCAGTGCAACACTGCTATTTAGCGGCAGGTTACCGGATAGGACGGTGGTAGCTAATGGTATATTCTTAGACCGTGCACTTTATGTTTTAGTGACTGACATATCTATGGTTCATATTGACATTGAATGGTTCAACAGAATTAAATCATCATAATTTCAGCCGAAAGATGCCCACTGCTGGACATAGGCCACCAATGGTCACCAATATGACCGGTTCTGTGTCGCTGGAGACATCTAGCGGGTTCCCTCGACCTTGACCAGTTCGTCGGACCATATTGTGGGAGGTCTGCCCACACCGAGTCTTCCGGTAGGTGGCGATTATGGCATTTACCCCTCTATGAAAGTAAACCGAATAAAATAACAGATTCCAGTAACCAAACCGCAAATCCAAGTAAACTTATACCACCATCGTAGTCGGCGTGATCTGTATTTATTTTTACCAAAAAATCGAACAAGTGACCGTGACCACAAAAATTACGATAAAAGCACCAACAAAACAAAAACAACTTACGCAGGCCTACCGCGAAATAAGAAATTCCGGACATCCGTCCCTGTCACACTAAGGACGCCTTCATTGGAGTAACCGAGACAAATGCTCGTAATTTAATTTCTAATCCCCTCATTCATAAACGTCTTCTTCTAACTTAGCAAGCCACTAAGTATTGTTGCTCCCTTTCGATCTTAAAGGAATATTGATAAAATTGAAAGGGACCAGCAATACTTAGCAGCTGTTTAGTAATACTTGTACTACCACATAAATATTATAAAATTACTTGTACCTACATGTCACAATACATATACGAAGTCGAATGTTAGATTTAAGGTAACCAGTTTGTAGTAATGACTTGTAAAAATCCATGTATTTTTCATCATCATCATCATCAGCCTATGATAGTCCACTGCTGGATGTAGGCCTCTCCTATTAACTATGCGTATAGACGCATTAGGAGGTAAATGCCCGTAATCGCCACGCTGGGCAAGCGGATTGGCGATCGCAGTAATGTGTCCACTATGATGACGCTGCTGTCCATCATCAATCTTTAATCAAATATGGTCAGTGACACTTCAATCCCTTAGTCGACTCTTACGACACCCGCAGGAGGAGTTGGGGTGGTGACTAATGTAGTCTTTCTGACGTTTATAAATAAGGGGGTAAATCTGCGGTACCCTAATAATGAGTGCCAAATGTTACCACGCGCAGACTCCCGCGCCGCCCGCTCATTATGCGCAGGCGCATATGGCTCGTGATTGTGGGGTACTGCCGGTGCTATTGCTATTAAGTCATTTTTGAACGCATCTTGTGAGCTTTTTGGAATTGGTTTTTGATTAGCTTCAGGTGTTCTGGTGAGGTATACGATACAACTATTATAGCACACAAAAACTACATAAAAATATCATCACTGGTTTATGAGACATGATAAAGATCATGTTTTTCTGGTCTTTAGAATACTTTCACTCGGATTCGCGCTTGTTTTATAATAATTGTAACTAACGAATTAAACAATATAGCAAAATCAGTAATTTATGAATAAGGAAATAAAAAATACTATGCGACATTTTTATACAGATCGACCCGTCCCGAGGTAAGCTCAGTCAAAGATTGTGTTGTGGGTACTAAAGCGACGATTTATAGATTAGAAATATTTATAGATACTTACTAGAAGGTCCTCGCAAGGTTTCTGCATAATTTGAACAGTGTATCCCTCATATTTGAAGAATAAAATGTCCTATAAACTTGTCTGGATGTCGTCTAAAAATATTTTTGTGATAAATGATACCTGCCCTTACCGGAGTTCGACCCTGGGACCATCAGCTTCGCAGGCAGGCTCTCTACCCACTAAGCTATAGATACCAGATACCTACTGTCAAAACATCATAAGAATATATATCAAAAAGTAATTTTCTTATTAAAGTACTCGGAACCTCAAGAGTGTAAAAATCGCTATACAATGCCTTTGCTATTATTTAACGCAGATTCCATACACTTTATATCAAATGCGTCATAAACTGGACAGGTTTATGCGAAGCGCCCACTTAACCATTCTTTACAGCTGTCAAGTGTCATTTCACACAATCACCGCTCCTTGACAGTGCAAATTGAAATATACTACCAGTGGTATAAATGGTAGGGTAATATGAGTAAAATGAACTTATGATGTGTTGCGAAAGGTAGTCTTTGCAGTACCTATAAGCACATAAATATTATTGAAGTATGTTGCTAATATACCTAGCTAAGCAGCTTTAAGTATGAAGATATTTCTATTTTACTGCGTTTGAAAGTTGAAATGCAACAAAAATGTCACTTTAGGAATTTTAGTAACTATTTGTGTTTAGTAAAATTGAGACCAAAATCATCTTAATGAAAAAAGTAGTTTTTAATTATTTATCGCATAGGAACCTGATAGTATCTATACATATTCGTAGCCTATAAATGCCTGCTATTCTAGCGGTGTCACATACATATTTCTGACTATTTAAATATAACTACTAAATTAGGTGACACAATACAAATAAAAAAAAACTGAGTTATATTTGAGAACTATAAAAAGTATAATTTCATTAAATTGACTTCGGTTACCGCGAGGATTACACATGAAATAAAACTATGAAAACGGATAAACTCGCGTATGTCATCCGCAGACCACGAACCCTGTAAAGTGTTCGAAACGTCGGAATGAAGTTAAAATTAGTTAATATACACGAGTTTATCCGTTTTCATAGTTTTATTTCATTAAATTGACTTTATTTATGAACATAATATTAAAAATAACTTATGTTGTAACATGTAGTTATAGAACATGTACTTACTTCGTATATATAACTAACCAGGTGTTTTACCACATCCCATACCCCTTCACCGTAGTTTACGACAAAAACTGCGTACACGCAGTGGGCGTGTCGCATAATGCCGTCCCGCTCGGAGCCTCTCGCTTCAGATTTATGCCCCATTATGTCCTTTGTTGGGATTGATGGATACTATGGCTCTATTGCGGTGGTAATGGTGCCCATGGTTAAGGTATAAGGGTATTTCTTGAATAGTTTGACAGTGTTGCAACCGAGTTCAATATGTTGATACTTATTTGTGAAATAGCCTGCTGCCTGTTATGGGCTTTCATTTGCAGGATAATAATTTATTCACCGGGAAAACTTAAGGGGGTTAATGTTGAGGTCATATTGATGAACTTTTACTATAGGACCGACATCCGATTCGAGAAAAAAACGGATGTTCGATACAAACCCTGAGATATTAGCAGCCGGAATTATCAGGATTAACTTCTTTCATTGACACTGTTACGAAATATTCTGGCCTTAGGCACTGGTCTCACCGCGAGCTACTAAGCTATGAACTACCGGCTATAAACACGAATAAAAGATACGCGCTCCCGTGTAAATAAAAGAGACACGGCGATACTCGCCCGGCGGTGACAGCTGAGTATCGCCGTGTCTGTTTTATGTACACGGGAGTGCATATCTTTTGTTCGTGTTTATAGCCGATAGTTCATAGCTTAGTAGCTCGCGGTGAGACTAGGGCTACCGGTATCCGTGTTACCCGCAGACACGTGTACACGAATCCTTAGCACCGGCGGTACTAAGAACCCGAACGACACGAAACGCCAAGAAACGTTTCCAACTTAGAAACGTTTCCAAGCGCGGGTCCGCGGATCTACTTAGAAACTTTTCCAAGCTTGAGTCTTGCGGATCCATTACAATTGAATATTCGAAAAACCTATGTTTTTATTAGTAAAAAGTCTGAAACAAAAAAATACCTACCGAAAAATTCGCAGTTTTTTACGAATTACGCAGCTAGAAATTTTCTTTGTTGCAGGTTATATGCGGTTCAATACTTTGTTCAAATATAAAATCGTACCTATATTTTAGATTGCCACTGCCACTACACATTGAGGGCGGATCAGACACAGGTACTCGGGTATCCGTGTCTTAATTACACGGTTCCTAATTAAACGTTTCCAACGGGTAAGAAACCCGTTTCCCGGTAGCAAAGAAACGGGTACACGGAAACGGGTACACGAAACCCGGACACGACCGAGAGCCCTGGGTGAGACCAGTGCCTTACCAAGATAGTCATATTTATAACATTTATCAATAAAATATAAATTTTAAACTTGTACAATTCTGCTTATATGTATTTCTTATTCGCACTAGATAGCACAACACTACAGTGGACTAGCTTGCGCACGCGCCGGTATCGGTAACGAGACTGCGAACCGTCGCTAACAGCCAGTTCGTGACTGTCTCTCGTCTCGTAACGACGTATTTCGTGTTACTCGCTTGTAGCTAAACTGGTGTTACTAAGACACGTTAGAGTAATAAATAGAAATGTTTTATTCTGAGAGTGTATTTAAAGATATACTTATTTGTCATTAGACACGTGATATTAGAATATAAATGATAATTATTAACGTGACAGAGCGTGCAATGATTTTATTGTGAGAAATGTTGATTCAAATTTGATTATTCAAATAAGATTTGTAATGCTTAAGCTAACACTAAAGAGATTTTTATAGTCCATAAATATTTTTTTAAATAAATATATTTAAATAAGTACCTACATTAATTTTAATGAAAAACATCAAATTAAGAAAACGCTTTTAGCAATTTAATGTTGGACAAAGTGAGAAACATGGCGAAACGTGAAGTTCAACATACAATTTTCTAAATACTCCATTAAGCATAAACCTCTCTAATTTTATTTAATGAGCTTATTTTGCAAAATTTTATACGATACTGTGCAATACAAATACTGATTGGACACTTCATGAAATAACATATCTCATTAAATAAAAAAATTAAAATGCTACTTAAAAGATATACTTCGATTTATAGATATATTCGATGTATTACTCATACTTAAGTAGGAAATACTTATGAGCTTTTGTTGCATCGTCCACAGCCTACTGCTTTGCCCGAAGGTAGACAGGTACCAAATGCTTTTTAGCATTAATTTCGCCATTTGTACAATAAAGGTTTTAACCTAAATAAATAGAAGCAATATTTTTAGATGAACTTTTTACCCGCTTAAAAAACAGGAGAAACACCCTTTAACACTCCAATATTGCCACTATACAGCTATAACCTGTATAGACACGATTGTCTGACACCATTAATCCAGTGTGAACAGTGTTGCAAGTTTAAGAGTTGATGGCAAGCACCACAAGTCGTCCAGGTATCGAAGTTTACTCGCTTTGATTGTAACGTGGCGAGACGCGCCGATGGCTGGGCTAAGGCATAGCAGGTAGCGGGTTAACTTAACCAACATGCAATGAGCATTTCATAAGAGCAATGGAAAGAAAAATGATGATCCACTCACTACACAAAGTAGTTAAAGAGTATTATTATTAAAGCGACCCTCTTGACAGGAAAATATCACAAAATATGAAAGGACATGATAGCGGCACTATTGGCTACAGAATTGTGTAAACAATTCACGAATTCATTCATAATAAATATGCATTAAAATAAAATTACTCAAAAACATGGCTCAGCAGTCTCAGCACACCTTATTAACAAGATCGACGTACCCTATTTCTGAGCGGATTATTTTGATACATATTTTTTTCAGTTGAGTAGCGAATCTACCCACGTGCTAAGCTGTAGGTTATATTTTACACAAAAATATTTATTTCTTTCATGTTTGTTTTTCGTAATTATATTATTTTTATCAATATGATACGTGTCTATCTATTAGATGTATATTTATAAATGAGTACCTTCAAAACAAGATTTGATTGAGCTTGTCGTTGGATGAATCGATTTCTGTAAGGGTGAAGATGCATATTCAACATGCGTACTAATTTTTGTGTGTAGAAAGTGGCCGTTTAGAGACGCCTAAGCATGCGTAAGGAAAACTGGACGCAGTATCTAACTAAACGGAATTTTCAATAGGCAGAATGCGTATGCATGCTTATTTGTGTACTATTATAATTATTTACTGTTCGCCAGCAGCCGCTAACTCTCCTCACTCGGGCCACCACATAAGCCCGATCGCTGATAAATTCTATCAATAACAGAAGCGAGAGATGTCGGCTGCCTTCAGTAGCGCAACCTCGCCCGTGTAATAAGGCGTTTAGACGTCTTTGTCTACCAACTTCGCCAATTGACGGATTGCAGGTGACATAAGGGAGTTATACGCTCACGCCTCTGGCAATTCGTCACTTGAGATGATTAGACAGATTCGCTGAAGGTGGAGGCGAGGTAATATAAGAGTGTTATAACACCCTTTAAGATAATGTTTTACTTCAGAGGTGCCGCGCGGATTACCTGATTTAGATTGAATAATAATAATTGCAATTATTTATTCAAATCAATATTATTAAGGACTAGAAGAAAATATTACTGAAATATAATATATTTTAGGCAGAACACGACCAATTTTTCATTTAATTAGTTTGATATGTGTAAAACTATCTTCCAAAGAATGTGGTATTTGACGTTTTTCCCTAATTGGATAAAAAATTGTCAAGATGGAAAGATTGTTAACTAAGTATGATAGCAAATTATGCTATTAAAAGACGCAAACATTAATTTATTTTAAGTTATTGTGTTCAAACTTAGATCCAGATATAAAAAACTTTTAAGTCTTGGCCCGTAGCTATTTATAAGATTAAAATTCAAAAGTTAAATTCCAAAGATTTGTACCTTCCAAGTTGGAAAGTCAATATTTAGTAGTTTAATTAGGTTTGTAGAGAGCTGTATAAATATGTCACCACTCCCACGCCGCTCTAATTTAAGCGCCTTTTAAATCTAACGATTACTTTTAGAACGCATCCTGGGTGCATAAAATGACGCTTCGGTGCAATGATATTTAAGTTAGCTGTTTGGTATTCTTATTGGCCGTGTGGTGACGGCAGTAAGAATACATTTGTCACCACTCCAACTCCTCCTGCGGGTGTCGTAAGAGTCGACTAAGAGATTGAAGTGTCACGACCATTATTTGATAAAAGATTGATGATGAGCAGCAGCGATGGGCATTTACCTCCTAATGCGTATAGCATAGTTAATAGGAGAGGCCTAAGTCATGCAGTGGTCTATCATAGGCTGATGCATGCATGCATTCTTATTGGATTGCAAACTTACATTTAGATATTAACCCCCTTATTCATAAACGTCTGTTAACTTAGCAAACCGCTAAGTATTATTTTTCCCTTTCTGTCTTATCAATATACTACGAGAGTGAAAAGGACTAACAATACTTAGCAGCTTGTTAAGTTAGGAGGCACTTATATAAGGGGGTAAATAAGGGGGTAATAGTCTCTAATCTACAGAGTAGCGGCCCGCAAATTTCGCAGATATCGAGGATTTGTCCGTGTCACTCTAATGCCATCTAATCCGGTTTCGAAGTTCACGGCAGTAGGCCAGGATTCATCAGATAGGAATAAAAAATAGGACTAAACAGACTATGAAGCAATCCGCAGTCAGAGTTTTTTTTTTATTTCATTGCGAGAATTAATGAAAGTAATGTAGATTAATAATAAGCTTATTGTATTATTAACCAGTAAGAATCAACCTACCAAGATTTTTGTAATATGGTTATGAATTTTACTCATGTTGTAACAAATAATAATCAATGACATCGTCATAATATTGTCTTGTGTCAATAATTATCAGTGATCGGATTAGGTAGTGCCATTTCGGGTGAATGACCTTAAACATTATACTTAACATGGATAAGCCTCGGGATCCTGGGACTTCAAAGTCCGGTAAAGAAGTAAAAATGATTGATTAAACCAATCATTTAACTACGAGTGTGAAATTAACAACTAGAAAAACATTAATAAAGGCACACATATGACAAAATTAGCTATTGTGGAAAAATACCCTTAAAACCAGGTTCGATAAGTAAAATTAGACTAATTTTTATCAATATCAAACTGAAAGTACACAAAATAACTATACAATTGTAAATTTTCGAACAACATTTTTACTTTTCATATTAAATGTCGGGCTTAGAAGTTATGTCCACACTAAGATAACGTACCGAAGTCCCGCGAAATGGCACTACCTAATCCGATCACTGATAATTATCGCCTAAGGGTCTCACCAAACCAATCGACGCGGAGTCGGCTTTCGCCGAGTGTTTTACACCACACTATTCGCATTTAGCCGATCGACCGTCTCCGCGGCTGAACACCTGCGTTAAGCAGTCTCAACCTCCTTACGGCCGCCGAAACGCTCGATCGGCTGCGATTTGCTACCGCAACAGTTGTAAAGCGGCGGTCGGCTCTCCCGTGCTCCGTCCTGCCGTCGAGACGTCAGACAGCACGCGTACAGCCGCTGAGTCCGACGAACAGATAGATAGGACAGCGGGTGATCGGCAATCGTAAATCTCATTTTTGGAGACTAGTTGTTAGTTGCTGTTCTTGAAATGAGAAATTGAATTCTCTACATGTTTGTTTATTTATGATTATTTAATATTATGACGCATGGAGACCTTATACATCTCTGAAACATTTAGTGAAATGTATCCGTTTGTTTTCTTTTTACTCTGACAACTAGAGACCTTTACATCTCTAGCAGTAGAATAATGCTTATTTTAACGTTAAACTAAAAACAATTGTATGCCCTTTTACATATATCTTTACATCTATACATTTCTCAAAATTCATTAAATTTATATAATTGTTCTGACTATTAGAGACTTCATCTCTAGTTAATGTACTATATCTGTATTTATATTAAATCAAATTTATGTTTCGTTTTTAATTAATGCATGTTAGCCGTAAGATGTTATAAAACTATTTTTTGAAAAAAGAAAGTCCCGCTGAGTTTCTTGCCGGATTCTTCTCAGGCAGTGGTGTAGGGTTAGAACCGGAGGTAGTTTTTTTTTCTCTCATTCGCTATTTAGTTTAACGATTCAAAAGCGCTCGTTGCTGGGCCTAATTGAATAAAGAATATTTTGACTTTGACTTTGACTTTGACTTTAGTAACTAGTTTGAAATTGAACAGACGTGTATGATTACGACAGTATTACTTCGTGTTGTCAGATCTATGGCAGATTTTAATGTGGGTAATAATTCAAATGAATAAATACAAACGCATCAGTAGCTACTTCGGCCGTCATCGGCTCTTTTCGGCCGTCGTCAGCTATGTTCGGCCGTCGAAGACACTGAACGGCTTCCGCCAGCTCTGACCGGTCCTTATCGTAGGTACTCGGCCGTGATCGGAGCCGTTCAACTCTTTCCGGCACCGTACGGCGGTATTAGGAGATTTAGGAATGCGAACGTGTGCGTTAGGCTGCAAACGGGGTCGTACGAATGCGAACAGCTTTACGGCAAAACGCCGTTTTCCCGTCGAAAGACGTCGTTTCGCGCGGGCCAAGCCGATTTACGATGTCCTCGCTCTTATTGCGTTGACATAAAGCTTTTTCCGTACGCGATTAGCCGAAACGGCGTCGACTAGTTTGGTGAGACCCTTACTTAAAAATTAGAATTTTATTAGGATGAATCTTTTATGAAACACCTGTTTCTAAGTAAAGTCATGCGAGCCAAATGCAACTGTGAGGTAACAGATGCAAACAATTGAAATTATTTCTCTTAATCTAGTTCTATGAGCTTTTGGAAGATACTAAGAACATTGTTTGATTTATTAAAATAGTAAGTAGGATCTTTTTACAAAACCCAATAGTTCTAGAGGATTTTCAATTAGTTGTAATTACCTCACAGTTGCATTTGTCCCGCATGATCTTAGCACTTTATTGATTAATATTATAATAGTCCTCTATGAATTTCGCTTATTCCGCTAAAAATACTTTCTTCCCAGAACATTAATATGCACTCTTTACAACACCAAAAAGGTATATATCAGCCGTATAAAAGCCATGCAATATGCAAGGCACCATCAGCAGCATTTTAGGGGCGCCCATCAATCGGAATGCTCCAGCCAGCGACATTACCATCCATCCCGATCGATCCAGGATGCCCGTGAGATATGTGGACTTTTACCCACTTTCCGAACTATGCTTTAACTGATGTTTTACGATTTGTTTTTTATTATGAACAAGTTTTTAGAAGTTTTAAATAGGCCTTGGTCATAAAGTAGGTACTCTTGTTAGGTAACAAAATTGAGATTACTTTTAATTGTTCATTCGTCGTAGTTGTTTTTTATGTATTAGGTATCTATTTATATGTATCTATCTTTTACATATGTGTCTTTTACATATCATCGCCCAGCCTTGATTGACCTTATTATGGTGCTAAGTCAATTTATACGAGTATGTATAAGGACATTAGACATATTGATTTATTTATTACATGGGAAACCTCTTATGCATTTTTGCTACCAAATAAAAGGTACCTTGAACTGGATTCCATTTTCTTATGAACTTAATTACATCGTGTTATTGTATAGATACCTTAATAAAGGAACTTAAATCAGTTATAATATTGTTATATTATGGTATCACTCGTAATATTATTTCATAAAAAAATCGCAGAAAACAGGATCGACTATTTGATAAATCGGTATCTAGCCACTTTACCCTGGGGCCCCACGAAGACAACTCAACTAATATATAAATGATTAGCGCTATGTATTAATCTCTTAAATAACATTTTGTACAAATAATTCGCGTTTGAAACATGACACATACGATTCGCATTTAAAAAATGTGAATAAAGTCTATCGTCATACGACTCACAATCACAACAATCTCAGTTGTATTATATCCCCCGATAAACATATCGCGGAACGACGTAAGCAGAAAGCTCCTTTCTATCAACGCGTCACAGATAACGAATAAAAGATAATGTCTATCCGCTATTTATTCGATTGTTTCTACTGCCATCTTCGGATCAGTAACTCAGGTCGGCCATAACAATATATCGATACGGAATGGTTATCGAATACAATACAGATAGCGTTCCGACGAAACGAAGATTCGACTTAAGCGTTTGACTGCTTTAACCTTATGGCTTTGGATACGCCACGCGAGTCCGTATTTAAATAAGAATAAAAGTCAAATTTTCGACACAAATATTTGAAGAGCGTAGATGTAAGTTTGTTTTCGTATATTAATAGGTGCTTCTAGCGATTTAAATAATTTAGTGAGCCGTTTTGGTCGCTAATAAACATGTCTGTGAGAGTGTCGACCTCGCGGCGGATAAATCGTTTAATCGAATGATAATCGTCTTGTTAGATCATTAGTCAGCGTTGTGACTAGCATCACTTATTCATAAATACTTTATCTATCTATTTAGTCAAAATTCTGCTTCTTTATTACGTCACTACTGTCTCGTGCTTAAATAATAATTTTACCATATGATTTGCCGCTTCGTGTATCATTAAATCATTACATATTCATAATATTTCATCGAACAGGAACCATAAATCTCCAATATCAAGATTTCTAATATTGAAATGATTTTCTTATAAGTGGGATTTGAAATGCTTGGACACATTGGACTAATGGCGCAATCTCAATTGATTCGTTGCCAAGTGAGGTACGATGGCATACCGCTATACTAAAAAGTAAAGAGATAATTTACACAACTGTAATATCCCCAATTCAAAATTTATAGTGCGTATTCGGCTGGATACCAAAATTTGGTTACATAATAACGATAATATAATTAAAAAATCATATGTCGCAGACTTTTTTTAAATTGATATTTGTTGTAATCGTGAGTATTAAGAAAATGTTAAGCATATTACTGCTCGGTATACTTACTTTCTGAAAGAGTCTAAAAAATCAGTGTCGCAAAGCAATTTTATTATAATAAACAATGGTTACCTCCGATGGAATCTAGGTAGATTCCAGGCTCAAATTATGCGCCTATAAAATAATAGTAAAGATTAATCACCTCATACATATTTTGAAAGCTGTAAAGAAATCTGATACGCTTTTAGCAAAATCGTAAAGTTTCGCATCTTCAGAAGCCATATTTAACATTAAAAACTTGATCAAAATCCATTAGTTCTAATTAGTTATTTATTGACACAACTATTTACTTAGACAATCAATTTGGTATTTCTCTCATGTTAATACAGTGATTTATATTAAAAAGTCGTGGAATAGTGATATATAGATGATGGTGTTGCTATACGACCGTTATAACACCATTTGCGTCTAGAACACGAATTTTTAATTATGTAGAAAATATTGTTGGACCAAGTTACAAAACTTGAGTATTTTTAGGATTATTTTATGCAGTTTTATTGAGCTAATGATATTTTAAAGTGAAAACTGTTGTTATATTTTGTGATTTAAGAATGTGCGATCTTTGACATGGACGTTCTTAAATCAACTTTTGACAATACTAATGAGAATATTTATGAGCTAAAGCTAGATTATGCAAAATGAAATGTCTGATTCAGGTAGACTATTACTAATTTATTAGCACTAAAAATCAGCATGCATATGAATGTACTTATTATGGCTACTTTAAAAATGGATATCACGTTGTGATGATATCGGGACAAGAATTAACAGCATTCTTAAGAAAAACAAATTCTTCTAGTTTTCTGCCTTATAAAATGCCAGGCTTATTTTTATTTATTTATTTTATTTTTACATATTTGGAGAACCAACGGCTAAAAAAAAAAAAATTTGAACTGTAAACAGGAAGCCAATTATAGAGACTCACAGATAGTTCCACGATGACAAAAAAACAGGTAATACTCACAAACTCACAGGTCCGCACTTCAAAACCAATCTCAAGATACAAATTAAAGTAACTTAACTGAAAGTACAATTGCAATTGCAATTTATTAAAGTAGTACTATTTAAATAGTAAATTTTAGGCATATTAATTTGACGTAATATTATATTTCTTAAAATGTATGACTGGAACTGAATTTTACTTGTTAAATCATTACCTTGAATTAGATACCATAACTTGGCCGCAGTATACCCACATCTTTCAGTGTATTATTATTATTTTTTTGTTACTTTTATATCCTAGCTGATGAAATTGATAGAAATAATTTTTTACACCTGTGATACTCTGTCCAATAACATTAAGAATCAGTGTATTATATTTATCACAAAAATATTTGTTCATTGATGAAGATTGTGTTTTTTACATATATTGGCGAATAAAATATATTTATTGTACGGTCAAGTTCAAAAATAAGTTTTGAAAAATGCAAGCCTCCAGAAAAATGCAAGGCTTCGTCCTTCGAAAAACTTGGGTCCACATGTACCAAAAATAAAAATTGGAAAAATTCTCTTATAAATATGTTAGGACGTCCTTATTACCCAGAATTAAAGTGCACCGGGAAATATTTTTGAGCATTTTTATAAACACCTTATTTTGCCTTTGACTGTACTAATCGTCGCTTTCGTGTATGACTAATGTTATATATCCGTTTTCAATGTTTTGTTTCTAAATAATCGACATTATTATTGTATTGGTATTATTGATATAAGAATATATTTTAAAAAATATCAATGTAATATCTAATGATATTTGTTTAGCTATATTATTGCATTTCGTGTTCTATTTATTTTGTTAGCGGGTGTTTAAAGCTGTATTTTTAATTTGTTTTCATAGCTGAATTATGTGTTCCATCTAGGCTATTAAAATCTTGATTTATTGATAAACATTTAAGTACTAAAACCTCACTTTTAATGTCCCAAAGTTGTCGATCAAATGCTCAAAATATTAATATTTAAATAATTTATGCATATCACGAGAATCTGAAATATTTATTGCTATTTTGATTATGTTTGCATAATTTGCTTAATTAATTACACTGTCAAGTATTCTGAGATATTTAAAAATACGTAACATGTATTTTAAATACATTTATAAATATAAACACCAATATTTTGAATACTGCATTTTAATATGATGCGCTCAGATACTAAAATTGTTCATTTCCTCAAATTCGTGAGTAGCTTTTCTCACCTACATTTCGTAATGAGACTCAGTTGTAAAATAAAATAAACATCGTGGTATAATATTACACACATTGACATAGTAAGCTTAGATAGTAGGTAAGCTTAAGATAAAATATGTGATGTGGTTATAAAGCAACGTGCGATATACTAGAAAACAATTATAGGACCACAACTGAAAAACAATGTTTTTTATAATAAATACACTGACATTCCCTCACCAGGGTTCGAACCAGGGGCCTCCAGCTTCGCAGGGTCACTTGAAATAGGCACAGGTTCAGATGTCGTCGTTACTATATTTTACGATAATTGTTTCATACCGGCAGCCTATACTGGATATAGCCCTCTCGAATTGACACTTCGATCTCTTAGTTGACTCTTACCACACCCACGGGAAGAGTTGGGATGGTGACAAAATGTATTCTTACTGCTGTCACCACACACACATACATCATCATTATATCAGCCGAAAGACGTCCACTGCCGAACATAGACCTCCACCAAAAATTGCCACAATGACCGGTCTACACCACTCCTGCGACCTTCACTACATACGATACACATACACGTTTATTATGACTAAAATGCTATTTTTTTTTTCAGCCTGGTTTAGTGTCCGACTAAAATGCTCATTAAATATTGAAATTCACAAACAAAAATTTTGCTGGTGGTAGTAGGACCTCGTGCAGGGTCCGCCCGGATAGCTACCACTGTCCTACCCGTTAACGTGCCGCTAAATGGCAGTGTTTGCACTGCTGTATTTCGGTTCGTGGGTAAAATAGCCGGTGTAATTACTGGCATAGATAGAGGCAATCCATGTAAGTCCTCAGGGTAGGCAGTGCACAAGCGATTTTCTGATCATTATGTCCATGGTTCTAAGTTCCTGCTTCCCATCAGGTGGGCTGACAGCTCAGTTATCTACCTTCGTCACATATACAAAAACACAATTGAAAGCTACCATATCGCTCCCGTAGTCGTATAATGATCACTACAACACCATTATACGACCAGACGAAATGCAACAAGACAGACGAGCTAATTCGACCTAGCAACACTGCAGTTGCAATCCGCTACTCGCGTTTCAAACTAAGGCGAGGTGCAGACGTGGCACTAAAATGTCATACAATATTTATTCGGTTACTGCCATAATTATTCGTGAAATACATCTGGGTGGCACCACGGACTCCGTAAAGTGTTCAAAACATCGGGATGTACCTAATTGATACGAGTACGCGATATAATTAGTTTCCAATATTTTGATTAAAAATATTTGATATTATAATTGTAAAGTGGATTATTGAAATAAAGATAGTTATATTTTCAAAATGATTAATGTAATGTAATGTCAACGTTCTCAACCGGATAAAGGAGAGGAGGTGCCTGTTGACAATCATCGCCAACAGAACAGAAGAGGGAAGATGTTAGGACCTTATACGACACGACGAATTAATTAAGACCATCATAGAAGGAAAAGTAGAGGGGAAGAGGAAAAGAGGAAGGCCGAGAAGGGCGTACATGGACCAAGTGAAAGAAAAAGTAGACGTCGTGTCGTATCAGGGTCTTAAGGAAAAGGCAATGGAAAGGACCACATGGAAATTGCTCCACAGACAAGAGCCCTGCTCTTAAGTTTATGATGATGAATGTAGTGTCAAGTAGGTATTAAGATCTATTTTGTATAAACTTGTATTCCACGGTATATTTTTATGTGAGCGTATTTACCTTTAAGTTACGCACTGTGAAACTTATGCGTATTTCTTTCAAAAATAGCGTTTTAGTTAAAGATTTTGAAGTGTCATTTTACATTTTGTGATCCTACTGGAAAGCGCAACAACTGCCCGAGATAAAAAATATATGTATGTATATACACCGTGTTTTTATTGATTTCCGTTAAATTAAAGGGAAGCTTATTTAGGTCAAAACTGATCTATTTCTCTAAGAAACTAGTGTCTTAACTCTTACTGTTATTGAGTTATTAAAAAAATAAGTTTAATGACTGAACAAGTGTATTGCAACCTTTATTACATCCTAATGTTACTTATTTTGACATGTGCCGTCAGCAGCCGTCAGTCGCCCGACATCTTATTTTTAGGGTTCTCTCACACTTACCAGTACAATTATTATGTATGAAAACGAAAAAAAAAATTTTTTTTCGAAATTAACAAAAGCCGATATATCAGGCCACTTCTATTAATGTACCAAGTAACCTGTCCAATTTAACGGAAATCAATAAAAACACGGTGTATATAATTTTTTTTTTATATTATAGGGTATTCCATACCCTATACACAAGGTCTAGGGACACTGTTTTCTAAAACTACTGGCGGCTCATACCCTCTTTCACTATATAGCCACAGAATCATTAGTAATATTTAAAAATATTACCTTTTCCTCATTGTATCCATACCTTAACACTCGCGTCTTAAGTTTCATTCATAAGTGGATGTCAACCGCCATACAGGAACTTCTTGCTATTTCCACCTTACATAATATTAGGAATAAGGGTCAAAATCACGTGGAACGCCTGGATACGGCACGGGACGTGGGTTCAGGTTTCGAGAGCGACTTTACGCCTACTTTGTATGTTAGCGATTATAAATTAGGGTTCCTTTGTAAAGAAGTTATATTTAGGACAATTAGGGTAAATCCATGTAACTGTAACGAACGTGACCATTTAATGAATTGTCATCCCACACTAAATCTGGATAAGTAATATTTTGATATCTAGACATAAAAACAGTAAAATTTGAACAAATATTTAATAAAAGAACATGCGAGAAAATATGTGCCACTTTTGTTTGACTCTTGCATGGAATTGTCCATTAGGACTCCTAACTAATATTTATATTAAGTTCTTGAAAACTCTCAAGTATATGCAATCACTTATTAACGTATTTTTTGTCTCATTTTTGCGGTACAATATTGTAATTTAAATAATTAAAATAAGAAAATGTAAAAGATGTAGGTATGTAATATAATTGGTCTTTAGCACCAAAATGTTTTTGTCTGGTTTATTTCCCAATTGGTCTATTTGATCTTGTAAGAAAATGTATAATAATTTGAAGTACTAACTAGAAAGACACAAAAAATGCTAAAAAAAGCCCATAGTGGAAAATGAGTAAGGTTTGTATTTTCTTTATAATATACAATATGTTTGATTAGATGAACAATGTGTGTTTTTTATGGTGTATACGTTTAAACAAGTGTTTAGCAGCTACAAAAACCTATGGGTGGACCACTTGAAAGTAAAGACATATATGCAATAGGTATGTTTTATGTGGTAAATATATTTAAAAGAAATGTTCACAAAACCGCTTTACGGCAGGTGACAAAACATTGACATAACATCACACGAACATTCTAAAATACAGAAATAAAACTAAAACAACGTCATTTGAAAAGCACTCAAATTGTAACAATCCACAAAATTGGAGCACAAAAGTCGTAAAAAAGTCGTATATTTTATTTTTCCGCTCAACAGTTGCATGTGCTGTCAAACCAAAGTCATATTAAAGCTATATAATAGCTTTAAAAACATTTAAATCATTTTATGATTTAAGCATCTTTTAATGCAACTAAAAACCTAATTAAATACATTTTTAATGTATATTTTACAGCTCCGTTTCTGCTATTTTACGATTAAATAACGGAAAGTTGTCATAATTATGTAAAGTTTGATCTTATATGAATGACGATTACGTGTCGGGCCACACAGGCAGCGGTTTACGAGCGCGCCGCTCGACAACTGTTTACGCGCTTTTATTGACAACTAAAACTGCTTTATAGCTGCGCCTATCCTAAATATATTTTATTAATGATCTTGCCGCTACACTCTGATTTTATGGCCGAACAATGAAAGCGATTAAATATATGGTGTTGTCAAATTCGGTCGTTAAATTACTGATCGATTAAAATTATTGACTCCATTTTTTAACGAGGTTGACTTGGACGTTTTTATATTCGTCATTTTAAAAAACACAATTAATTATTAATGTAATGAAGCTATTAACATGAGTATAAAAATACACGTATTTTTTTCCCATTTGCTAATTGTTGTTTATTCAAAACTATAACTTAGGCTTGATTTCAAATTTTTTTTTAAGGATGAGGCTTACTCTAGGATAGTTTAGTTATATCAAAACTCCATGTCTCTATGTAGAGTATGTAGTCTATGTAAGAGTAAGCGTTATTTTTCGGGAAAAATGTTTAGATATACTCGTAGTATGAAATGCATAAGCATGCGTACGCGTGCTGGTAGCTGAACTTGGTGTCATACAAGACTTCCTATAGACAAAATGCCTACGCATGCTGATATTATGTTCACTTAAAGTCTATTTCAAGCAATTTGTAGTGTTACGTTCTAGAGACATCGCTTTTAATGGCTAAATAATCATATATGAGTGAGTTTAGTAAAACGTCCCACTTTGTCATTTGCCATAAAGTTTGTCAGTTTATTCATATGAAGATACAAGGAAATCTCGGCTTTATGGTAAGCGACAAAGTGGGACATTTTACTAAAAACTAACACATATGCGAAAACGACAGACAGCTAAGATTGACAGGGGATTCATGTCACAAAAATACACTGTTTACAAACACGAGGCCTTATCTTAACGATCAATAGGCCCGAACAGTGATTTATGAAGTCCGGTGTAGCCCCCGTTCGGCTATTTACTGCCCCATACGGTTTTACAACTGATTTTATCAGTCGTTAAACTTTTACGAACTATTCATTACGGCGTAAAGTTTTGACTTGGCTTTACATTTACTATGGCAAGCGTGTGTCCAATTATATCTCCGTGAAAATTAACTTTGCGGTAAGTTTAAAGATTCATTGAAGAAATTATAATTTATTCGTGAATTAATGAAAACAATCGTTTGTCGTTAAGATATGAGTGATAATCGTGAAAGTGTAAATCAATATAAAGGGTCCACGGAAAAAACATGTCCAAAGCTTAAATCGGGGCAAATTCACACCTATTCTGTTATTCTGTTAAAAGTAAGGTGGTTTTTCCTTCTGTAATTTGAATTGACCATGTTCTTTCCGTGGAACCTTCATATAATGAAAACAATTCAATATTTTATTTGAATTTTCCCCAGTTCAATGATTTTCCGTAAAAAATGTAGTGAAGAACTATCCTTTAGATATTGGATAATATTTCCATTCTCATTTTCTTTATTATTTATTTTCTTTATATAATATTTTTTGCTATTAGTCTAATTAACTAGTCAGTCTAGCTTTGAATTCCCTCTTTTTTAGGGTTCCGTAGCCAAAATGGCAAAAACGGAACCCTTATAGATTCGTCATGTCCGTCTGTCCGTCTGTCCGTCTGTCCGTCTGTCACAGCCGATTTACTCGGAAACTATAAATGCTACAGTAACGAAATTTGGTGAAAATATGTGTTGTATGAACCGCTACAGGATTATGATACTAAATTGTAAAAAAAGCCATTGGGGTGGGGGCCCTCCATACATGTAACTGAGGGATAGAATTTTTTTTTTAGTTTTACATAAGCGTGTGGGGTATTATTAGAAAGGTCTTTAAAAATGATATGAAAGTTTATACATCACATTTTTATTTAAGCAAACGTTTTCGAGATATCAGCTCTCAAAGTCTGAAAAATGTGTCCCCCCCTCTATTTTTTAAACTACGCAATATAAAATTCTGAAAAAAATATATGTTATGCACATTAATAAACTCTATCAACGATTTTTGGTTTGATTAAATTATCTCCTATAGTTTTTGAGGTAGGTTGATTTAACTGTATTTTTTTTAATAATAAATTGATAATGGTACGGAACCCTTTGCGCGCGAGTCCGACTCGCACTTGGCCGGTTTTTTATATCAATGATTGTAATTATTAAACCAATTGCGGGAAATATAAAAGATTGCGTTCGAAAAACATACATAAAACACAATACATGCCAAAAGGCGGAAATACCCTTGAATCCAATTGAATAAAACTTGGAGAGTTAACCAAATATACTCAAATGCTTTTAGTACAATAAACTTTAGTTGAAGTAGATAATCTTAACAATTAGAAAATACATTTTTCAGCTAAAGACCCACTGACAATCTATATTTTGAAGATTAATGAATAACTTATTATTACTTTATTGCATTATCATTGCCTTACAATCAAAATCCAACCGCTTTTCAACGAAGCTCACAATTTCAATCCTTTTACACACCCGCAACCAATAAACTTCTGAAGAAGCGGTTGTCAATGCCAAACAATATCTTAAACCGCAACTAAGTGATTTAAGGGTGATAATTGTCTACTCAGCTGTCAAAGGGTTGTCAATAAAATGGACCCTAAAACGGGTCTTAAGCGGTTCTTGAAAGAGTGTCGGTGGCAATTGTTTTCTCGTATTCATAAAAAGGGCAGTAAAGTGGCCACCACTGTGGAATTAGTATTGTTGGACCTGAGAATTTGGTATTGTGTAGATTTTTAGTTTTTTAAGATCTTGGCGATTGGGTGCTGTAAAAGCGATAGTTTTGTTACAAATTAGCAGAAATTAAGGCAAGAGTTCAACATTGTTTTTGGGAGTCCGGTGTGAATTTGAAAATGAAGACAACAAATTCGTAAAAAACTATTTTGGACTCTTCATTTAGCCTTTTATCGCCGGTCATATGTAGGTTTCGCATATAATTGAACTGTTACGAGGGGCGTTCAAAAAGTAATGAAAATAATTGTTAGACACGGCACCATAGTTTAGTCTTCATTCCTATTTACCCCGTCATTCCTTACCCCTTTTTACGGTACTATGTACGAACTTGAAAAGGGCGTATTGGAGTCAAAAACGGTATAGTTAAATGTGAGCCTTTTTGTTTTAGATACTTATGATTTTAGGATTCAGTGATAAGATAACATGTAAAACTTAAAACAAAGAAGTATGAGATCCCCTTTATTTTGATAACGATGGCATAAGTGCATAAATACGAGTATACTTCTGTGATAACTGTAGGTAAGTATAACATATTTTAGTTCTTATCACAAGCTATAATAATAATAATATCATAGTGCATACTTACATGTTAGTATTTAATCTGTTGGGCTCTAATAGAGTATTACAATTATTTTATTTGCATTGACATGCTTTTCTATACTTTATTGTGGTTTGAATGATTTATTGTGTTGTAAAAAATTGCTCTTCTATATTTTAATTGTAACTATTATAAGAAATAGGTAACTTGATATCAGATAAAATTGTAAGTAAATGAATACAAAAAAATATAAATAAAATAAAACCATTATTAAGTACTAGTCAGATATTTCTTGCGGTATTTCTTAAAGAAAAGTTCCATCAAGAACATTATACTCAGGTAGTACCTTACACAACAAAGTAAAAGCTTTAAGTACATATTAAATTTTACGATCACCAAAAACTTACGCAACTTTACTACGTGAAGACAAAGAAACCATTACAATACTTCCGTTACAGTTTATTCAGAAACTAAAGGCACTTGATATGTATGGGCGTTCCTTTTACGCAAACGCATTTACTTACCGCACAGTACCTTGAGTGATTTAGTTCATGAATTATAATATTTCGTCGCTTTACTTACGGCACCTCGTATCTGCAATACGGACTTGATGGAAAATACACCCGTATTCTATGTGAAATAAAGGCGACATTCCCATGAATTTATTGCAGTTTAAACGAGGTTGAATACATATAGAAACGATTTATTAAGAGAGAAATACTGTGAGAATGAGCGAACATGTAAATTAATGAGGCTTAATGTTTCTACTACGTTGGGCAGATTAACATCTACTAGTAGTACTGGTGTGATTTCTCCGTTTTTTTTGTTCGCATTTACTAAGTTGCTTTGGTAGACATTGTTTTTGTTGACGGGATTCAAAGCTTTAATAAAAAACCGGCCAAGAGCAGTTCGGGCCATGCTCAGTGTGGAACCCTACACTAGTTACATACATACATACATCATCAGCCTATGATAGTCCACTGCTGGACGTAGGCCTCTCCTATTAACTATGCGTATAGACGCATTAGGAGGTAAATGCCCATAATCGCCACGCTGGGCAAGCGGATTGACGATCGCAGTAATGTGTCCACTATGATGACGCTGCTGCCCATCATCAATCTTTTATCAAATAATGGTCAGAGACACTTCAATCCCTTAGTCGACTCTTACGACACCCGCAGGAGGATTTGGGGTGGTGACAAATGTATTCTTACTGCCGTCACCACACGGTCAACACTACACTAGTTAGTAGTAGTTATAAAACGGCTCGACCGATTATGTTTGAAATAGCTTTATTATAAAGTACTCTTGAAGCCCAATGTTAATGATTATTTTCATATTTTTTAGACCCACGGATCAAAAGTTACAGGGTAAACACTTTTTTTTAGTTCGGAGCGGTTATATCCGAAAATATTGTTTTTAGAAACTAACTTTCTTATAGAACTCTTAAAAGACCTGTTCAATGATTCCCCACACTATAGGATTACTACAAAACTACCAGTATTTTACAATATTGTATGCTACTTTTGCGTAAGTTAATTATAGTTTTTGTTTAACAAAATAGCACTTCGCTAAAAAGCTCAAAATTATTGAGGCGTAGGGTGCGGCTCCACTGACGCGGAGCGGAGCGGAGCTATGGGAGCTCGGCCAATGAGACCGCATCACAGTGTTTCGAATTTTGAATTTGAAGAATGTAATTGGTCAATTTTGCACAGCTTCGCTCCGCTACGCGTCATTGAAGCCGAACCCTTAGGTATTTATTTATTGTATGGCATTTACACACTTGTCATTACAACAACAAAGAGTAGAAATTAAAATTTACAATTTAGCAGATATACACTCGCTTTGTCAGTTCTTTCAAATTCTCAACAGATCGTCAGTAGGTTAGGCTATTCAATGAAATATTCTATAAAAAATTGTAAAATATTAATTACAAAAATATTAGATATCAAAGAAAAAATACCAACGCTGAAGGTGGGATTAATTTATTCCTTAGTTTAGCTACCCAACGGAGGAAGTATTCCAAACCTTTACAATTATTCTATGAAACGTCCTCAAACTAACGAGTAAAGCACGTATTAAACCAAAAAAACATATTTGCACAATTGTGCACATTCTATCTTTGTGACCAAATCGGCTACCGATCCCACAGACCAATTTCAATGCAAGTGTTTTGAATACGAAGACAAAGTATAGAGGGAGAAAGCAGGATTGTAAATCAAGCGCGCAATGGGTCATAAATTAAAATAAACTATGCGCTTTTATTTTTAAATGTTATTGTTGGAGTGACACGGCGATTTTGTCGCAGCTGTTTGTGTGTGGTGTAATGCAGCCTTTACAATGTTTTTTTTTTTAATTGAAATAGTATTCAATTTTAGTATAATTTACTAATTTCTGATTTGTTTGTACGGTATGTGTTTTGTTTCGTTATTAAGAAATCCATGATTAAATAAATATATTTTTCTATTTTAAGTGTCGATGTATAGTAAATGGTTCTCTAAATCATCTCCGAAAATTGTTTGTACGAATATTACATCGCAACCAATTTTTCGCATAAAGTCATTTCGCCGAATGATCACGTT
The DNA here is from genome assembly GCA_025490895.1 of Thaumatotibia leucotreta. Lineage (NCBI taxonomy): Eukaryota > Metazoa > Arthropoda > Insecta > Lepidoptera > Tortricidae > Thaumatotibia > Thaumatotibia leucotreta. The sequence continues at coordinate 6,424 of JALPQI010000685.1, read as the reverse complement.
CCAGTTGAATTTTATGAAATCGTTTCATTTCCCATCTAAATGGTTGGCAATTCAATATTTGGGCTTGGTTTTTAATTGGAACTTTTTATAATACATATTTTCATGTGGTTTATGGTTTAGTTGGTATAATATACATTTAGTTAACTAATAACAAAACAGTCGGTTCTGGCGCTTCGCCGGCCGCTGCCGCGGCACTCTCGCTTCGCTCGCTCGGCTCGCGCGCTGTAAGGCCGCAGTTTCACTTAACACTCCTCCTCGCTTCGCTCGTCGTCGTACCTAACTGGACTCTGTGAAATGTTTTTTTAACGGTATTCTTTGTGATGCAAGTTCAGAAAATTGTTAATGCTAAAAAATATCCACATATATGATAAGGACTAGTGAAAGATTTAACAAATGATGAATATGCTAAAAGCATTGTGTCAACACAATAATCCGTTTTATAATAATTCTGCCAAATGAAACGTTGTCATACAAAAATTTGCTAATAGTTGGTTGTCAAAGTGAACCATCGGCGAAATGTTGGTTGGCAAATGAAATTCGGGCAAAAAAAGTTCGGAGAAAAGGCAGAACCCCATAGTAAATAGATACAACGGGAAAACATAATTGATTTAAACTTTCACGATTATCACTCATATTTTAACGATAAACGGGACTAATCAGTCTACCACGGGTGTAACGTCATGCCCGAAACGTAAGGCATATTAAACGTAAGTAAGTATACGCGATAAAGTCATATAAGTATTTGAGATAAACATACCAATATCCAGGATTCGGGTCCGGAACTTCCAGATTCGTCAGCTATAAGCTACGTACTTTGAGTATATTTTATAATAAACACCTACACTTTCTTCTGTGTCATTATGTGCGTTCCTGACCTCTTAAAATACGGAGAAAAAAGGACAAGAGGGCCAAAATTATGGATAGTACCACATCGTCAATAAAATTCATTGATGTTTAAATTTCATTTCAATTTGACATTCACTATCGTAAATAATATAAGATAGTATGATGAATGTGTAGATAATTTTGAACAACTTTTATTACAATACTTATCAATATGTCTATAAGACTGAAAGAGACTAAACAATACTTAGCAGCTTGCTAAGTTAAGATACGTTACCTATTAAATAAGGGGGGGGTAAAGTGTATATTTATGTAACACAATTATATCGTGCTATTTACTAATATAATAATGAAGATATTGCGAGAGTGGGGAGGGCATTAAATTCTCTTGTGATTTAGTATGGACGCCATAGAGAGAGGTTTTACGAAACGACTTAGCGATGTGTGGCCACGAGACAGGCTGGTGCTTACGCGGTAGCGGTTTCAATATGAATATTTAAATCAACTAGATCAAACTTTGGGTTCGAGATTCATATTTAAATAATATTTTTTACAATATATTGAAGTGAAATATGAAAATTAAATCATCACGGAAAGAGATGAGTTATGTGCGAATAAAATAGATGAGTAATTCACTATGAAGACATCGTTTCTTGCAACATTTTCTTATTCTGAAACGGATTTCAACGATCATCAACATGATCCATTGCTTTTTATCAGTACATAATTATTTTACAAAATTATTTTATTACCTTTTTAGTACAGATGGTGCGTTTTTAGGCTCTAGTGCGAGAAGTGTGTCATTTTACGTTAGGTCCAAAACTTCGGAGGGCCATCTGTACTAAAAAACGTCGTACGAGACACGTGCAAAAACGAAACTCGTCACTCGTGTCGATTAAAACACTCCCTATCGGTCGTGTTTTAAAACATTGCCACTCGTTTCGAATTTCATGTTTTTCGCACTTGTGTCGTAATGTACTATTATATCACTAATTTATGTAAACAAATCCTAAATGCAAACATCGTTGTTTATTTCCAAATACGTACAATTCAAATCCATAAAATAAATCTACCTGAGGTACAATTAGTATATATTAAAGACGAAACTTAAGCCCCCTGGGCAACGAGATAGAATGACTGCGACAAATACAAAGAATTGTTGTATATTCAACGGTGATCTTACCAGTAATAAAATATTTTTTCCTAACTAGTGCGGAAAAGTAAACTTTGCGCACGCTTCGCGTGAGTTAATTTCTTTTTTTAAGGCACTTGTTATGAAAAAAGTCGTTCGATACACGTGTAAAAACTTCATTTTAACTCGGGTGATTGTCGCCCTCGTTTCAATCGGGTTCCAACTTTCACCCTCGACGAAAAAAATGTTTTTTGCACTTGTATCGAAATGTACTATTACTAGTAAATTCCGAGTCACTCTCAAGGACAAATTTAGCGCAAAGTATCAAAAATGTGGATACACACCCTACTACTATTAACATAAGGTCGTGAATAGATATGTTATGCACTATGCGTTCATCTTTTATTTACTTAGGTTGCCTTTACATTGTCATAATTTTCTTAATCCTAATCCGCTCGCTCCCTGGCCCCACCGACCAAATCCCGCCCTGCGCTTTTACACCCATTACGACTGACAAAAACGCGTATAATAGCAAAAATAAATATTATTTATTACTTCACGGTGGGTTAGTTTCATACAAAAAACCCGAGTGAGTTATTACCCGTATTACGGCGCTGTATCGACTTCTATGACCATTTTGTTTATGGGGTTTAGTGCGTCACGGTGACGCGTACATTTGAATAAATGGTCAAGTGTGAGTCAGTCACTAAATTCTTAATAAAAAAGTACGTATGAAGACTATGAAGTTTTTAAACGAACAGGTACCAGAAATAAATAAATGTATAAATTAATAATATGATTATTTAATTATTGTGTTTCGTTACTTGTCTTTTGTTTTAGCGTCATCTACTCTATGTTTAAACTGCTTTTATTCCGCTTCCTTAAGATTGTCTGGAACAGATCGCTTTTTATCGATAAGACCGCCCATTGTAATACCTATACTTATAACACTGTATATCTGTTTGGTGTGCTATAAAGAGTATTGTATTGTATGACTTTTTATAATCAAACACATATTTTAAAGATCCAACTTGTCAGCTAATATGTACCTACTTAAAGTACCTATAGTCACAATCAAACATAATATTATGGTACAAATTATATATTTTGATGACATTACAAGATCTATAACGTTTGTCAGTACAAAATAAAAAAAATGTAAACAAATATGGCTGACTTTCCATAGCATTTGACGTTTTTGACACATATCGTGAAACACGTTCGCAGATATATTATTACGTTAATACTAATAAATAACAATAATTTTATTAAAAAATGTATGTGAACTCAAGGTTTACGCTTTTTGAGTTGGCAATAAAACCAAGATACAATACAATACAATTTTTTTTTCGTGGCAAATATAATAACAAGGATGAAAAGACAAAACAAAACAGACGAATACGGCATTTAATATTATACCACGAAGATAGTGTTATAAAAGTGCGTTATTAAATAATGCAAGGGTTTAGGTTTATTTACCCTTTTTTGTTATCTACTGGCGAACGGTATATAGGTAAATTGCTAGTAACTGGCCACTCTCCACTAACTGGACACCTTATATAAAAATGAACTCTATTATGTGCTTATAGTTACAATTCATTTTAAAGCGATGTGTCATGTCAATGTCTATCACTCTCCCTCTTCCAAAATGAATTCTAATAATAAGTATATAGAGTTAATTTTTATATAAGGTGGCCAGTAACTGGAGGGTGGCCAGTTACTAGCAATTTACCCTATATATCCCTGGTTCATCTTAGTTGTGCAATAAAAACCCAACGGTCCCTAAAACTGTTATGCCGAATTGCCAAACCATTCCCAACCTTTTCACCTTAAAAACACGATTCACTAGGAATATTAAAGTAAGTGAATTTGGTAAAATGGCGATGATTAAAGAGCCGTAAATATTCTAATTTAACACCTCATACGAAACAGTTATTCCTTAAAGTTCGGAAAATGAAGGCACGTATAATATATTGGCTTGCATTACTGCTAGACGCATTTACTTTCCGCATAAACTCTGTAAGACACTTAGGCTGTTTCAGAAATGGGTTTTGAGTAATTGCGATAGGCATGGGAATCATGAAATATTCTATTGTGTGTTCGACGCTTTCTTAGTGGTAAAGGAATAATGATGATGTCTTTATAATTTATAACATATTGCATAATTTGGTGCAAACTAGTACTTTATAAAGCGTAACAGTTCCATATAATATTTCTATTGACAGAATTAGTTCCGGGTAAGGCTCAATTTAATATTATTTATTACGTACAATTAATTTATATTTGTATTGAGTTAAATTGAGGAGTGTCTTTTAAAAGGGGTTCGTCGAAGTGAAGGCTGTCTCGTCGTCGAGCTCGTTGATGAACGCTGCGTCGAATGTGTGAATAAGAGAATAGCATAGCTGTACATACATCACATGTGATGCATTTGAAGGTATTGATGATACGTGAATGCAGCATATATGTATGATGCACGACCCTATTTAAATATAGGGATAAATTGAAATTTGCACGAACGAGCTAAGCTACGTTATCTTACCCGCACGTATCAGTAGCTAATAGCTATGCTATTCTCTTATTCACACATTCGACGCTGCGTTCGTCAACGAGCTCGACGACGAGACAGCCTTCACTTCGACGTCGAGCGCAGCGCTGCGAAAAACGGTATTCACTAACGTAGAACAGCTCGTCGTCGAACTGTAGGTGGTAACTCTCGACGCAGTGTAGTTCCAGCTCACGCCGCATTCGTCACCGAGCGCTAGTGTCGTTTAAAGTGCATTAGTGAATACCATTTTTAGGCTCGACGCTGCCGCTGCGCAGCGCTGACACAGCGCTGATAACAAGGCGGTTTCCTTAGTGAATAACACTGCTGTAAAAAGTGACAATTTGATAAAATTTGGTATTGGCGGACTTTTAATACTGTTGCCAGGTTATGCTTGAAGTTTTGTTTGAGAATTTGCACGTGAGAGGTGACCTTATCGATTTTCGCTGCACATGGAAAGTTTTAAGTTGATCACTCACCGTTTTCGTTAGTGTTGAGCCAGCGGTAGGACGGTCGCGGCTGCTGCTTCGAGCGCATCTCTACGCCCAGCCGCCGCGCTCAGTCACCCGCATCTGAAAACAAACACATTCTTCAGGCTGACTCACACTGGATGCGTGTGCGCACGTGCGTGCGCGTTGTAGTGGCTTGGCCTTTAAAGGTACATTCAGACCAAACTGTAATATATGTGGGTAGTTGTGTTGTACTATTAGGCGCCGACTGTATGTGGGTAGGTTCTCTATCACACAATAAATTATAGTTACGAACGGACGTGTTTCTTTGGTGCTCCTCATCAGCCTCGACCCTGGACTCAGGACATATCTTACACAAACGAGCATTCGCTATTCTAACCCCCTACTCTACGAAATTCGATCGTTACACGAAACGTGATTCGTTGATTTCGTAGAGTGGGGGATAGAACAGCGAATGTTAGTTTGGTCTGAATTCACCTTGTAGAACGTAGAACCGATGGTTGTTCTTGAGTGGCGGCTACGTACAGTCACGTCTAATAATATGTATACATATATTGATTTAAACTTTCACGATTGTCACTCATATTTTAAAGACAAACGGGTCTTAACGAAACGTCAGGATATAATTAAACGTAAGTTTACGCGATTAAGACCCGTTTGTCTTTAAAATATGTATACATTTCGGAACGTATATCAAAGTCATAAGGATCAAAATCGTAAACATATTATTAGAGCCGACCATACCAGTAGCCGTACCATGAGCATTGATACATAATCGTTTGTTCGACATTTGAATTTGTTATTATTGTTGTGTTATAATCTAACGACTAACATTAATTAATATTTTTTTTTATTTTACGTGATTCAGTCCTTATAGGCCGTGTGGTGACGGCAGTAACAATACATTTGTCATCACCCCAACTCCTCCTGCGGGTGTCGTAAGAGTCGACTAAGGGATTGAAGTGTCACTGACCATTATTTGATAAAAGATTGGCGATGGGCAGCAGCGTCATCATAGTGAACGCATTACTGCGATCGCCAATCCGCTTGCCCAGCGTGGTAATTATGAGCATTTACCTCCTAATGCGTCTATACGCATAGTTAATAGGAGAGGCTTACGTCCAGCAGTGGACTATCATAGGCTGATAATGTGAATCCTTATTGGGAGCTGTAATCTTATTTTATTGTATTTTTTTCATCATCATCATCACATCAGCCAAACACTTATATTTTTGTGTAATTAGTTGTCGTCATAAAGTTCCAGGAAATGCAAGTCTTTAATTTTTTTTCCTATTATACATATATTTTCCTGTACTTTACGACTATTTTCAGTTGCAACCTAGTCGTAATTTCACCAGTCATGTATGCTCAAATTCATTAACCAGTTTTAAATCAGGCATATTCTCAGAAATCTTGAAAAATCACTTCTTGAAATCG
>JALPQI010000684.1:0-13573 GCA_025490895.1 Thaumatotibia leucotreta | reverse complement strand
CTAGGCGGTAGGGGGCTATAGGAATTAGAGTAATGTCAGATTACTTTATTCACAAGTTGGTAAAAAGCGTTTTTACCCGCTCTTATTAAAGGATAAACGAGCGCTTTACGAGCTAGTGAGGAGAAAAATGTTATGATACCTCTAACTCAAGATGTTCTGAGAGGTCGCAGGTTCAAATCCTGCACGATGAGCAGAATATTTTTATTTCTTTTTTCCTAGCCTAGATTTGTGTCTCACTGCTGGGCAAAGGCCTCTCCCCTGGATCTCCATCACTCCAGATTTTGTGCTTCCACTGGCCTCCTTATTTATTTTCTTAAAATAAAATTGTCATTTCTATTCGCAGACGTTTCTATAAACACCTATACCCAATTAATTAAAATTTAAAACTCTACTTTTACCTATTTCAATTCAGAAAATCGTTGCCGGAATTCCATGACTGACGTCAAAAATATACCTATACTTTTAATATTATTTTTCAATATTACACTTAGGTACCTACAAATACATAATAATATATCCTATATCCTAAAAGTTAGAGAAACGGCGGCTAAGGGAAGGCTTTTCATTGTTTAACAGCATATATAGCACACAACTGTTTTAAACAGACATCGGAATTCTGGTAGCATTTTTGAGCTGTCATAGGGACTTCTCGTTTATCTACTGATTATACATATGTATATCGATAAATGCAGAATACAATGTAAAATAATTATGATTACTAATAGAAGTTAACAACAGGCAGTCTTATGGCTAATAAGCGATCTATTTTAGTTATCTAAAAGAAGAAGTTATCCTTTGGATACCAACTTTTACGAAATTATGAATAGAAATAAAAAAAATAATATTTTATTTATTATGCTTATTAATATTTGTGGATTTCTTATGCCTATTAAACATTTTTCGGAAAAAATTGCTTTTGTGAAACGAAATTCGTAAATTTCGAGGATTTGTCTCTCTCACTCTAATGACGCCTTCGTTTGAGTGACAGAGAAAAATCCTCGAAATTTACGAATTTCGGTTTTCGCGGTAGTAGGCCTGGTTTCGTGATGCCATTGACAGTTCCGTGTTTTTCGCTGTCGGGTTTTTTTTATTGAATAATACATAGACACATTTTTTTAGATTCATTTCTCGCATATGGACGTCGGATATTTGAGGTGGGTAAAAATAAAGTAGTTGAGTTTCCCTCATCCATCCAAGTACATTTTAAGGGTTCACATATCTACGTGGACCCTTAAAATGTACTTAATTAATGTACATACAAAAGAATGTTAACTGTTGTTACAGTATTGTGGACTTACCCTAAAGATATTTGGTTTATTAATTTTATAACTTTTAAAATAATAATAAAATACTTACGGTTTGACAGGCTGTACAGTTTAGTTTTACTGCGGAGCAAAGTGATTGTTTAACTCTCGTTACAAACCCGTTAAAACTTGAAATCTTTCGAGGGTTTTAAAGCAAGAGAGTTGGATAAACTTTGCTGCCGTGTGAAACACAAAATTTTTCACCACACTTAAGCGAAGAAACATAAGAAAAACGATTGAGCCATCGCGAAGACCCACTTTTTTAAAGAACATTCATACATAGGGGCAAAACAAACACATATAAAATATACTCTCCATTTAGCAGTCGTGTAAAAAATTGAAGCAAAACAAACTAGTAGGTCTTTATTAAAAAGTAATTAACAAATAATGAAAACACTAGCTGTGTGGTGACGGCTGTAAAAATACATTTGTCACCACCCCAACTTCTCCTGCGGGTGTCGTAAGAGTCGACGAAGGGATTGAAGTGTCACTGACCACTATTTGATAAAAGATTGACGATGGGCAGCAGCGTCATCATAGTGGACACATTACTGCGGTCGCCAATCCGCTTGCCCAGCGTGGCGATTATGGGCATTCTCCTTTTAATAGGAGAAGCCTACGTCCAGCAGTGGACTATCATAGGCTGATGATGAATGAAAACAATAAATCAGGTGTGTTCTCTTATTTAAATTTGTGTATATTAAATGAAATACTACGAAGTAATTATGAGATTCGTGTTTTCAAATTTGTTTGAAAGTACCTAACTTGTTTTTGAACGTATACGTTCTATGTCAAAAATGTTCAATGCATTTTTACCCAGAATGACTTTAGGATTTAGCCTGTGCAAAAGATTAAATACTTTACACTCTTAGAGTATAAAACGCAGTTTTGAGCTCTCAAACTAATAGAAAAAAACAACATGTTTCCGAGCATATTGATGTACCCAAAACCATAAAACTATATTAATCAATGAATTTATTTGGTTTACAGCGGTTGGCATTGAGTTCAGCTGGAACACTCCCGTCCCCAAAGGAGTTTGTGTTTAGCTGACACGTATGGAAGACTACATTTACAGCTGGACCTATTAGCGCTTACTTATTTTAAGCACCTATCTACTTATTGTAATAGTTTTTTTTAAATACAACGCCTAATTTTGGATACATTTCTGTCGTTTGCCATGGCATTCATAGTTACATGTAAATATGAAACTCGTATTTTATTCAAATCTAGATATTTATGTGAATATTTGGCATAAGATTGATATTGATTTGATATAATGTGGACATCTACAGTGAGCTAAAGATGCCTGCAAAAACGATTGTCAAATGCTGTCGTACTTGTCAATGGCATTCCAGAACCGTGTTTGAAAGGAATTTTTGTATGGAGCACAACTTTTATGTTTTATTTGTTCGGTGATGACTGATGATTATTGATTAGGTACTTTTAAGATGCATTCCAGATATGATTGTATTTTTATGTTGAAGGGTAGGTATTCATAAGTTTATTAACTTATTGCGATTATGTTGATTATTTGTATTTACGTCATTATAGACGCTTATATTATGTAGGCAGCAAATAAAGTGTTTAGTGTTGTCAAATTATTTTTTATTAAGATTCTCATTTTAGAAAACAACGGTCATAGTACATTTTGTGTGCAATACTACTAACTATCAGTCTCTTTAATCAATACAATTGAAAAGAGACGGATAAGTACATTACTCACTTAGCTCGATCCACACATTCAGATGTTTACACCGATGATGATGATACCCAAATAAATATTCTTGACAAAGTTCTGAGAATTATTTATTAAAAAGAAAAGAAGTTTAACTCAAATAAAAGCCAGCATGATGGTAACAGACTGTATATCAGGTTATCACTTGAAATGTCGTAATAAACCTAAATCGAGTGCGCCTCCATAGTCGACAAAAAATGTGGCCTACCACTTTTCGACTTAATTGTGACTAATTAGAGTCGAACAAATTGTAGACCATATTTTTAAGTGACTTTATCTAGCAATTTGAACTAGGCATAGCTAGTTATAATATCAAAATATTGGTATCAACGCATCCGATTTTCCGATCCCTAATGATTGCACATTCAAATAGGTAGTATTAGCAAATTGTACTTATAAAAATATTACGACGTTTTAAGTGCTTGTCCGGTTGCATGCCCAGGGTGCTTAGCCAAGATGCCAATCGCTAGCGCTTAGTAGCGTAACGTAGTTTTCCCTCTCTGTCACTCTTTCATATTAGTGCGACAAAGACAGTTAGCTGCGATTAACGATGAAGCGCTAGCGCTTGGCAACTTGGCTAAGCACCCAGGATGCGTAACCAAGTTGTCAATCGCTAGCGCTTAGTAGCGTATCGTAGTTTTACCTCTCTGTCACTCTTTCATATTAGTGCGACAAAGACAGTTAGCTGCCTTTCGCTTACGATTGACGATGAAGCGCTGGCGATTGGCAACTTGTCTAAGCACCCAGGTATATACTACTATGCGAGTGTGCGAGCGGGATGGCAGCGGACGCACCGTCACTCCCACAGAGCAAACAGCAGCAGGGCGCGCGGGTGAATTCTGCTATTTTCCTGGGTTGATGCGCCCCCTCTTAATATCTTTTTAAATTATAAAAAAAGTAAGTATAATTTAAGTTCCTTTAATTAAAAATCGAGAAACAGCGCCTACTTTGAAGTACTCACCTACATTATTAAAAATATAAGAATATAAACAAAAAATTCATTCACTTATTCAGTTACAATTGAATTATCTTCCGTTAGATACTACTACTAACAGGATTCTCTTTAGTAACTCGAAATTCGTAAAAAGAACTATTCCGGGCTCTTTTAAGTTAACTAACTTGATAGATAAATGTGAGTGAGTTTAGTGAAATGTCCACTTTGTCGTTTGCTATAAAGCCGCTTTGCCAGTTTATTCATATGAAGATACAAGGAAATCTCGTCTTTATGGTAAGCGACAAAGTGGGACGTTTTACTAAAAACTAACACAAATGAAGTTCACTAACTTGACAGATAAATGAACTAACGTAATATATATCAATTCAAAAGAGAAAAAACAATATATAATATTCATATTCATTATCATATATTGTTTTATGTTCATGTTCATATTTGAAGCGTAAGTACCTGGATGCTTAGCCAAGTTGCCGATCGCTAGAATGCTTAAATAGTAGCGTAGCGTAGTTTTCCCTCTCTGTCACTCTTTCATATTAGTGCGACAAAGACAGTTAGTCTTTCGTTTACGATTGACGATTAAGCGTTAGCGTTTGACAACTTGTCTAAGCACACTGCTTTCGTCAATAAAACACATGTAAATACAAAATAAATCTCTATAATCTAAGCTTTCCCACGTGAATTTTTACACAAAATCGACGAATTAACAGCGTTTTTAATCGTTCCCGCTAAAAGAGCGATTCTCAAAAGTTTGTAAAGTGGTAAATGTATGAATCTTTCTCAGCATCATTGACTCTACCAGTCAATTTTGACCAATACCGAAGACGTGATCCAAATGTAAAAACTTTTTGGGAAATGCTTAAAAACAAACAGGAGTTATCCGCCATGCGCTTATGGCACGCACCCGCCCGATAGTACAGTCAAGGAAATTGATTCGCGTACCGTCTGGATGATTTATTGCTTGAAACAAAGGATTACTTTAAGGTTTATATTCCTTTAAGCGAATGAAACTGGTTTACGTAAGTAAAATGACACATGATCGGGTTATAGTTATGCAAACCTCAACCTTATATAAGCATCATTCGATTTGTTTTGCTATGTCAAACAGTTTTGTCTAGTTAATATAACCTTAACCTATTTATAGTTTTACGATTTAACTATAAAAATATTTTTTGGCAATGTCAAATTGGTGACATAATCAAAAGTCAAACTAATAAAACTAAAAATGCATCGAATAAACTACGCGGAACGAAGAAGTGAAATAATTACATTACATGAGCTGGGCCACGGCATTCGAGATATAGCTCGGTTATTAAATATGTCTAGAACAACAGTGAGACTATGGATCACTCGATATGGAGAAGAAGGCCATACAGAAGATCGCCGACGTTTTAATCACGGTTCACGGCGTCTGACGCCTGAACAAGTTATTGAAATGCGGCAACGTTATGAAGAACATCCTTTCACGCCAACCAAATATTTTGCTGATCGATTTGAAGTTTGCTTGCGCACAGTGCGAAATTATCTTCACGGTATAGGCATTCACCACAGGCGACATGCGAAAAAAGTAGCATTGACTGATGCCAACAAGATAGCAAGAGCTGAATTTGCACGCCGTTACAGACATTTTGATTGGAGCACTGTTATATTTACAGATGAAAAATCCTTTCGTTCATCACAAGACGGACGATTGAGTTTGTGGAGATATGACAGGACGCGGTATTCAGAAGATCATGTTGTTCCAAACCGGGCGTCAGGGCGTATAAGTGTCAATATGTGGGGGTGGATATCTTCTGCGGGGGTCGGCGAGCTTGCCCAGATACCTTCGCGAGCCAATTCCATAGATTATGTAGAAACAATGGATACAATCATGGTTCCCACTGTGCGAAACGTTTATCCCCAGGAAGAAGTTCCAAATATACACTTTGTTCACGACAATTGTCCAATTCATAAGGCAAGGGTCACTAAAAATTGGTTTCGTCAACATCCTGAAATAATTGAAATTAATTGGCCAAGCAAATCACCCGATTTAAACCCCATTGAGAACATATGGGGTATTATGGTGCAAATGTGGGAAAATGGCCAAGAAAGGACAAAGCAAGCCCTAGAACGACACTGCCACGAAGTATGGGAGGCGTTGCGTGGATCAGATATTTGTAGTCGGATAGTAGAGTCGATGCCGGCCCGACTACAAGCTGTCTCTGATTGTTATGGTGCTTATACTAGATATTAAACATTTTAAGCAAAAAACTTTTTTTTATTGTGAAATTTATTTTGATGGACAAGTTGCAGAAACATTCATTTCAGGAACTTATCATTATCACAATATATAATAAAGGAGGAACTTATATTTCTATCCCTGTCTGTTGCAAGTTTGACACCTATCTCACATTTTTCTTTGTAATCATTCCACAGACGTCTGTCGGTGAGTTACTGCAACCTTTTTAATTATAGCACCACAAACTTTTCTGACCCAGTGACGGCGTCGCTATTGCCGCTGCAGTTCTAGCAACCACTGGCAACACTAAACTATGTTTATGGCACTGTAGTATTTACGATGATATGTGTCATGGAAGTCACATTTTTATCATGTTGGCTACCTGAACCTTACACACTTCGTTGATGTTCGATTTAACCAATCGGAGTTATCCGTTACGTCAGGTCAGGTTGGTAGACCTGCAATTGGTTATGGTCACTGCTTTCAGTGCGTCTATGTCCAAAGTCACCGTGATGGATTGATGATTAATTTGCCGCCATATTCTTATTTATATAATTCCCCGTTTTTGACATCAATATTCAAGTGACAAGACCATTCAAACTGACGTGTATTCGGAAATGCTCGTAAACATACTACTCGGCACAAACGTCATGTTAGTATTGCAAATAAAGATAACCCTTAGTGTTCTCGGTTGACATCAACAATTTAGACTTAAGACGGTACGCGAATCAATTTCCTTGACTGTACCTTGCTCATTTTCCTGACCTGAAACATCGAATCCTGAATACGCTTGAGGTTTCGAGACAGTTTCCTACATCTTTGCACACAAAATAAGCCAATTCTAATTTAAAAATCAATCTAAGTACGTAATATGTCGTGCAATTTAATATTTACAAGTAGTAATGAAATTAAGCCCAGTGTATTTTTCCAAAATAATAATTATTACACGATATGACGTGGTAATCGTCATATCGTGTAATAATAATTATTAACGCAATAAATTCTAGCGACCTTCAGACATCTTGCACCCTAGTTTCCTAGCTTAGCTGTTTCTTTCAAATCGATCACCGTTGATCTATTATGAAAATCCATTTTACACCTACCTATTAACTCATACAGTCATGTCTTTAACCCTTTGGGCTTGTCAATTAATCACGTCGTACGATTTTGGCCTGTTTTAGATCCCCCCATCCCTCATGGAGATATTTGGTGATATTTTCTGGACCCCCCCCCCCCTATAGCCAGAATTTTTTGCCCACTTAAGTATTCCTTTTAATAGCACTTTAATTTATGTACTTTTTTGCCAACTATGAGGTTTATACAGCGTGGGTATTTGATACGGGCGAATAATTAATCCAGCTATAATATCTGATCCTACGAGTCGTATAAGATCACAGATAAAATATAGGGAAGATTCCGTGTATTAAGACATACATGAACAAACTATTGTCATCCTTCACCCCATCTCAAGACGTATTCCATAAGGAAAAAGAGACAAATAAAGTAGCTCTACTTGGTCGTGAACTCCATCAACGACTCCATTTTCTTGAACAATGCTACCAACCTGACTAGATAAAATGTCATTACTATTAGTGATGTCCAGTCTTCAATCGTATACTTTTATCGTCAATAATAATATTTTAACCAAATTAGGTAGCGAATACAGTAGGAATAAACCTTATTTCCTACTCAAAATCACGATCTTCTTCGATCGTGATTTCAAAATCTACATTTTAGGATAAAAATAAAATCACAAACTTAACGAAATATTTTCTTTAATTAAAATGTCATAATGAGGGTTTCCTAAAACGTATGCCACTAGTTGGCGCCACTTAGCCGTAAGGTCCCGCTAAGAAACACAATTATCTAGCCCCAAAGAAAGACTAAGTAAATGTTTTTTTTTTTTTAAATAAAGTTTAAATTTTTTAATGTATTTTTTTTAACTCATACAAAATATTTAAACCAGAAACTATAAACATAGAATTTTGACAAGTTTCTGGACCTGCTCCTGCCCTGGTGATTTCAGAAAACTCTCATTATAACATGTTTTATGGACTTATCATTCCTTAAAGCATACCTAACAATTTTGGTATGATGGCTTCTTTATAATTAAATTAATCAGTCTACACAAGTATCACATGAGCGTCATTATTAAACTAAATTTAATTTACTTGCTGGTTGACATGACATTGGATGATTACCAAATATGGTGGGTAGTACGTCAGAATGTAATCACTTATTCGCGTACCCTTGCCTGAAACAACAGCTTAAAATTGTGCGGAGCATATTTTTGAATACTCTTTAGGGTACCAGTCGTCTGCCTTTTTGATATTTTTGACCCATAATAGCCTTTGTTCAGTGTCCAGTGGAAACCTGTTGGACATTAAAAACATCGATTCATTTTTGAGTTGACTATCAATACATTTATCGATATCACGATCGGTCTCTTAAGTACCACACTATGCGATACAAATGTTTGAATCCCACTATTTATAATTACATTACGAATGTAAATACAAATGTTTTAATCACAAAACTACACATATGTATCCGACAACAAATATTGAATAAGATTTTCAGTTACTTTTACCTTAATAAGGTTCGAAATCTTAAAATTCAAGTCAAAACTAAATTGCCGGTGAAACGTAATGTCTTTATTTTGTTCATTCAGGTAACCCTGGCGGTTTTTACACCCTGGAACCACACAAGTCATCACTTTTATCACATTCCGTGCACTTATCGAACAGAAATATACATGAAAAGCTTTATTTTAATCACTTTTACTATTTGCGCTTTAGGTGCACTAGTATACACAAACAAAGATCGTTGACAGGCATTGCCGGCGTCACCCACAGATAAAATAGACTCGGTCTATCAATTTTATATGTCTATGTATAAGATAACCATTTAGTAAAATTTTGTTGTTGATTAGGTGTAATGATTTTTCTAAAGTGCAACCCAGCAGCAATGTATGCCGGCCAACTGACATTAGGCTCGTATGACGTTTAGATACTTATGTCTACTTTAAGTAATGTGGCTACCAGTGGATGCAATACATTGCGGGCTCAATTATTTTGTATGAAAAAAAAATACCTTAATTTCTAAAATAAATTTATGTAAATAGGTTCCCTAGGTCCGATAGTAATCGCCACTAAAATATTCGCCCGTATCAAATACACACGCTGTATTCGCAAAGTTTTAAAACTTAGTATTTAAAGTGTTTTATAAAAAAGTAAAGGTTTTTTCCCCTCACTAGCTCGTAAAGCGCTCGTTTATCGTTTAATACGAGCGGGTAAAAACGCTTTTTACACACTTGTGAATAAAGTAATTTGACATTGCTCTAATTCCTATAGCCCCCTACTGCCTAGTATAAGTGGATCTATATGACCGTAGTAAACATGCGCAATCGGAGCTCACATGTTAAATTGGTCGTTCTCATGGGTGACTTTGTAAGCCATTGGCTATATTTACGTTCCAGAAGTACCTCTATTCTACGATACGTTTCAACATTGAGTTTTAAATGGTTTCTTTAAGTTAATTTACATTTGGATGAGATTTGTAATCATATTTCCTCGCGATAGTGAGGGGAAAAAAGTTGTATTACACTTGGCGGCAAAGTTTGTTCAACTCTCGTGCCTTGAGACCTTCGCAATGCTCAAGATTCCAGTTTTTGAACCACTCGCTACGCTCGTGGCTCAATTTTGGAATCTTTCGCTAGCTCAGGTCTCAATATTGGCACGACAGTTAAACAACAACTTTGCCCCCTTGTATAATAAATAACTATTTCCGGCTATAATGCTGTTCAGCAGATTCGAGAGTAACAAAAAATTACATGGTTTACACGGCAATTATGGTGATAATTGGTGATTTTTTCTTGACCCCCCCCTTCCCCTATACAATATGACGTGTTTAAGGGACAAGCCCTTAACGCAATTAACCATACTTGCATCGGGTCGAATAGATCCGATGCCGTAGCGAAGGTGTTAAGTATGTCCTTACCTGTACCATACTGATCTCTCAACACTGAGAAATAAAAACAATCATTGATTATTGTGTGTTGTGGTGATTAGATATCAATCATCTATTCACTGTTTATAAAATATTACGTGAGTATTTATCGTCACGTATAAATATTCCATTGTCTTTTTGAATCCAAAAGCGAAATAAAAATCACCATTTCAATTGGGTCAAGCAAGCGTTCTCCACGTCTCATTCTTTAACTCGGACTTTTAGAGTAAAAACTACTCATGGACATCGGCGTGTAAGTACTTTGTAATATATCATTTATGGCTATTAAAGTCCTATTTACTGTATTAATACCTAGTGTTTCGTGAAGCATGCACTGAAAAAAATGCTAAGTTGAATTTATCAGATCTTGCGTAATTCTAACCGGAAATTAAGGTTGATTGGGTCCTATCACAAGTTTTTTTTTGATTTTACCAAACTTTTTATGTTGGCATTCTACCAAATTAATTTGGTTGATTACACCAGTTTTTTGTTGATTTCACCAGTTGTTTGGTATAATGTACAATGTTCTTTGTTGATTTAACCAGAACTCTGGTATCGACTTCAACCTTTTTAGTTTTGTAAATTTGATAGCAAGGATTCGTTATATATATCAAAGTTTCCTCGTAATATAGCCAACCTAAGTCACTTTGGTAATTTTTTTTTCAGTGTGTGTAATTAATAATTGTTGGAACCTCAATTATACGAGGTGGCCAAATAATACACACATTTCCGTTGACTGTGAGATTTTGGTACTATGTGGGTTTTTGAAGTTTCAGAAGAGTCGATTATTTTTTGTATTTTCCTACTGGGCACCACTATAACTCCTTAGTATCAGTACTTCTGAAACTTGAACTTATATCTAAAAAAAAAACCTTAAGGCTGCGTTTCCACCAGAGATGTGCGAGAATGTGTTTCCATACAAATGATACCTCGCTCGAGTCATTCGGTGTCATTTGTATGAAAACACGTCCTCGCACATCTCTGGTGGAAACGCAGCCTAAGGGGCTTATTCTGTTTATTAATACCTCACTGGCTGCGGGAATGCTCTTTTTTTTGGCAGTCGCATTTAAGAAATCATGGTAGTAGTATATGTATTTAAATATATTATGGTGGTGATTTCAAATACCAACAAGTAATGAAGATGATCATGCTCTAAAACTTTCCTTAGGACCAACTACTACTAATTAAAATAGATATCGTCGTAGTAGTTGTTCAATTACCAACTACTATGTAGAAAACTTTGCGAACTAACCAGCGTAAATGTAATTTAGCCTAGGTTTTTTTTTCCAATTCTCATGTTGGTCTCACGGGAAAGTGACCTTCTTTCTCACTTCTCGAATATTGTGATCGAATATACCAATTCAATCACGATCCTAACGCCAGTTTATGTTGACATAGTGGTGAACGAGACGCAGTAAATTTAATTTTCATCACACTTGCTGCCTAAGTGCGCCATTGTTTGCGCGCGCAGCGGGAGTAATAGAAAAGTGAAATTTCCTAGGGAGTAATAGAAATGTCAGTACGTTATTTAATAATGTTACCTACTTCTTAAAATTTATTTTTTTGTCGGCAAGTGTGATGAAAAACATTGTATGCATCACGGGCGGTAAGCGGAATACTAACTCTAGTCATAAAAGCGGAGGCGCCTTACGGCGACGGGCTTCTAACACTCTCGTTAGTAATTCCGTACTTACCTCTCTTGATGCACAATGTACTATTATCTAAAAGTATAAACAATTGCAGGATCATGTTCATAGCAACGGCGATGTACGGGATAGTAATATACTTGTGCGGTATGCCACGATCCGATAATGTGAAGAAACTTGCAGGCGATTTACCAGATCTCGGTCCAGTTAAATTTTCAGAAAATATGGGAATATTTGAAAATGTTACCCAAGTTACATTAGTTGACAATGAGGAGAAAATTAAGGATAACTTCACACGTCACGAGTTAATGTCTCAAGCAAGCCAAGGTATGCAATCGATTTCCATGGCTAACGAAGTTATTCTTTCGTTTTCTGTTATACTTCTGGGTCTAATTAATTTTTACATTCCCCATAACATAGGTATTATGATTGTTCTATGATGTTTTTCCGGGATATCTGAACAGTTATATAAGTTAAATCCAATGCAATAAAAAAAAGTGTTTTGTGTAATAAAATTCTAATCTTGTTTTATTTTAATTATGACATTAAATACAACTTGAATATGAATTTCTTGTATTTCTTGAAGGTTGTATTATCGTATGAAATAAAACTACAATTGTAACATTGTTTAATGATAAACAGCTTTTTTATTTCTATCAACAAGTAGCCCACTTGCCACATCTATAATAATAATTTATATCGTACAATTGTCTACTACTTAAACAATATATTTCCGCCATGCAATATAAATACGGAAAACTTTAAAGCCCATTATTAAGTACCGAATGAACACTGATACGTGATGTAATTTTGTACTAAAATTATTTTACCAATATGTGTCAACAGGTGGCTTATGGTGTTTAGGCGTTACGCGTCACTTTTGCACTCGCATATTTGTTAAAACGTGACGGCAACTACGATAAACTATTAAACTCGGGACCATCATAAGCCTACCATATATTAGGTATGTGGATGCTTTATATATCACAAAGATAGCGTTTAAGCCTGTATTGTACATTACGCACAAAATATTTTAGTATGTCATTTCATTACATTATTGGCAATCATTTTCAATTCCAGAGCTCTGTGTAGAATGGTTCACGTACTTGCTCCGAAGATATAACAATAATGGTTACGTGGTGTAGGTACTTACGTGTATGAGACTTAGTAGCTGTATCATGAGCTGGCACGTCACGGTTACGTTAGTATTTACTTGGTAGGTACCTGAAGTAGGCCATCACTGTCGCTTCAATACATCAGAAGGCCGAGTGTAGGTAATAAATTATAAACGTCTATATCGCGTTCACGTTTTCATCGTAAATTTCATATAAATGACGATGAGAACGTAAACGCGATCGAGACGTTTTTTATAAGTTATTACCTACACTTGGCCTTCAGTGCGAACGCGATAGGCTGGTTTAGGTATCGAGTTAACTGTAACCGTTACTTGCTAACTCATCACGGTACGCTATAGGACGCAGACGTGACGAGCTTGAAAGTGAATGATAAACTCATCCACAACCTTTTTCATGAACATCATTTGTTTTTAGGACATTTACACATCGTTCGCGTTCAAAACAGAAAAAGGAAGATAGGTAGATGTATTTTATATGGCAGCTATTGTGTTGATATTGCGGTCACGAATTTAAAACTCAGTCACATTTATAACTACTTATACCAAAACAGTCACACTAGTTTAAAATAATTGTG
>JALPQI010000683.1:0-14266 GCA_025490895.1 Thaumatotibia leucotreta | reverse complement strand
CACGCGGCTTATAATTAAAGTTTCTTTTGCAATCTAACATCAGGAGCACATTAATTGAATTGCTTCCCAACGAGTTCTATACTCTACAATCAAGCTTGCATCGACTGAGATTAAAATTGCATGTGATGCGACCCGTGTGTAAAATGCATTATCTTTGCAGGTGTCAGTACAAAAATAGACTTGAAATAAAAATAGTCTCAGAGAAGTGAATTTTGGATGAGAGTTTGTACGTCAAACGCAAATCAGACAGTGAATTGCCGATACAACATACCGCAAGGTTTATTTTTACAGTTGTAAAACCAAAGATGCAGTCGAACAAACTCTCATAATGCAGTCGTGCCATAAATCGATGTACCTATTATTAGTAAATATGAAATGGTACCATTGGTCCTCTGGGTCGTACCGAAATTTGATGGCTTATTTATTAAACGCACAATACAACAAATAAATACTTATCAATAAAATACAACTAAGGTATAAAAACTAATAATGTTACCATTATAACTTGTAATATTCTTTGTTGTCAGCTGATAGATATCCACAGCTGAACATAAGCACCCACCAGAATGGGTAACTATTCTATCTCTCTGTGGTAACTATTAAACAACAATGAACATTTTTGCTCCATTCTTAGTGTCTTCCCCTCAAAACAATTGGGTGAAAAAAATGGTCACTGCGAACCATTAGAAATATAAATAACGTAGGAGCTGTTGTTATTTCTTAGCGTACCAAGTAGGCGTACATGTTCGCGAGCGTGACTACCAGGATTGTGATTACATTCGTTTGCAACGAGACGAACGTTCGTCAAACCAATTTAACCAATTTCCTTCGTACTTCAGTCTGTATAATTTGTTAAGAGTCATTACGATGTATATTTAAATGTGGAAACTAATTTTTCCTTTCCAGAGAAACAACTTTAAAAAATATGTTTACTGTTGTAATTTATCGTTTTTATTACCTCTTTCAGAACAATTTTAAATTAGGAGATCACAATAATGTTATACAAAACTGAATTATAAGATAAGAAATAAACGTGCGTATGTGATCAAATGCCAAATATGCAACGGTCTACTGCTTTCCATCTGACGGGCCGTATACTTGTTTGCGACTGTTGTCGTACTGATATCCATTAACATGTAATGGTTTCTTGAAAACATGATATTTTGCTGACACTTCTTATCTGTTTATTTAAAAAAAAACGATTCTGTTGAAGGAAAAGCTTAGGAATCTAATTGATTTTAAGCTGTTTGAAGAGGTAATCCTTTACCCTGTGACATTGTCATTAGTGATATGATATTTATTTGCACTGTTTTTTTAAGCTTTGGACATGTTTTTTTCGTGGACCCTACATATAAGTAATGTCAATATTTTATTGCAAGTTTCATCATCTCAGCCATAAGACGTCCACTGCTGAATATAGGTCTCCCCTCTGGACCTCCACATGTACCGGTTAGATGCGACCTGCATCCAGCGTGTCCCGGCGACCTACATAAGGACTACATAAGGTCGTCTGTCCATCTTGTGGGTGGACGTTCTACGGTGCGTTCGCCTAGCCGTGGTCTCCACTCGAGCGCTTTTCGACCCTATCGACCATCTGCTCTACGACCACAACACAACCTTGCAAGTTTGAGGAAAGAATACTATTTTTATAGATCGACTCGCTTGCAAGGGGAACCCACAAGGGATCCACGTGAACGCCTTTCATTGTTTATTTTTATTGCCGGGGCCAAATTCACACCCGAATGAATGTGAAGTAAAGCCTCCGGGACGTTAATTAAGTTCTTGGCTTTTACGGCCGTCGGTGTAACCATGCCGCTCATTACAGCTCCGAAGTATCGGAATTGTTTATGTGCCTTATTTGTGGCAAAAATTGTAATTAGGTTTAAGGTGCGTGTTGAGGTCGTAAAGGTCCACGTTCGGCATTACGTTCAAGGTTATTATTATCCCCTCGTTTGTGGTCTCTCAAAAATGTACTCCCGTGAAATAAATCCTGAGAAGAAAATTTCTAAATTTCCAATTACTTTTTTATCCTTTCGGGTCGTCACCACAATCCCAAATCCCGAGGTTGAAACTGCATTAGTGGTATTATTACAAGTAACCCTCTCGGTATACTATACTAGGTATACATTTGTAATGCGATTCGCCTTTAGTCGAAATGTGATAGTATACAAATAGTGAGTTTTTGTACACATTGCTACTATTTGCAATTCCATGATGTCAGTAATTTATCTGTAACCTAGGTATGTTATTTTTATTATTTTTGATAGTAGATATTTTGTTGTAAGATAGGTACCGTGTCAATTTTGTATAAGTTCAGTTCAGTTTTTCTATAAGTTTTCCCGTACGCGTTCCCATACTACATATCACAATAGTTAATTGCCCAAAGACGTCCACTGCTGAACATAGGCCTCCCCCAAAGATTGCCACAATGACCGGTCCTGCGCCACCCGCATCCAGCGGACTCCTGCGACCTTCACCAGGTCATCGGTCCACCTTGTGGGGGGCCTACCCACGGTACGTCTTGTGGGGGGCCTACCCACGCTACGTCTTGTGGGGGGCCTACCCACGCTACGTCTATTGTTAATTCAAATATAGTTTATTCCAAGAAAACAATAACTACCTACTTATTTTTTTTTTATAAAAACTAAATCTTAAAAAATAAATTAGTAAAATTAACATTAAAATATTAAGTTAAATACAATTAAACCTACAAAAAAAACCTTTAAAAGGAGCTGCCCATCTAAACCGCCTCGATTGGTTCCCGGCGCAAAGGTGCCGATCACGCTCGCAGCGTTTCCGCGCTGATTCGCAATGGACAGTCTCTGCTCCAGAAACGAACCGGAGCGGGGACCAAGGCCTCTTTCCAGCAGGCATTGTCCCAGTTCCCTAAGAAAGCTCTAACCCTCTCAATTGTAAATATAATATGTAAGTAAAATAAATATACCCTAAGGTTATGTGAAAGGAAGCACTCTTTCTGCCCAGTATATAAAGTGTTTTCAAATAAGTTACCGATACCTTAGGATATGCATGTGTTCATGATAACGAACAACTTTCCTTATGGGCCTCATATAAAAATCTTGAAAAAAAAATCGCCTTTCCATACAAAGTGGTTCCACTAGGTGATCAACTTTTCATAGAAAGTGATTTTATTTTTTCGATATGAGTACCATCAGTAAAATTATTCCTTATTATGAACACATGCATACTCTAAGGTATCGGTAACTAATTTGAAAACACATTGTATTTAGACCTACAATTCATGGCCTAGTTACAGTAGCTACCTGTTTTCTATAAGCGATCGAAATAACCCTCTTAAACTCCTGCACCAATCACGTTAGTGAAGTTAAATTGCACTTTAACAATAGCCTGCGAATAGTCTATAAATAAATAACAAAAGGTCAGGCTCCGGCCTCGGGAAACAGTCCGTTTTGCTCCAGTGGTAAAATCCGTTGAAAAATACATTCAAATACCCTTTGTGATAGCAACTGTGAGCTGAAAATTTAATCTGGATATGGACATTTTCTCGTAGCTTCATCGATTTGCTTAGAGGTTGGATTGGAAGAAATATTGTTGAAATCTTTAATTAATATGGGCAATATGACTGCAAAGTTCAAAAATCTAACATTTTACACGAGTAGCATTGCCATCTAACTAAGTTATTTACTCTTCTTAACCTTTCGTATGCTGGGTAGCAGATCAGCTCCATTACAATTTGACTTTCCGAAATAGCCGTCAAAGGCAAATTTTGATTGAACTGCTTGGCGGTAGCGCATACTAAAAGTTAACTTTCAAAAGAATATAACATAATTATATACTAATTTTTGACCCTTTAAAAGGTTAGGATACAGTAATTTTGCTTGTATCCTAACCTTTTAAACTTCTGAACGACATGCCTTCATGAGGATAGACGGCTTCTCAGTTACCTTAATACTGCTACCTCCTAACTGTATTTCTTCCAGAAAAACCTTTCCTTTCACAAGCATTCAGCAATATGCCAAAAATACAACAATCAAAATAGCTTTGTAGGCGTTCCTCATTATGGACTGGCGGAATTCCCTACAAGAATTTCTTAGCATAAATTCTGTTGCCGTTTCAGGGTTCCGTATCCGAAGAGTTACGACGTTAATAAAGTGCCTGGTATCCGGCGGTCTTTTATATCAGTAGTGTGTAACCCATTAGGTATTTAAGCGTTCGTTAAACACATGCCAGTTTAAGACGGAAACTGTGTTGTTTCTACATAGAGCTGCTAATGCTATTCCAGACAGAATTACAGACTACAAAATATGCTTAATAGCTAGTAAGGTGCTCTTATGACTTTAAAAATCGCCTTAACGACATGATGAGCCTCAAGAAAATGCATGGATACATAAACTTGTTTTTTAACCTCGAGGCTTTGCATAGTATGAAATATTTAATATAGGTATTTATTATTTACCATACAATCGTAAAAAGGTTAAATTTAAGCGTTACATAAAAAACTGCCCCATACTTCCCAAATTTGAATTAACCACAGTAAATTAACCGCAGTAAATCAGTGTTCAAAAATAAAAAAGACAGTTACAAGACAGTAGGTGTTTTATCACGGAAATAGCCGAATTCGTATTAGCATAATTAAACACACATTACACAAGCACATTGTCAACTCCAACAGAAAGGTACATTCAGACTTTTCCATGAAAATTCGAAGTTTGATGTACGGAACTCTCAACGTTCAAATCGGCTGGCACTTAGTTGAATTTTGCTCACGTACGAAGTATCGACGTTGGCACACATTTCCGCTGTTCCACTCAGCAACATAATCGAATCATTATTTACAAGAGTCATTATCATGCGCGTAAATTTTTATCCAAACTCGTTTTACGGGCAAATGAAAGGGCAAAATGAAACAAGGGTAATTCTCAAACGAACATTTTACGTTACTATAGAATTACATTTAAAATGTTTTTGACGCAAAATTGCTATAACTGGCTTGCTTGTGTTCTTGGTGGTGATTACGGTCACCAGCGCTGACGGGATATGCACTTTCGATGGGTGCCTGTCGTGTCGCATAACGTCGATTGTCCTAAAATTTTTTGGCCGAGAATGTATGGCATAATGTTACATGGCATACTACTTGTTTAGCCTACTTAATTTTGCGCATACACGTTTAAAATACCTACACCATATTTATTCTAATATTGATTACTCGAATGTCGAATGACCTAAAGCATAATAATCCTAATGTTCATTGTAATAAATATTGTTTTCCCTACTACTCGAACTGTCAATTTTCACTGCGCCTACTTTTATCATGTCCGAAATTTCATTCAAAAAGGCATTTTAATAACAACATGCAAAACATTTGAACAACAGGGTGAATGGTTAAAAAAAATGTTCAAGTAATAAACCAGGGTAAAACCGACGTGGATTGGTTAGGTTTCGATACTAGGGCGGAGTGAATGGCGTAGTCTTTAAATACTTAAGTATTTTTAATCAATTGTTTACACATCCTCATACTTACAAAGCCAAAAAAGGCGGGACGGGGGGGGCGAAGCCCCCCACCAGGAGGGCTCGGGGGGCGAAGCCCCCCGCATTAAAAAATAAATAATCTGAACATCCCCTACCTTAACCTGGATAGGTTCGTTAGGTACCTTTTATCCCTTAGAGCGGAAATAGAAGCCCCGCGCAGCGGGGCTTCGTCGACCGGTTCCCAGGTCAAAATTGCTCACTTAAATTCTTTGGACAACAGGGCGAATTATTTAGTAATAGTTAAGTATAGGAATAAAAAAATATTTTTAAAGCTAGTTAAAGGTAGGTAATCACTATTAGTACATTAAATAGTAGGAACATCACCATTATGCACAATAATTTTTCGATACACATACATTAGACACGAAAATCATTAGGACAAACAATATTTAGGAACAACTAAGTTAGGATTAACAATTTCGGCATAGCAAAAATATGCGCAACAATGTTTATGCCATTCATTTTTCGGCGTAAAGTTGTTATGCGACAAATTTTTCGAAATAAAAACATTATGCCACCCGATATAGACCCATTTTCGATAGAGTGAGAGAGAGGAAATTTTAGAAATACCTCGAAATACCTCAAAATTTTAAAACGTTTTAGAATCGTTATGTAGTCTTCAATATTATGTGTACTTAAATAACGATATCGTGTTTTTAAATTACTCAATAACAAAGAATTTATGTACCTAAGAACAAAACTTACTACTTCAGTATCAACTTTGTTTCCTTTTTTTATTATAATGGAACTCTGTCCCACGCAGCATGGGAAAGCCCCCTTAACACGGATCGACTACCTGGTTAAGACAGTTGGAATCCACTGGATGCTGGATGCATATGATCGATCTTCAATGCTTGCTCTGTAGGAGGTAGTATACTCAGTAGATCGGTCTATTGGCATGATGACAACTGGGGAGTTGTCGTCCGATCAATCTATTGAGTATACTGCCTCGCACCGAGCAATGGTAGCCCCCCGGCTACCATGACCTTTAAAATAATATTCAGTTTAAGTTAGCTCAGTAAGTTTTTGATAGTTTATTCTATGGAACTGACTCATCGCGACTTAGATTAGATCCTAAACTGAATCGCATTAGAAAACAGTGGTAGCCCTGTTATCGTTATGCTCCAGTCTGTCCTAATGTAATTTTTCCAACGACGCTATGCTATGGATATTTGGCTATTTTGAAAGGCATTACTTTTGCGGGCAGTTCTATCAAAAACTACGGTAGTGGCTTACCACTGAGTGGTTATACATTTGCCGACTCCAGAAAAGACAAATAACAATATACCGGGTGGAAAAATCGAATGCCACATGGATGGCAAGTACCTTAAATATTGCAAATAGCACATTTTGTTGTGGGAGACTTTTCTATATTTTTAAGAACAATAAATTCTCCATTCGAGGATTAATCAAAAATTTATTATTTCTTAATCATTCGTCATTTCACGTGAAGGGTAAAATCAAATTTAAAAGACAATTATTAGTTTTCGTTGCCTTCCGTTATTCTGATTGTATTAGTTATTTAGAGAAAAAATAACCTTATTAGTAACCCTTTCAATCTGCATCATAACACACGGCACGTTATTTTTTGTCATATTTGACCGGTTCGAGTCCGGTGAGGCAAGCGATTTTTCATAAATCGTTAAATGCAGAATTTATTGATTTTAAAAATAAAGGAAAGTCTCCCTTACACATATGCTATTTACAATATTTAAGGTAGTTGCCATCCATGTGGCATTCGATTTTTCCACACTGTATAGAAATCTGTAGGAAAAGTTTCAGGTTTCCGAATAAGCCTGCAAGTCCAATTAGTTGTGTACTGGTTCGTGGAGTCGGAAGCTGTAATTAGCGAATTGCGGCGTCGGAGGCATCGGTGTCGCTTTAGCTTAGCGGAAAAATTGTCAATTTTTCGTATTTCCTTGGCTTTGCCAGAAACCATGCACTTTTTCGGATAATGGCGTGATAATATTATTACAGTATTATTGACTTAGTCAATAAATAGATAGTTATCGATATCTGTTTTTTTAATGCGTATTTTATGCATAGTTTAACAAAATAATTTTGTTACCATTTTATGACTTACATTTTCGTTTCCATGTCTTTATACTTACAATTACAAACCAGCCCGTGTACGAAAATATAAGACGCGCAGCCGTGAGAGAAGATTGGCGCCAGGTGGTGAAGCTCGCCACTCAAGATTCGACGACCACGACTAATGATGTGCAAATTGCGGAAACTTTCAAAAGTGTTGGAAAATTTCCATCGAAACTTTCGAGAACATTTCAAAACCAGGAAATTTAAAAATTATTTTTAAACAGCTAATAACAAGGACGCGTTTCATGGAAATTTATATTTTTGACTAGCAAATACATGATATAATGTACAATCAAAAATTGTATGTCTTACAATAAAGAACATGGTTGATAAATTTCTTAAATTTCCGAAATTTTCATAGTAAATTTCTATGGAAATTAATTATATATCGGGAACCCTAATGACAGCCGAGCCAAGAGGGGTAGGATTCCAGTTATCTGCCTCCCAGCCACTCGCCACCCGTCATTAACAGTACTCAGAATCTTGTATCCACGCATCCACGCAGTAGTAGAAAACGAATGGAGAGTTCTAAGCTTGCGTCCATGCATAGATGCATACCCCATAGAAATAACTTCCTTCGTAAGAATGTAAACCCTTCACATAACAAGACAAGAGTGAATCGTTCTATGTCTAACACGGGAATGAATCTACGAACACTGCAGTAGTGACCTTTTATACTGTCAGGTCACCAGCCACCTGTTCATAGGTTGGTATCATCTACCTGCAAACCTGCATGGACCAAGCAAAGACCACTCCAAGCAAAACATTGCTTATCGTTTTCTAGATTTAGTAACTCATATCTCCGACACGGCCATACTGACAAGACAAGCGTCCTCGCTTGTATCTGAAACAAACACGTACATCAGTAATCTTTGTCACCACTCGGTTACTCCTGACCAAATTATCTGTCTACGAAAAATCAACTCAACTCAAGGAAAATAATTTTATTCTTTGCAACTGAATTTAGGATCACTTAAAGTCAATTCATTACCACCAATTTAAATGCAAGACCAGACAAGTACCACCTGGCTTTCATAGCCACCTTTTACGTAAAACACATGACGGCAAACGTTCGGAAGCAGGTCTCTCATTCGTGGCCTATTGGTTATCACATAACCACACACTACGCGCATCCCCAAGGGATCGCCGAGTCAACCCTGACTCTACGGTCTCTACAAGACCCGACCTCCGCCAGAGCTTATCGCGCACCGCGTACCCACGGACTACTCAAAGGTAGACACCGACTTCTAACGGGCTACGGCTACGATCAAGCCTCTGGTACGGTCGACCAACCGAACTGAGAACCTCATCCTTCATGCCACAACAATCTTCATCTACTTCACGTGGTACTTGGCTTTCTAGCATTTTCATTAACAACAAAATGTTATCTGTATTCAATCATTTATGAACTTCAATTTGTTAGACAATTTTGATAGTGCCACCAGCTCAGTTTCAGTTACCAGTAAAATCAAAATTAAGGAAACACAAGTCACGTTTATGTCTATCGGAAACTGACATTGTGACATAGTCACCTCATCCCGTTTAACAACAATAACTTCTTTTGTGGCATTACCAAAATGATCTCAATTAATGAATGATTCAAATTAGTCAACCTCTCGACTCAAACAAAAACGTAAATTACTCAACCAGGTTACATCATAACCATCCGATTTCATTTCAGTCCATCGGATTGTTAGGATCCAATAACCTATCAGAAGTTAACCATCTCAGCCGCGTAAGTGCTACTCCTCGCAAAGAGTATACTGCACATAAAAAGCAGTCCACGTGCACCTTTTACATGCTTCGGAACTTCCGATGCGATTATTAGATCACGCTCAATCCCTCGGACTTGCTCTCGGTCCATTGAAAGCTCACATGAGTGATGATTTGAATTCATTAAATTTAAAAATTATTTAGGTACTCGTTTAATCAACCCAGGGAATTAAAATCAACTTCATTAACATTCGAATAGACTAGTCAGTCTATGTACTTACTACTTTACTAGCCAGTAACAGACATAGTTCTACAATAGTCAAATGAAACACTTCAACAAACCAACAAATGGGTTACAGTACTCTAAAGTTGGTCTACCTCCATCTCATAACCAAAACTACAGTTGCTTCCATCCAGCAACAACAAAATTGGTCTACCTCCATCCGGTAACCAAACCAAAAACACATCGACCGATTACACCATCAAACCAAACGCATGCCACACACAATCGTGGCCGCACGGAGACGGAAAAATAGATCCGATTTTACACCTACGATTACGAATGACAAAATGGTGTATGCAGTCTGAGAACACGTAACCAAATTGATTGCAAACTAAATGACTAATTCCAATAATTATAATCCACAACTTTAAAACTAAAGTGGTCAAATTGAAACTATGGACAACCCAAATAATAAGAAATGACTATCACCACCAACATCATAACCGTCATCATGATCATCATCATGACCACCATCATGACCACCATCATGACCACCATCATGACCATCATCATGACCTTCATCATGACCATCATCATGACCTTCATCATGATCATCATCATGACCTTCACCATGACCTTCATCATGACCTTCATCATGACCTTCACCATGACCTTCATCATCATCGGCATTTTCAATTTGATAAACTCAAAAAGATAAGCCCTCGATGACTACTACAACATTAGTTTCACTAATTAGCTCAGGGCTCAAATAGCCCAACAAAATGTGAACTTCTCACCGGATCAACAACGCTGTCTGTTGTAATGGTGTGGACACACCACGCGTTGCACCACGTGTTCAAGGAAGGCAGCAGCGACACCAGTCTTCATCCTCTGCCACGCCGTCGGGACGTGATGACAGCAACAGGCATGATGCCGGCAGGTTGCTCTGGTTGGCCATGTTGAACTGAAAATATCAAATTGTACGGTATCAGTTTCATCACAGAAATAATTTGCACGCGGGCTCAGCCCAATGAGGTTGGGCTCTAACGAGACTAGAAAGTTAAGTTTAGGGTATTGGCATCTGCCTACACTTTGTCATTAAAATAATGATGGACTTCACTTTACTACAACCAAGTTAATCTCGCAAATAATAAAACGTTTTGAGGACACAAAAACTTCACGCTACAAACGACTGTCAACCGTTAATTTTTAAATGACTACTTTAAATTTTGCATTAAAACAATTGGAACGAAACCTGTCCTTTGATTTTCGTTGCTCCAAAACTCGGGTCTTTGGCAGTTTTTCTCTTATTTTCTTGTACACCTTGCAATAAATTGTCAGAAATTGCGCTCGTTTCATCGCCACATCGACATCGCCATCCCGGACGAAAACGCTGACCACTCTCACAGTGATCTTGTTGATCTTGAGGTTGAACATCTGTAACGGTAATTTCACACGCATAGAAAACTTAACAACAGGCATGGATTGAAAATGTTTGTCATGATAAAGAATTAATTTTTGGCACACT
This sequence comes from Thaumatotibia leucotreta, assembly GCA_025490895.1. Lineage (NCBI taxonomy): Eukaryota > Metazoa > Arthropoda > Insecta > Lepidoptera > Tortricidae > Thaumatotibia > Thaumatotibia leucotreta. Next base: position 3,200 of record JALPQI010000683.1, on the reverse strand, counting down.
ACAAAACAAAACAAAGGGCTACTAGCCCGTATTTCGAAACTGCTAGTGTTTTCAAAACTAAGAAAGAAACCAGTATAGGCCACGATATAACGTGAAATTACTAGAATTACTTTAATTTTTTTTTTGGTCAAGTGGGTAGGGTACATACCCACACGTATCGTTACAACAGAAATCACAAAAAAAGAACAAAGATAACTGCTTTGTCATAATCACGTAACTTTACTGTAAAAATTGTGAACAATCATTACCTTACCAACTGTTGTCGATTTTTAAACCTTACCGTTTACATGTGTTACATTACCAGCACTCATTGTGGGGCTAGTCTGAATCCTTTATCCCACTTGCTGATATCGGGAACCCTAATGACAGCCGAGCCAAGAGGGGTAGGATTCCAGTTATCTGCCTCCCAGCCACTCGCCACCCGTCATTAACAGTACTCAGAATCTTGTATCCACGCATCCACGCAGTAGTAGAAAACGAATGGAGAGTTCTAAGCTTGCGTCCATGCATAGATGCATACCCCATAGAAATAACTTCCTTCGTAAGAATGTAAACCCTTCACATAACAAGACAAGAGTGAATCGTTCTATGTCTAACACGGGGATGAATCTATGAACACTGCAGTAGTGACCTTTTATACTGTCAGGTCACCAGCCACCTGTTCATAGGTTGGTATCATCTACCTGCAAACCTGCATGGACCAAGCAAAGACCACTCCAAGCAAAATATTGCTTATCGTTTTCTAGATTTAGTAACTCATATCTCCGACATATATATTATTAAAGGAGTATTGCGAGAACTAGAAAGTATATTATAAAACCAAAAATAAACACCAACAGACTTGAACGTCAACAAAAACATTGTGGACACCACTTCCTTACCTACTTCTTAAATTAAACGAACGAAAGCTATGTTGAGGATTTAGGTTTAAGACTCTAGCGAGCTAGTACGTAATCGAATTTTCACAATTAATGTTCCATCAGCAATTTTTCTTAGTTTTGTTTCTGGAAAAAAGGTATTCCATCAGGTCGCAAGCTCCTTTTTCTCAGCAGATTCGTATAAAAATGCCTTAGACCAAATCCCACAGTTGTGTTTATAATTTGTCACTGAATCACTGCTTCTTCCTAGTTCACTACGGAACCCTTATAGTTTCGCCATGTCCGTCTGTCCATGGTCCGTCTGTCCGTCCGCAGCATAGGCTCATTGGCTGTTAGTACTAGATATTTGAAAGGTACAGGTTTGCATATTAATCATGCCGACAAAGTGGTACAATAAAATATTTAAAAAATCAGGTACCTCCCCTACACGTAAAGTGGGGATGATTTTTTTATTATACTGTAATCCTATAGTCGTTGAATAGGTCTTTCAGAAAGAATAAGGGTCTCAAGAGAAAGTATTTTTCTAAAGTCAATATTTTCGGAGATAACCTCTCCGGAACCAAAAAAATCGTGAATTGTCCAAAAAAATATGGAAAACATCATGAATATTGAGGTTAAAGAATACTTTAAAATAGGACTATTTCGAACATAATGTTTTTGAATAACTACGGAACCCTTACACAGAGCATGGCCCCACAATACTCTTGGCCGGTTTTTTACGGGTAGATGTAGCGAAACTGTTACCATTTTCTCTTCACAAATTGAACCTCTATTTGCAGTGTAATTAAATATTATTATAGTACGATTATAATAATAATAAATATTCTTTATTGCACCAATAAACATGATTATATGCAGTTTATTAATCTATTTTTACTACAAAAATAATGTAAAGATTTATGGAAATGAAATTTTCCGCGAAATATTTCGGAATAATTTCCGCGGAAATTATTGAAATTTATGAATTTTATCAAACTCTTGGCCAAACCTATAAAAACCGGTTTTTATCAAAACCGGCGTTGTATAGTATGACTGTACTCGTTACTCACTCTAATATTTATGTGCGTGGATTCGATTTCATGTTCATAAATTTCCATTGTTTCAAGGTCTGGAGAATGTTTCGGAAAAAATTCACGAAAATTTCACTTGAGAACATTTCGCAACATAGGAAAGTTTCCATAGGCACATCATTAACCACGACCACTCTACCAACCCAACAGTGTAACGACAAAGAAGAAGAAGAAGTCTTTATACTTAATTATACTTAATTAAATTTTAGTTTTTGTCGTATTTTGCAACATTGCAAACATTAAATATTTGACAAACATACTAAGTAACGCTACTTTATAAAATAACTTAGTTACTTTTTTACAGCATCATCTAAACTAAATGTCATACATAAACCTAACATCACAAAGGCACTCTATAATTATATACTGTAGTGGTACATAAATAGTTCAAACCATAGCTTTCCACACAATTTGCCTGCAAACAAAAGGGTATTTTGTGCCCTTTGAAAGGAGATCCATCTGAACCCCTTCGTCATTAAATACCATCTCGAGTCATTGATTACAAAAGGTGACGAAGGATTAAATCTGTATCGACATTTACGCCAGATTGACGTGACAAAGACCACACTTACCATGAGTTCTCATGAGTTACCATGATCGATTTAAAACAATTGTGAGTGTTTTCAACGAAATACGTTGAAGGCGGCCGCTACGGCTGAAAATGCCGAATTTTAAAAATGTAATAAATATAAGGGCCTATTAACATTATTCTTCTTTCATTATAAAAATTTGGTGAAATTGAGCGTAGGGCGTATACGGCGATGTCGTGTGTGAGACAGTGCTATACTACGTATTCTGTTAGCAGCATTTTGAATGGAGCCTGAGAAAGCGTTGTTTTTAAACAATGAAGTTTTAATTTTCAGGCTGCCTATATTTGATTTTAGATCCTCATATTTCGCTTGTTTTGAAACAGTATGTATAGTCAACTACACTAATTTATATCCTCTTTTTTACCAAACTGTGTTGTAGTAAAATGAAAATTAATACATGTATATTTGTAGTTGAGTGTACTATCACTCCCATGGTAGGGGTACAAAGCTACTAAACCGTAATCTGACTAATTGATCTAAATCTAATTATGCTCTGCTCTATAATGAAAAGGCTCAACCTTTAATATCATTAGTTCATGTCAGTAATAAATAAGATAAATAAAGTATATTTTAAAATGTTCACAAATTTTAACGGAAAAGGTACCTTAGTGACAATTATATTCTTACTGCCGTCACAATGCGGTAGATTTTGTATTATATCG
>JALPQI010000681.1:0-11624 GCA_025490895.1 Thaumatotibia leucotreta | reverse complement strand
TTCAAACTAAAAGAGCATTCGCTGTTCTAACCTCCCACTCTACGAAATTCGATCGGTACACAAAATGTGATTGGTTGATTTCGTAGAACGGGCGCTAGAACAGCGAATGCTCTTTTGGTTTAAACGCACCTTTATGTTATGTTACGGAGGGACGCTCGACCGGACTCGAGCGGGCTGTCGAGCATCCAATGTGCTCATTCACCCCATTTCCCTTAGCTGGAGCTGCAGGTTAAGTAAAACGTAACGTATCCTTTATTTTCCAACTCATGTTGCGGCTAGTTTACTGGCGCGAAGTACAGCGGTGAGCCTTATTACTAACGGCATAAGGTCTACCACAGCTAAGGTACGGAAGGCTCCAAAAACATGTTAACGATTTTGAACGTTATACTTTGGGCATACATTCTAAAATATGAACGTGACGTGATTGCACTATTGTGTTAAGACACATCGTCGGGGAGAGTGCTATACCGCGTAACTAACAAATTCAATTAGGCTCAAATTGAGTGTCAATTGTTTCATATTTGAACTCTATCTGTTTTGATACTTACGCGGAATTCCACTATATGCATTCATTCCTATACGAAAAAACGATGCGCTACTCTATATACAATGTTCTCTAACCAAAAAATAAAACAAAAAATGTGGTCTCCCAGTTTTCGACCTTATTACTACTGAATAGGGAGAACTGACCAGTTTCTGTTGAGTGTACCGTCATACCTTGATCATCATCATCATCATTTCAGCCATTTATCGCCCACTGCTGAGCATAGGCCTCTCTTCTAGTACGCCACTTATCTCGGTCCTGAGCCAGTCTAACCCAGAAGTGTCCCCGCAATCTTACGAATGTCGTCGACCCAACGAGCCAACGGACGCCCAGGAGCTCTTTCATCCGAAATAGGCCACCAATCCGTGAGAACTTTAGTCCACATGCCATCACTCTGCCTGGCAACATGTCCTGCCCAGTTCCATTTGAGTTTAGTAACGGTATCTCCTACATCTCGTACCTTGGTGCGACTTCTGATTTCGACGTTTCTAACTCGGTCTTGTAGTTTAATACCGACCATGGCTCGCTCCATGGCTCTCTGCGCTACTCGTATTTTATGCACAGCCTCCTTTGTCAGCGTCCATGTCTCGGCTCCATATGTCATGGTGGGCAGGACACATTGATTGAAAAGGCGAGTCTTCAAGCACTGTGGAATATTAACGGCTTTAAGGACATCCGCCAGTTTTCCGAATACCGCCCACCCCAACTGTATCCTCCTGGCGATCTCTCTTTGTTGGTGATTTTTGTCGAAAGATAGAATATGTCCAAGATATACGTACTAGGGTGGATCGATTTTTTTATTTTCGTAAATTCATATAATAATCTTTATGGACCGATACTTCGTGGCTAGAGAAACAAAAAATAATATGATCATTTTTGGATTTACTTTTATTTTGTACTTCGTTTATAGGCCCAAAAATCGACTCTATTTTTAAGGTTTTTTTAAGAAAAGTCAGTAGTTCGTGAATATTTTCGGTTTTATTTTTATGTAGAAACAAAATAACATTATTTGTCATAAATTTAGAATTTGCACAATTTAATTATATGAAAATTATAACCAGTATCGGCAAACACTGGTTTTCAACTTTGAGGCTCTTGGGGCAGTATTTGCCAAATGAATATTGGAAAAAGGTATATTGTTAAAGAATGTTACTTTTTACGACTATCATTCTATTGGCGCGCGGTTCCAAAAATCCGAAAAAATTTTTTTTTTTCATACTTCAATGTATGGACCAAAATTTTTTTCAGGTTTTTCTGATACGGGCCACGTATAGGAATAACCTGTCTAAAAAGTAACTTTTTCAACAATATATCTTTTTCCGATAGTCATTCGGGAAGTACTGCCCCAAGAGCCTCAAAGTTGAAAATTATTTTTTGGAGATACTGCGAACAATTTTCATATAATTAAATCACACAAACCTTAAATTTATGAAAAACAATCTTTTTTTGTTTATCCATAAAATTAAAACAGAAAATATCCTTCCTCATCCGAGTTTTCTTAAAAAAACCTTAAAAATAAGGCTGATCTTCGGGCTTCTATATGGGGTCCATAAGGATAAAATATCCAAAAATGGTCATAATATTTTTCGTTTTTCTAGCCGCATAGTATCGATTCGTAAAGATTATTTTATGATTATCCGAAAATAAAAAAAAACGATCCACCCTAATACGTACCGATCGACCACCTCTAGCAATTCGTTTCCAATCTTTATGATAGGTACCTAGGTTGTACCTTGATAGGTACAGGCAAACGGTTGATACAGGATCATTTTTTATTTCCCGTTCATATTTTAGATGGTAAAAGTCTGAGATAATATTGATGAACTTTTACTATGACTATAAGTATGGAACCGACATAACTACCAAAACAGATTGAGTTCAAATATCAAACAATTGGCACTCAAATTGAGCCTAATTTAATTTGCTAGTTACGCAGTATTGCACTATCCCCGACGACATGATTCGAGAAAAAAATACATAAATTTCCGCTTACTAATATCTCAGGGTTTGTATGGAACAGATATTTTGATCGAATCGGAAGTCGGTCCCATAGTAAAAGTTGATCGTTAACCTCAGAATTAACCGCCTAAAGTTTGGCCGGTGAATATCACCCAGTTGTTATTTTACTTTTGGTTTAATCTTTTTGACGTCACGATACCAAAGCTGTCACCTAGACGCCACGTCAACAAAATATCAAAACTGAAATTGAATTTTACACACATGCGTGTAGGTCTATTTTGTTCTGTGGTCCAAGACTTATATATCGGTCGTTGGCGTTGAACCTGTGGTGCCAATATATCAGTCGTTGGCATCCAAAAGGTTAATCTTTTCGATGTCAATCACAATCATCAACAATATTTTGTATAAACCATTGCTACGCAAAGGTTGCATGTGAAATGATTCTGAGAAAATAGTGACGAAAGCATCGAAAGGGTTAAAGTTCCAGACTTCGAATTAGGTATTTAGAAATAAAAAATATAGATACATAAAAAAATGTTTTTATTATGTAACTCCCTCCGTCAATTTGAAATTAACTTCTACATAATTAACTTGCTAATTATACCTAAAGAGGATGCAGTCTCACAATAATTACATACAATACAGACGCTGAGGTCGCCTCCGGGAGGTATGTCTACGGGATCTACGTGAAAACATGTTTCCTTCAACCCTGGCAGAAATGCCATAGCTGCCAAAAGAAATGCCACAACTACAAACATGAATGCCATATCTAACAACAGAAATGCCACAACTGCTAACGATTGAAGGGGCTTTTTACAATGGTCTAATATTATTGAGAGCATTAAAATTTGTATTAAACATTAACTATTAATCCTATCATGTTAATATAAATTTTTTATCTGTTTAAAATTGGCAATTATTGAATACATCAACTGTAGACACACTTAACCTAAGGCAGCGACACGACGGTTCGCCATCCCTCTCTGTCTAACAGATCTACTGCGAAAGGGACAACCAGCGAGCCACCGCCCGAGAGACTTTGTTTGTCCGTTACTCGCATCTCTTTTTAACAAAATCTCAAATTTTAACGTCCGTAGACATCAATTAATTAAAAAAATAACATACGTATAAAAAAAATAGAAGTCGTTAAAAAGTGATCACGAATTCATAAGCCAGTTTAGACTTACGAACGTTGAACGAGTAACAGAGAGCAGAATTGAAAACATCTAATAGAAATGCATTTTCTGGGTAGCCACCGGCTTGATCGCTAGATTTAAAACGCCGGCGACACACCCCCACACTCCCAAGCTCACACACCGGAACGCGCAAGTTTACGTTAAGAAAACTAAACGTAAACGCGCGCGTCGCGGCACCCATGCACACAATAAATATCCACTACACGCTGTTTAGTTACGGGTTATACACAAATTGTACTGTTTATAATCCGTATAGGCAGGAGATCACTAAAGACCTGTGCCGGCTCTGAAGTTGTGCAGGATTCTAAATGTCCAGTTTTAAAGTTCATCAATATTCAGATCCGGTTCATCCAAGCTTGGCAGTCTCCGTCCACGCAGGCCTTGTGGTTACAATTCATCCTTGAAGTCTTCATCTTCACCGGCTCCGGGGGGAGGTACGCCACCCGTTCCTTGGTAGAGCTTGGCGATGATAGGTTGAACAACATCTTCTAAGCTCTTCTTCTGTTTCTTGTATTCTTCAGCGTCTGTGTCTTGGTTGTCTTCGAGCCATTTGATGGCAGCGTCGATCGCTTCCTCCATTTTGCTCTTCTCATCATCTGATACCTGTTGACAAAAGAGAGGCAAGGTTAGTTGTGTTGGGCATGTAGTCCTAATCAGCAAAAATGATGCAATATAAAGAAATTTATATTAAGGAATATGCTAGAATAGAATTTTCAGGGTTGTTTAAATTAAGCAGTAAGCAATTGACGATTGATTCAGATACACACCTTGGAGCCAAGCTTCTCCTTGTCCTGGAGCTGGTTCTTGATGGAGTAGGCGTAGCTCTCGAGCTCGTTCCTGGCCTCCACTCGCTCCTTCAGCTTCTTGTCGTCATCAGCGAACTTCTCGGCGTCCTTGATCATCCGCTCGATGTCCTCAGGCGTCAGTCTGTTCTGGTCGTTGGTGATGACGATCTTCTCCCGGTTTCCGGTTCCCTTATCCTCGGCTGACACTTGGAGGATACCGTTGGCGTCGATTTCGAAGGTGACCTCGATTTGAGGGATGCCTCGAGGCGCGGGAGGAATGCCAGTAAGATCGAACTTTCCGAGCAGATGGTTGTCCTTGGTCATTGGGCGTTCGCCTTCGTAAACCTGGATGGTGACGGTGTGCTGGTTGTCGCTGGCGGTCGAGAAGATCTGGGACTTCTTGGTGGGGATCACAGTGTTTCTGGGGATCAGCTTCGTCATGACACCTCCGACGGTCTCGATACCCATGGTAAGAGGATTGACGTCAAGAAGTACGATGGCGTCAGTGTCTTGCTCTCCGCTGAGGACTCCAGCCTGGACGGCGGCACCGTACGCAACAGCCTCGTCGGGGTTGATGCCTCGGGATGGTTCCTTGCCGTTGAAGAATTCCTTGACTAGTTGTTGGACCTTGGGGATACGGGTGGACCCTCCGACCAGCACGATCTCGTCGACGTCCTTCTTGTTCATGTCTGCGTCTTCCAAAACCTTCTGTACGGGCTTGAGGGTAGATCTGAAGAGATCCATGTTCAGCTCCTCGAACTTGGCGCGGGTCAGGGTCTCTGAGAAATCTTCACCTTCGAAGAAGGATTCGATTTCGATCTTGACTTGATGGCTGGAAGACAGAGCTCGCTTCGCCTTCTCTACTTCACGACGGAGTTTCTGCACGGCACGGTTGTCCTTCCTGATGTCCTTGCCCTTCTTCTTCTTGTACAGCTTGATGAAGTGCTCCATGACGCGCTGATCGAAGTCCTCACCACCAAGATGGGTGTCTCCGTTAGTGGCTACGACCTCGAATACTCCGTTGTCGATGGTTAGAAGAGATACGTCGAAGGTACCACCACCAAGATCGAATACGAGAACGTTCTTCTCTCCCTCCCTCTTGTCGAGACCGTAGGCGATGGCGGCAGCGGTGGGCTCGTTAATGATCCTCATGACGTTGAGGCCGGCGATGACACCAGCATCCTTGGTGGCCTGACGCTGAGCGTCGTTGAAGTAAGCGGGTACAGTTACGACGGCGTGAGTGACCTTCTTGCCCAAGTACGCCTCAGCAGTTTCCTTCATCTTGGTGAGGACCATGGCGGAGATTTCTTCAGGGGCGAAGATCTTATCGCCCTGGGCGGTCATGACGGAGACATGGGGCTTGCTGTTCTTCTCGACGACTTTGAAGGGGAAGAATTTGACGTCGTGTTGGACAGTGGTGTCGCTCCACTCCCTACCGATAAGACGCTTGGCGTCGAAGACGGTGTTCTCGGGGTTGGTGGTGAGCTGATTCTTAGCGGCGTCTCCGATGAGACGCTCGCCGTCCTGGGTAAAAGCTACGTAGGAGGGAGTGATACGGTTACCCTGGTCGTTGGCGATGATTTCCACGCGGCCATTTTTGTAGACACCAACACTGTGGACAAGGAAATTTAATGGTTAGACTTATGTGTTATTTAACTGCAGGATCAGTTTTAAGATTTTTTTTCGGTTAAATGAGAGAATATGTGAATAATTAATTTTATCCCATGGTATGAGCTAGTCTGAGCCTACTTGCTAAAAAATAACTAAAGCAAACGTAGAATTAAAACAATACGAAAAACTTGATTCTCACAGACGAAGTTTTATAGTTATGATCGGCTCAAGCAGTATTCTCAATAAAATTTAAATAATATAGCCCAACTCAACTACGAACAATTTAAGTAGTATTTTACTGTAAGTGACAATTGTAGGAAAAGTTTTAAATCCCTATGCAAAATTTGAGAGGGTACCATTGTCTATTTACGGATGTCTATTTACCAACCTGGCAAATAGACATCCTTATAGATTTGTCATAACAGTCTTTTCGATATAAGAAAAAACGCTTCGCTTTCGCTTTTTTAAGTATATTTTTATTGTTTTATAAGTGAAAATAGTCAAGATTTTTTTAGAAAATAGTCAAGAATTCTTGTTCAAAATGTTAATTTTAATTAAACTGAGGTATAATACGTCACATCAATAGGAATTTGAGGAAATAGGAATCTCACGAATTTTGTCTAAGGATTGTTCTATTAATTAAAAATAATAATAAAAATCCTATTCTAAATAGCAAAAAATAAAACTATTTCCATTCTATCAAAATGTTCACAATTCACATCTAGTAATTAATAATAAGGTATGATAAAGTTACTAGACAAATATTATGAACTTATTTCACTTATTTCAGATTTTGTTTTTATGTTTGTAGTTTATTCAGAATAAATATCTTGAATTTAAACTTTACCATGGATACCAGGGATTGGATAATGGTTTTTTCTCCATACAAAAGAATGGTTTGAATACTGTTCTTTTTCGTTCTTCGGTATTTTTTTTTTTTAATGGAGTAATTCAAAAATGCAATGTTAATAATTACATAAAATGTTGAAAACTACTTAAATAGTGTAAAACATTTAAAAATATTTAGCTATATTGACGTTTTTCTAAAAAAAACGGTTTCAATCCCTGATGGATACTTCAACAAAAAATTTGCTAAGTCTAAAAATAGTGTGAACCCATGCCCAAGAAGGCAACTAAAATCCGTTAATGTCCAAGATGGATGACATCACACATAACTGTTGCTATGTTAACAATGTGACACAATTGAAATAACTGTTTGCTGAATAAACACAACTGGTCACGCACGAAATAATTGCCTATGTACAAATACGATTTTTTATTGTTGTAAGCAATTTTTAATTGGAATGTGCTGCTTGCAAAAAAAGTATGTACCTATGTGGAATTATTTTAAATGATTCAGTCTGAAGCCCTGGCAAAGCCTGGGATAATGCTAGGTAGAAGAAGAAGATTCAGTATGAAACCCAGTATCTTTAAGAACATTTTTAGTGTACTTCTTTCTGTCTGTTATTACCAGAGATCGGAAAAATGTGCGTCATTGTTCGCAATAATATGGACATGACTCCTAAGTTGATTGAATAATTCATCATTTTCAGAAAATTACATATTTGACACCGGTAACTATCAAAACCTTTTGTAAACCTTAAAGCTCCGAAATCAAATTTCAAGAAATTATTTGTTTGATTATTCATTCAATCAATTTTGGAGTCACATCCATATTGTTGTAAACAATGACGCAGATTTGTCCGACCCCTGGTTATTACCATGGTTACGGTTGCCTGAGTCATGCTGATTTTATGCATAGTTAAGATACTCAAACTATGCAAACATGCATTTTTCTGGTGTTAATAAACCCTTTCCTTGATGGGCCATCTACAAACATGGACTATATGCATGTTTGCATAAATTAAGAGACCGTAACCAAGGCAAAAACAGACATTCACCCACAGATATTAGTTTTACAAACAAAACTGGCTTGTTAGGGCACCCGTGGTCCTTGAGAGTTTAGCTATTTTTCATGTCAGTGAACAGGCAGTTTATGATATTGATTTGGGGTAGTTTAATTCTTCTCCCACCCTCAGCACCTTTTTATTCATATCCTTATTTGACTTAATATTTACTAATTGGCATTTGTTACCCAGGGACAAAAAGAATCTATAACCTGAATCTAACATGATTAGTGGGTTGAAAGGCTTTGTAACTGTCAGAAAAATGTACAACTTTGTTAATTTTAATGCTATTAATCCCTTGTACGCCTTGATGTGGATCCAGAGGTACGAGAAATCTATTAGAAAAAATATTTCTGACACACAAGAGGTTAAACTGCAGGTTATTGACCCAGAAGAATGTATCCATAGCAACAAATGACAAGAAAAGGGTGATCTACCCCGATATTAACACAATTAAGGACATAAAATTTTTTTTTGTTATATGCTTACGTTTAGCAAATCCGCCTACTTTTTCGTTTGGTGATGTGTCAATGTAACAGTAAAAATCAATTAAAAATGGAAAGTAATGGATGGAGTAAAGCTAGCTGCAATTATAAATATTGCTATAAAATGAAACAGATATTTGAATCAGAATTTATAAGAGGCAATGCAGTGTTTGGTAATGAGATAACATTGATACAGAAAAATCTAGATTTATGAATGATAAGCATTAAAATTAGATAACAAAATCGAAAAACGGGTATGCTTTGCATTGAATTAAAACTAGTGATCCAGGACAGCAAAAAAAAATACCACATCATCTATGGGAAAGGAAATATAACCTAAAAATGAAGTTCACAATTAAAAATAGAGCTTACCAGGAATATGTGGTTCCCAAGTCAATACCGATGACGGTACCAATCTCCTTGTCCTTTTCTTTTTTGTCGTCGGCACAAACTGCCGCCACGACGCACGCTAACGCCAGTAAACTCCACCGCATTGTTGCACCTATATTATCTGGAATAATACAAGAAAAACTTTTAAAACACTAGTCAAGTGAAATTAAAAGTTCCAGAAAGCACCAGATTGTCTTTGGATAACCAACGCGGTGTACGTGGTACCTACACAGACGGACACGTCACTCCAATGAAATGCCGGCACTGATTGAACTGATTTCGCGAACGGTGAAGGCTTTAGAAGGGGAAAGTCTGTACACGGTGGTAACGGGATAAAATTTGATAACGGTACAAGTGTACGCCTACGACTAAGTGGCACAGTGCGCCGGCCTGTCTCGCGCATCGAGAATTTTCTCTACGTATGCTGATCGAAAATCTGATTGAATACATTACAAATTCCAATAGGATTACTATTGATTAACTTTAAAATACTGAAATATAGATTAACTTGAACTAAATATGATAAACTTATTGAAATATTACCACAAAGAAAGGTTATAATTAACGCAAGCTAAAGGGGCTCCGGAATTTGACAGCGAATGTTACAATTTAGAGAAATTATTGAAGAAAATCACTTACCGATTTAATTAGACAGCTAATATAAAGTTATAATTCAGATAATAGTAATTCACAGCCACGACAGCACTGGAATGAGTAACTTGCTTCTACGATAACGATATTCTATAGTCCTTTGCTTTCGATTTTCCAAAGTGAACTGAAGTTTCGCACGCCGCCGCTGGTATTATTTAGCGCTAGGATAGATCGTGGGCAAATGTGATTGGTCCACCGAATCATGACGTATTCGATGCTCGCACGTGATTGGACCAAGTGTACATATTTGGCTCAACGCCATTGGCCCACGTCTGTAACTGGCATAGAAAAGTTACACTTTCTTTGGCGTAATTTTTAAAATATATTACTCACAATAATTTCCCAATGTTTACGACACAAATTATTCCAGACGTGACTAGAATTTTCTAAAATATGTATTTCAAAGAGTTTAATTTTATAAATGCACCAATTCAAGCAATATTTTGATTCATTCAGAATACACCTACGTGTTAACTCTTTGTATGGCCACGAATTCTGCTAAATCCGGCTTCCGGTTGGCAGTTAAAACTTATACATAAACTTTACTGTCATATGAAAGGGCAATGTCACATAATAAAAGTTATAAGCACATTTCAGAGTATGATATAAGATAAATTAAGAGTTTTAATAATTTATTTGATAATGGAGCACCAAGGTCCTGTTCCTCGCCTGGGGTGTCGCCCTTGTGAGGTGCCTATCCTTTATTCTTGCCTGCTAAAGTATCTTTACACCTCGGGACAATACAAGGTGGCCAAAAATAAATGCATTTCCGTTTGACCGTTTCCTTTGAGGTTTCTGGACTTAAAATAACTGCCCTAGGAGATTTTTGGAAGTCGGGGTCATCTTTTTATGTGTATGTGTGCTTTCTAGGTGCTAGGTTCTATAACTACTTAGATCATCTACTTCTGAAACTTGAACGTATTAAAGAACCCTAAAAGGCTTTTTCTTTGACCCAAAACCTCACAGGCCACTGGAATGCGCTTATTTTTGGCCACCCTGTATAGAAAACAAACGTAACTTAGTAAGAAAAATAAGTGATAAAAATAAACACATATTTATTCTATTAAAATCTTTCGGCTTCGTCATGACTTAGGACTTTCTAGAAGTCATCTGAGCTGAAGCCGACATATTTTTTTCTAATTACAGTCAAAGACAAAATAAGGTGTACACAAAAATGTTCAAAAATATGTCCCAGTGCACTCTAATTCTGTGTAATAAGGACGTCGTAACATATTTATGAGCAGATTCGATACTTATTTTTGCACTTGTGGACTGTATAGTATAGGGTCCCTAATGTCCCTATACTTAATCCCTAGTCTCTACAATAGGGACACCCGACATCAGGTTTTGTCTTTGTCACTCTCATGACCTTCGTTGGAGTAACAGAGATAAATTCTCAAAATGTATGAATTTCGATGTTCGCGGAAGTAGACCATAATAGCATAAGAAGACCCGGTTACTACACCCATCACCACAGAACAACACTTTTTCAATTCTGTGGCCTCTGTGGATGAACCTGATAAATAGTTATTTATTATACAAGGGGGCAAAGTTGTTGTTTAACTGTCGTGCCAATATTGCGACCTGAGCTAGCGAAAGATTCCAAAATTGCGCCACGAGCGTAGCGAGTGGTTCAAAAACTGGAATCTTGAGCATTGCGAAGGTCTCAAGGCACGAGAGTTGAACAAACTTTGCCGCCGAGTGTAATACAACTTTTTTCCCCTCACTATCGCGAGGAAATATGATTACAAATCTCATCCAAATGTAAATTAACTTAAAGAAACCATTTAAAACTCAATGTTGAAACCTATCGTAGAATAGAGTTACTTCTGGAAATTAAATATTGCCAATGGCTTACAAAGTCACCCATGAGAACGACCAATTTAACATGTGAGCTCCGATTGCGCATGTTTACTACGGTCATACAGCTCCACTTATACTAGGCAGTAGGGGGCTATAGGAATTAGAGCAATGTCAAATTACTTTATTCACAAGTGTTTAAAAAGCGTTTTTACCCGCTCGTATTAAACGATAAACGAGCGCTTTACGAGCTAGTGAGGGGAAAATAAATATGTATGAAATGTACTACATGAATT
>JALPQI010000680.1:0-10922 GCA_025490895.1 Thaumatotibia leucotreta | reverse complement strand
CAATTCCGATGTCACCTAGAGGGAAAAGCTACGCTGGCATCCAAAAAGCTCGGTGTGCTCAATAAAGCGAAGGGATACTTTACTCCGGGGCAAAGACTTCTGTTATATAAGTCGCAAGTCAGACCCCATATGGAGTATTGCTGTCACCTCTGGGCAGGAGCACCTGTATACCAGCTTGCACCCTTTGACTCGGTTCAGAGACGAGCTGTCCGAATAGTCGACGATCCCAGACTCACAGGCGGTATTGAACCCTTAAGTCTAAGGAGAGACTTCGCCTCCTTATGTGTGTTCTATCGTCTGTACAATGGGTTGTGCTCTGAAGAACTGTTCGACATGATGCCAACGTCCACTTTTCATCATCGCACCGCTCGCCACCGACTGGGCGCTCATCCTCACACCTTGCAACCTAAATGGTCGCGCACCGTGCGGTTTCAGAGGAACTTCCTCCCGCGGACGGTCCGTCTGTGGAATGAGCTCCCTGCCGAGGTTTTCCCGTTGGACTACAGTATGGGGTTCTTCAAAAGAGGAGTGTACAAGTTCTTATTGGGTCGGCAACGCGCATGTGACACCCCTGGGGTTGCAAGCGCCCATAGGCTACGGTGACTGCTTTCCATCAGGCGGGCCGTATGCTTGTTTGCCACCGACGTGGTATAAAAAAAAAAAAAAAAGTAGTAGACAGCGGTGCTGCGCGCGGCGGAGGGGTGCTCCTGGCCGTGCGAGCCGACCACCGTCCGATGCGCCGCGACTGGCCTGTGCCCCCGTCATCTGGTTGCGAGTGTGTGTGGGTCTCCGTCCCTATGTCGGCCTCGAACGCCAATGCTACTAATAACGTAGGTGGAACCAATTCCCGTAATTTAAACATTGTATATATACCATAGGGAATCATTAATGTCGTTTTTTGATATAGTATGCCAGTTAACTATAGATCACATGAAAGACATATTTCTGATAGTGGGTGATTTTAATTTATCCCAAGTGCAATGGTTGTCAGCTTCATCATCATGCGCAATGGAGTTATCGCCGGGTAGCAATTTTGCATCGCAAAGTTTAACGGATTTTTTATGTTTTTCTGACTTGAAACAATACAATCATGTATTTAATTCTTGTGGTAATGTACTCGATTTAGTATTGTGTAATAGGTGTTGTGAAGTTTCTATATGCGAAGAACCATTGGTAGCCGAGGACGCTTTGTACCATAAAGCACCTTCTGTCGCTTTAGAACTTAACTATGTGCCACAGTTGTCGCCCCTAGCAAAAGAAACTTACAATGTTCACTTGGCAAATTACGAAAATATTAACACTGAATTAAATAGCATAGACTGGGTGTAATTATTTTTGTAATCTCAATTGTGAAGCTGCAGTAGAAAAATTCTAGTCTAATAAATCAGTTAATTCATAAGTACGTACCCCGACGTAAACTCCGCTCCTTTTTAAAGTTACCACCTTGGTATAATAAACCTTTAAAAAAACTCCTCAATGAAAAACGTAAATTTTACAAGCTATGGAAACTCTACGGAAACCCATTAGATTATGATAGTTTTAAACATTTGCGAAAACGCGCCGAAAAAATGGAGCAAAAATGCTATCGTGATTTCATATTTCTTTCTGAAAATAATATTAAGAATAATCCTAATTTTTTTTTGACATATATTAAATCAATATTTTTGACTAATGGGCTTCCGCAAACTATGTCGTATAAAGATAGTGTTGCTTCAAGCGGCGAAGAAATTTGTAATTTATTTAATAGTCATTTCCATTTTGTTTTTGAGGCGTATGACAGGAGTCCTGCTGATGCTGACAATTTGGCTGCACCAACTAATCCCATAATAGACATTAACACAATTGAGATTACTGAAAACATGGTTAGAAAATATCTAAAAAATGTAAATACTAATAAGGGTGCAGGACCAGACGGAGTGCATCCATTATTTATTAAAAATTGCTTTTCTACTTTGGCAGCTCCAATAGCAATATTTTTTAATAAATCTATTAAAGAAGGTTGCGTTCCTGTTATTTGGAAAAAAGCCTGGATAACACCTGTACCTAAGGGACCGGTTAGTCGTAATATAGAGAAGTATCGTCCGATATCTAAATTATGCCAATTCAGTAAACTCCTAGAAAAAATTGTTACGGACCAATAATCTGCTGTTGTGCGACACCACATCGTACCTAATCAACATGGTTCTTACAAAGGCCGTTCAACTGATACAAATTTGTTAAGGCGAGGTAAGCGTAGAATTCCCGTTTGTTTTTTTCAGTTTTCTCAATAATACTACTTCCTTATGAAGTAAAACTTATAAATGTTACATTTGAGAACTTGATCTATCGCGCATTGATTAGTATTAAGTATTTAAACAAACTTCGCCCTATAAAAAACGATCCCAAACATAGGTCTAATCTCTGCATGAAAACTCATTTTGCTAAGAAACTACATAACTTTACCAAGAAAAAAATATATCAGAAGAAACGTCAAAGTCTGTGTCAACGATTAACAAGAAGAAATCATTAATATTGTAAGAATTATATTTCATCTTACAAAATATGTGAAATTATTCTCCCGGATCGCTCCTGCTGTCATCTTTCAGTCCCAATCGGGACCTGTTGGAGGGAGGACGTACGTCAATTTTGCGCACCGCTGTCGTCAACCAAACTATCTTTAAGATTGGTGTGATAACACATAAAAAAATATTATCATCACTGTGGCTTCGGAGACTGAATAAACATAAGTGGTGAGTGACTAAATTAATAGAATTATGTTATTCAATATATTAAACCAAAACAATAACAAACATATTACACAGTATAGATAAAAACAGTAGGATGACTACTGGTGATAAGACCATGACACATTTTGACATGACGAAAATAGTGAAATAATTAAGAATAGTACCTACTCATATCTATTAAAAATAGGATTTTATGTCCATAATAGTTCGTTATCATCCAATAAAATTTTTAAAACACAATTTATTTTGGAATTCGAATTTTTTTATGAAATGTTTTGCAAGCAGTCGCATTATATTGATTTAAACTTTCACGACTATCACTCATATTTTAAATACAAACGGGTCCTAATCGCGTAAACTTACGTTTAATTATATCCTGACGTTACACCCGTGGTCGCAGGCAGACATGAGTATCGATAAATTACTACTAATAATATACTATCAATTAAAAAAATTATGGAAAATAATGCAAATTGTTACGAAACGAAACATACCGAGAATTAGTACATTTCGATTCAAGTGCGAAAAAAATTAAGCACTAAAGGAGTGGAGATAAATTAAAGCACGACCAAAGGGAGTGATTTAAATCGACACGAGTTACGAATTTCGTTTCCGCACGTGTATCGTACGACGTTTTTCAGTACATATGGCCCTCCGAAGATTTCGACCTGACGTAAAATGAACCACTTCTCGCACAAGTTTAACCTGGTCTAACTTTTGAAATATGTATTATTTTGCATTTCTATGTTCTGAGTGTATGGTGTGTACGTAATGTATGGCTACTTTCCAAATTGTTTATTTTAGGGGCTTTATCGTGCTTAAAATATTGCCTATCAAACGTATTTCGGACAAACCTATACAGCTGAATGTAAGACTATTTTAGCGACTCCATGGTACTATTTTAAGAAACAATAGGTCAAGATGTTACCCGAGTATATTATCTAAACGGAGTCTCCATGATTCCCCAATCAGGCATACACAAATAAAATGTGGTGGATTTTATGTTTTACATAAAATCGGATTTTTACACAACGTTTTAAATGCCCTTCACTTACTTATGCGTGCGAGAACAGCGAAGCAGCTATAAGAATCAGCCATACATAAAATCTTTAATGAAACACCATGGGCTTGATCCATAGTTAGAACAGGTAGATATAAATGCTCCACGACAGTTATATTAGATGTCAAAGTCAAAATACACGTAAGCTACATACCATATTCTCTTTAAAGTATCCTTTCACAAATTCAGGTCATTTTTTTGGGCAATATACGAGCTATGGCAATATCTAAATGTTTGTCATTACGCAGCACATGAAAGCGTGTCTTTCAAAGTACGATTTATTTGTGTGTGATGTCGTCTTTTTTGCAAAACGTAAATTTTCTTGTAATAAATACTTTTTTTTTATATTCATTTATTGGTAAAACTACAATTTATGTACATAGATTAAATCTAACTAATCTACTTAACCTAACCTATATCTAAGATTGGCCCTTGTGGCATTGTACCGAGGATGCTGGCGGCATTTCCTCGCTGTATCGCAATACTGATGCGTTGTGCGAGGAAGTCGCCAGCTCTTCGGTCTTTAGTTACATCAACCAGACGTTTCGCGATCTCAGCAAACAATTTGCGTGCGCTGGGGCCCCAAGAACCTAAAGTTTCTTGTCCGAAATATTTTTTTATTACTCAGGAGATCAGGATTTTGGATTGGGTTAGTTGTGTCTAATACAGATGGTTTACGTCGAGTTTCTAGGATGAAATGTGTACCTTATTAAAGCAGTAATTAGACACATGTATGTTTTTATATAAACATGTAATATAAAAAATTATGACCAAGTAAAGTCGTATTTATAATAAATGATACACCCTTTAATATAGGCCTCACAAATTTTATGATAGCAGCAAGTATACCCTGGGTGTAACTACAAAATACAATCAATACATCTTTCATCGTGTATAAATGTAATGGATTTACTCGCGATTATTATATTACTTTGTGAAATATGCAGCACGGAAGCTTAAATAAAAGCATTATCCTATAATGCAAAATTAGGTACGTTATTTTTGCGTCATCTGCATGATTAGTTCGACCCCTGATCATCATGTATCATATGTATGTGTATATGTATGTGTATTTTTCGTGGACAGTCCAGCAAAAATTTTGAAAATCAGCATTTTTGCATCATTTTTTATGAAATTGTATTGTACGCCTGATACGCATTATAGGACCGCGGATCTATAACGAGTTTCGTATTATAGTATTTTATGCAATAGGGGTATTATAAGGGGGACTAATAATACAACGTTGCATACTATACTTTTTCTACGACTAAGTGGCATAGCATACACAGAACTAATAAAATATCATACATTACTGAGCGCAACACATCTTTTTCAGTTGTCACCAATAAACATCTATATATAAACAAACTAAAACAATATTGTTAGCTCACAGATACCTTCCTGCAGTCCCAAAAGTAGCAGGTAGAACATTAGAAATTAATAATAATAACGAAACAAATCACATTTTTTAGGCACTGCACATTTGCACAAACTATGCGAATCGACTTAAATCAAACCTATACAGAACTGGGGGCCGTCCACAAACTTCGAAATTCGCAAAAGTCGAGCATCCGTTTCTGTCACTCTAATAATAATCTTGTTGAAGTGACAGAGACAAATGATCGAAACTCTATTTCGAGGTTCGCGGTAGGACTTTCAACTGCTAGCGGAAAGCGGGAAGGTTTTTTTTAATGTAGCTGTCATTGTCTTTGGATAAGTTTGCTTTTAAGACCGTGCTTAGTTGCCAGAGGTAAAAATAATTTTGCATAAGTAATTGGTACAAAAATATATTATAATTATAACATTAATAATTTAAAAAACACAACCTTTCTTTTAAAATTATATTTTAACCTATATTATTTTAATTTATAATTATTGTAATAAATAATCTGGTACTAATGTTGGTAGCAGTGTAAATATTTGAAGATCGGAACAAATTCAATATGGCGTCTATCATAGGTGTGATGTGGCAGTCTGTGGTAGCACGCAGTACATTTTTGAGTCTGTTCGGAAAGTGACGACGTCTGGCAGCGAGAGACACCCATATATCTCGCGTGTCTTCTCTTACCGAACAACGCTGCGACATTACGATACCGGCTGAGAGTGCGTTTTTGAGAAATAGACTATAGACTTTTGACAGGTGTAATTATCTATATCTTTACAATAGTGTGCTTAGCTATGTAACTAGCAAAAAAAAGGTCAGGAGTAGAAAAAAATATTAATGGGATAGTCTCGCATCCGTCTATTTTCTAAATTTACCGTCTACTTTACACATGGCTTGCTAGAGCTTGCCAGATTATAAATTAATCACTTATATTATTATTATGTGACACTATGTCGATGTCGTTTCGATTCACACTAGTCACATAGTTGTAGTACTGTAAATATTTTCACTATGAGTATTACAGTATCACGTCATCATTGACGGCGACTGTCACGGGTATTAGCGGAGGCTGGATGACTCTTAAAACTAGCGTTGAGAGGTCAAAGAATATGGCCTTAACGTTCACTAACGAAATACTACAGGCTACGGATAACGGATTCTCCGTGGATGCCGTGTATACCTATTTCTCCAAAGCATTTGACAAAATTTGTCACTATACTTTACTATGTAAGATTTGGGAACTCGGTATACATGGTTACCTGTTTCGCTGGATTAAATCTTATGTAGAAAATCGCACACAGTCGGTGGTAGTTTCTGGGTTTACTTCTCGTAGTAAACATGTATGTTTTGGCGTCCCCCAGGGCTCACACTTGGGGCCTCTTCTATTTACTCTATACATAAATGACATAGTAAAATCTATTAGCCACTCAAGCATTCTTCTTTATGCAGATGATTCAAAATTTTACAAAGTCATTCGTAGCTCTGCTGATTGTAAACTATTGCAAAATGATCTATGCAGCTTTGAAATTTACTGTAGAAATAATAATCTATTCCTTAATACGGATAAATGCAATACAATTAGTATTTCTAGAAAAAAGAATCTGTCTAACTTTGATTACAAATTATGTGATAATATTTTAGTAAGAGTAAAGGAAATTCGTGATCTTGGGGTCGTTATGGACGACAAACTGACATTTATATCTCACATAGACACCATATTAGCTAAATCCTTTAAGCAATTAGGTATGATACTTCGAATTGGTAAACCTTTTAGAGATACTCAAACACTCAAGGTTCTATATAATAGCTATGTACGTAGTCGGCTTGAGTTTGCATGTGCAGTATGGAAACCCCATTACAAAATTCATATCGATAGGATAGAGAGATTGCAGAAAAAGTTTCTTGAATCCCTTGATTTCAAATGTGGCGCTGAATACAAAGATTATACGGAATCGTTAAACCGTCATAAAATGCAATCACTCGAGTGCCGGAGAGACTGCGTTGATTCAGTGCTACTGTATAAAATAATAAACAGTCATATCGATGCCCCTACCCTGTTAAAAGAGATTTTTATAAGAGTACCTGGTAATAAGGAACGCCGATGTCATCTGAGGCATAAACACTTATTTTCCATCCCTCGTAGCAGAACCAACTATTCAAAAAACTTGTTTACTAAACGTGCATGCACATTTTACAATGCTATTATCATTGTAAAGAATTGTTACGCCGGTGGCATGATAAAAAGTACAAATCGGTATATAGCTAAATTTCCCATAGGAGTGAAAGAGAAAGCACTATTAGATAGAGACAGCACGAGAGAATGTTCTGGAAGGATGTGAACGAGACAGCTATAGAGAAAACATTCTGGACGGGTGTGAAAGAGAAACCTGTAGAAAGAGACAGCGATACTCTAGCATGTTCGCGCACAGTCCTCACGGACCGACCTAACTCGGGAACTTTCTAGAGTCATCTCAAACTTTGTAGATTTGAGTGGCTTGTATATAAACCCAGCATGCCCGGCCGAGGGAGTAGTTTTGAATCGAGACAGCGAAGAGCTAACATCAGAGCGAAGACTGCAAATCTACGGCGAGTTTGAGAGTGTAAAAGTGTACCAGTGTGAAGTGTCAGTGTGTGATTAGTGTTTTAGTTTAGTGTTCGTTCTTTTAACTAGTAATTAAAGTATCAGTTTTAATTAGTGGCTTATTTATACATTTTCTATAGAAAACCCACGCCACGAACGTAACAGAATGTTGACATCAGCCTCCGTAGCCTAGTTGGTAGTGACCCTGCCTACGAAGCTAGAGGTTCCGGGTTCGAATCCCGGCGAGGGCATTCTTTGTGTATTTATTTATCACAAATGTTTGTTCCTTGGTCTTGGCTGTCTATGTATTTAAGTATCTATATGTATCTATCTATTATATATATCGTCGCCTGGTACCCACATCACAAGCCTTAATTGAGCTTACCGTGGGACTAGGCCGATTTGTGTAAGATGTCCCAAGATATTTATTTATTTATTTATATTCAATTGTATCATAGACTCATTGAAAGCAGTATTTCGAAATAATTAATTAAACCTTAACACTTTTATCACTGAATAACTCCCATGAAAATTTTAATAGTTGCTTTAGTTAAATGTTTTGTTTACTTAGTTACTTTCATAATAATGTGTAAAAATCCAGTAAAACAGTAAACATGAATACTTATTTATATCATGTCTAGGTTTAGGAGTCTTTCGCAGTTGATTTTTTCTATGGTAAGCACATCTGTTACGACATTGTAGGTTTAAGTTGTAAATCAGTAATGGAAACTGTAGGTCTAAGAAATAAGGCGATAATCTGTAATTAATATTTTTTTTGTATGACCGTTTGTTTAATAATTCATAATAAATAAAAATAAAAAATAAAAAATCACTCAAAGAATCGTACAGAGTTGAAGAAGAAAGTGAGAAGAATTCGCTGTCCAAACTAAATAAAATTAAGATTATTGGACATGATACAGTTCCAAATTACAAATCTAGCATGTTTTCAATTGCAGTATTTTTTAGTAATGGATAATTCCGTAAATAAGTTAACGTCGGCAACAGTTCGCAGTTATTTTAATGTTTTGATCGAATTAAAATGAAAACGAAACTAGCTTTTCCTCTCAGAAACGTCAAATAAATGTTTGCATTACATTGCTGCTCGAGATTTTAATAAAAATTAATTACTCTTAAATAATAAAGGCAATCGTTATATTCTTTTACTAAAATGGTTACCACTTTAATCTATCGTTACTTAAAAGCAATGTCGCTATGAAAGACACACACTGTATATAATAAATATCCAATACGAAATATGTAAGATATTATAAAATTTATAAATTAAACTAAACTATGCTACTATTAAGAATTGCTTAATAAATAGCAAAATAGCCACACCACCTCATTCGCTCGCCAGCAGCTAATATTATTTACAAAAAAAAAACAAGTTAAAATGTGAAAAAACAAAAACAAAAAAAACAAGTGTCCAAATAAACCTACTAAGTTGATGTTAGTTAACATGATGATAAATACGCCTCACACGAGCAGAAATCAAACGCAAAGCCACGGTGACATTGACATGACAGATGTCAGTGTCATCGTACCTACTGCATTTTAGATTAGTATTGTCGGTAGCAAATTTGTTTACAATTAATATAAATCTAAAAACACATCTAACGCAACAAAACATACAATAATTTTATATCTACTACCGTTACAAAGATATACCAATGATACGCTAAGGCTAATGAGGCGCTAAATAAGTGACGCAGTATAAAAATCTGTTGGAAATGTAACGAAGAAAACAACACAATAATGTTCCTATTGGCGTTTTCCAAGACCGGCACCCGTATTGAGTCTCGCTTGACGCGCAGGCCTCCGCACCACCGCAGCCCCCGAAGAAGAACTCGCTGTCGACGCCAGCCCTGACCCTGCCACAGCCCCTTCCGAGACTTCAGCAGTGCCCGCCGGATCCGGCAATGCCTCTAACTCAGCCAGCGAGATCACTCTACGGCGAACTCGCTTGTCCAGCAACCCCTTACTCCATATCGCTTGCGTGCCTCGAGGAATACAGCATGCCGTGTGCTGATGAGGAACTCGGACAGAGTTCTGCCCTTTAATAACTTCTTAGCAGCCCAAACTGCATCCCTAGTCCTATGACTGATGAATTTGAGGAATATAGGCCGAGGCGTAGATGGCACTGAATTCCTACCCAAGCGATAGGATAAATAAATAAATAAATATCTTGGGACATCTTACACAAATCAACCTAGTCCCACGGTAAGCTCAATTAAGGCTTGTGATGTGGGTACCAGGCGACTATATATATAATAGATAGATACATAATATAATAATAATAATAATAAAGCCAGTTTTATTTCCTTAACAACTACTTACAGAGTTCAAAATTATTTTAAATGCATGCTATTTCTAAAAATATTAATTTCTATTTTCTATTTTATTTTATATAAAGTTTTATTTAAAGTTGTTAGGAATCCCATTATTGGGTAAAGGCCTCCTCCAATACTCCAGATAGATACATATAGATACTTAAATACATACACAGCCATGACCAAGGAACATATATTTGTGATAAATAAATACACAAATAATGCCCTCGCCGGGATTCGTCCCGGAACCTCCAGCTTCGTAGGCAGGGTCACTACCAACTAGGCTACGGAGGCTGACAGAGGAGGAGGAGGCAATGAAGTTTTACTCCGAGACCCCCTGCACCATCAAGGTCTGCTGAAGGACGTCCAACGCAACAGCACTGGTCACTTCACCCTGTACCTGGAGAACACCATGCAAAAGAAGGATGCCAGCACGAGATCGGGTTTCCATCTCCTCCAGGGTCTTTTTAACACAACCTCCATTTGGCTCTGGAGACCCGCCACAAATTTAAGAATAAAATTCTTGAATGCACCATACTTGACCATACTCGCTGGGGGGCTCCTAGTTTCCACGGGATGCAATGGAGTCTTCAAAAGAGGCCATTTGAGATGTAAACATTTCCTTCATTTCATTGATGCTCTTCTGTAGCTTCACCAAGTGGTCCATATTTACTTTCTATTGAGTGACCTTTGAACTTTTTGTAGAGTGACACTTAATGTTGTGAAAAATGTGATTCTAATTAGCTGTGGGTGCAAATGAGGCACTATATACACTATATCACATGTAAGTTATTTTTATACTTAAGATACGTATTATAATATTTATAAATGGGTAAGTAAT
>JALPQI010000678.1:0-28476 GCA_025490895.1 Thaumatotibia leucotreta | reverse complement strand
GACGTGTGACTAAAATCCTACCAATTTTAGCATAGCAAATTTTTAGCGTAAGCGTATGCGAGATATAGCTCTACAAATGGGTTGTGTAACCGATAAGACATCATTTTCTTAGTGGCAATATCACTTTCTAATTGCTTTGATATCAATTTATGCAAAATTATTCATATTCCTATTTTTCTTCATCATGATTTCATTATTTCTACAACTTTTCTCAACTAACTTTCGTTATCGAAGGACCAAGTAAATTGATATTTAATCATTTTTTTAAAGTAGCAACCCAAAAAAGCACGGGAATCGGCGTACACTCAGAATAAAACATTCAGTTTTCTTAGTATTGGATCAAACACAGTAATAAAAAGTTTTAATTTCAAAAATTAATACCTGAAACATTCTAAGGAAATGTCACGATAATAATGTTCAGAGTATTTATTTTTTTACTGACATTTTCGTAATTCCTTAACAACAAAGTATGAACTTGATTTAACTTCGACAATGGTCTTTGAACATTGCTGTCAACTTTAGTGTGACCAACCCAACGTAATGACTATCCTAAAATATGATTTGCATGGAAATAAATACGTAAATTATAGTTTTATTTTGCTTTGATATACAATGCACTGCCTTTATTTTATTAATCCTTAAAAGGTGTTGTAAGGATTGTAAAAAAAATGGAGACAATTCATTATATTTTAGTTTTGTTTGACAAGATAATTTTATTTATTATTTCTTCATGGTAACACTAAATTTCCCGGGTTGTGTTGTTTGCTAAAATCGTTTCTTTTTCTCAAAATAAAGAAGAACCAAGTATTTTAATACCTTTAACAACCATAAAAATAGCAAAATGTCGAAAGCCCATCCTCCGGAATTGAAGAAGTGAGTAAACAATCTTTTGATGAGTATTTTTTGTCAAAATCGTGTTGGCGTCCTACACGCCATTGTAACCTAACATGTTGCTAGTTTTTTTAGATTATTCTGAAAGAATCCACTGATTTCCTGAAATAAAACACTAGTTATAACTGACTTATGTATTAACGATTAAATAAACGACTACATTTAAGTTTATTGGCAGTAAATAATGATCATATCATTATCGTCTTTGAATGTGCCGGGATATCATAATTTCTTAAAAGCGAAATGCTAAAATTATCTTTCCTACTTCTACCTGTCTGATAAAATTAAATATTGAGCCCCTTCCCGTCAGTACTTAGGAACAATATAAAATAGGATAGCTGATGATACTGATGCAATTTTGCAGATTCATGGACAAAAAGCTGTCAATCAAGCTGAATGCGGGTCGCGCAGTCACCGGGGTGCTCCGAGGGTTTGATCCCTTCATGAACCTGGTGCTGGATGAGTCGGTGGAAGAGTGCAAGGATGGTCAGAGGAACAACATTGGCATGGTGGTGAGTTCAACTGCTGACTTAAGGCATTGGTCGCACCTTGAGTGAGTGAGCGATGAGCTATTGGCTATAGCAATAAACAAAAAATAAGTGCTCCGGTGTAAATAAAAGAGTGATGGCGAAATTTATAGTCCACTGTTGTGCAAGTTACATACTTGCCTACAGTGGGACCAATGTCTAAAAAAGCTATCACTAACATAGTTATTAACACTGCATGACAGTACACCTATAGGTGTTTGCAATATATTGAAAGAAGTGACCTTCAACATGTTTAGTTAAAATTGTTACTAATGTCTTGTGGAACATTTTCTTTTTAATTTTCCTTGTGGACAAGTGAAAGCATTACACCATACTGCCTTCCTGTGGATCATCAATTCTGAAGTTTTTTTTTAAAGTTTGGTAGGCGATAAAGGCAAACAAATATTTGCCAGATAATGTGATAATTAATTGTGTTGTGGGTTCTGTTGGTGGACATTGTCATTGAAACTGACAAGTAAGAAAAGGGAACTATGAATCTCTATAGGCTATTTGTTTTTGGGGTGGGAAAGATATAGCCATGTGATCAAACCCAGAGCATTTTGTATTTACTATTGTATTTTATTATCCCTTTGAAGTTAAATCAATCAGTATTTTGACGAAGTATAGTAAGGAATGCTTCTAGTTAATCATTCTCTTTTTTTTCAGGTAATCAGAGGAAATAGCATCATAATGCTGGAGTCATTAGATAGAATATAGTAAAAGCCTCATCTTAAATTCTAAGCTAATTTTAAGTCAAGCAAAAGGTTGATGATTTTGTTTGAATGACTTTAATTTTGTGATTTATATTCATTTGGGTAAGGTTATGAAATAAAATACCAGTTCAAGCCAATGATTGTTATCAATGTTATTATAACTTCTCCCTTGTCCTTCATCCGAATTTCTGTAGATAAATTACAATGGCCACAGAAAGACTTGCGTAAAAATGTCAACTGTGGACAGTGAAGTTTTAGGGTCGGGACCCTAAAAGGTAAAGTAAAGCAGTGATTGCGTTAATGAGGGTTTTCGATAATTTTTCTACCACCAGGCGGCGCTTCGTACGCACCTGGTCTCGACAGCTGTCAGATTCATACTATTCATAGGCACCTGGGCCTAAAATATTGAAATTCTATTTTATTTGAAAGAGAATTGATTTTGTAATGGATTACGACTAATACATGGTCGTCGAACTGAAGATTGAACTCTAAAACAGGCGCTCAAAGTCACTGGTATTCAAAATAATTACTATAACTTTGTTAATTTCATGAGAATTGACTTGGAACTATTTTATTCATTTATTTTAGGTAACAATGTGACTAAAGTAATGGTTTTCAGACTAAATAAACCTATAAATATGTTGAAAATTAAATGCGCGTATTTATTTTGACAGCTCGTTATACGGTCGGCTCAGTGCTGCCATCTCACCTCCCCATAGCGGCAGAAAAAGTATCAAAAACCCTCATTACATGGATTCCAGACAGCGATGTAAAAAAAAGTGATAATGTACAACCAATTAATGCTCAACTAAAAAATTAGAGACCTCTTTTTTGGTCAATTTTCTCCATAATAACAAAAAGACAGGTTCTTTTTCGTTCTTCGGTATATAAATTATAAGTTAATAGAGTAATTTAAAAGTATATTATTGTAAATTACATACAATTTTGAGTAGTACTTAAAGAGTACAAGACATTATAAAATATTGTGCTATTTCGAGGTTTTTGTAGAATAACGGTTTCGGTCCCTGCTGGGAGTGTTTGTCGAATAACTAGAATGTTGTTGCCCCGTAATAACTACTACGGTTTGTTGTCCCGGGCGAATTCTAATCAGTTCGACAATGCTCGATCTAAGAATACACGAGCCAACACTGACAATCAACGTCCATCTAGTGGTCACGCGGCCCGCAGTGCTCGCCCGCTCGTACCGTACTCGAGGTGCATTCAGAGTCAGAGTATTCAGACCAAGAGAGCATTCAATCCCCCACTCTACGAAATTCGGTCGTTACACTAAACGTGATTCGTTGATTTCGTAGAGTGGGGGATAGAATAGAGAATGCTCGTTTCGTCTCAATGCACCTTAAGCGAATCCCGGTGCAAAGCCGCGAACGCTTAAGGTGTGTGGAATCGATTTCGCATGTTGTTCGCACTTTCGCACCTAGTTCTCCGCTTTTGTCGGTATTTTGGGCCGCGTCAAAAGAGATGCGAAGCGCGAATTGGTAAGACTTCACATTATAGCATGTTATATAACCAACCTAATCAGATTACAAGTTAAACTCTCATTTTTTATTATTTGATTTGCCCCGTTATGCCCCTTCCCCCCAACAATCAAGGTCTATACTCTGTTACGGAGGGTGTCATGGTGAAATGCTTCGCGACCCCATGGCATCCTCGTTAACGGCAACGAGGATCGAAAAAAAAAAAAAAAGTCTATACTCTGTATCTTTCTATTCTATTCATTCCATGAATGTAGGATTAATATGGATTTGACAACGTTATAATAATAGCAAGAACGAAAGGGATGGTCTTATGAAACTTTTTACTAGTGGAAGTGAAAAGGAACGATAATCGTCCGTCCTTATCACTGTGCCACTATTTTTTGTGTGTGTGTGCATTAGATGCTAAATGTAAGTGCCAGACAAATGCGTTGAATACGTCACTAAGTGCCTGTGTGGCACTTTCTTCTTAGTAGTAAGTGACTATGTCTATCCCTCTTAGTGGCACACTATGTGCGGCCCCTCGATTCATTCAATTAACAAAATAATGATTTCTGTGTCTTATTCTGTGGCCTGACTGTTCGGTAGTAAGCCTGTTGGGTTGAGCATTGTATGGTTGCACATTATTCAGACTCCAACTAATGACATCTGGACGCGTTCAAGTAGATATGTCTCCTAACATTTTTTACGTATGAGAAAAAATAAATATGTGGTAGACATCTACTTAACTTACCACTTCATAATATTTATTTATACTATTTGTGATCTTAATGATTCGGTGTCTTTTAATATCGAGTATATTTTACTGTTATACTTGAACTTGATCCTAACTTACTTCCTGTCAAAATTTGACTTTGCATTGTAATAATAATTTCGTTTCGTATTTCCCTGCGTAACAGCGTTCACGAAAAGATAACAAACAATATTTACAATCCGAAACAAAGCTATGACTTTAAACTACCGTTACAGCAATGCTCGACAGCTGAACCAATAATTTGACGCCCCTTCTTTGGAGAAACAGTGAGTAGATTTTTTGTTGATCTCGTTCTAACAAAGCAGATTTACAACTGTTGTCTCACGCAGTTTCTAAATGTCTAAAATAATTGCTGTAGGGATCTAACAACAATTTTCTATTATTTTTAAATTGTGAAGTTTAAAGTGTAGTGTTCAAATGTGATGATATCATCTATACCTAAATAAATTAGTAATTTAGGTCACTTAAGGCACCGGACTAAAGCCTGCTAAATTAGCCACACAATAAAACTGATTAAAGTTTTTTTTTCTTGGAAATGGTTTCAGTGTGCATTGATTGATCATTGTTATTCCAATAATTGTTCACATAACTACTGCTTACTTATAAAGTTATGAGGAACACTGCCATGCAACTGAATTGATAGCCTGTTTGATGGATAATTAAGTTACAATGTAAAACTTTGCTGCAGAGAAAGAAAACTAGTACAATTTTAGGGCACATCAGTCTTATAATATGGAAGACATACATTTAAGTAAGTATTTTGCCCAATTCAACATAAATCTTATTAAAATAATCTAATTACAAACAGAAGTGTATTTGTTTCTATATCAATCTATAATAATTCAACTCCTTGATTATTATTTCTCTTTAACCTTATTAGTAATCCATCAATGGCCAATGTCATTCTCTTCTGGAATGGAATTCTTTTTAACCAGAATATTAATCCATCAATGTCTACTTCTTCTGCTACCTAGCGTTATCCTGGCTTTTGCCAGGGTCTGCTTTCCTGCTACATTTCCTTCACCTTGTGTGATCCTGGGCAATGTCTAAATGTAATATAAAAATACATACATTTTGAGTTAATACTGTTTTGATCTAAGTGTGCAATATAATATACATATCGAAAATAATATGGAATTATGAACAGAGTATAGAGTTCACAACAATCTTTAATTCCAGATACAAAACCTGTAATGGCGGAAACTCTCAGTCCGCTGTCGCCCAGCACCAATCATGCATCACAGGGCTTCATGAGCTCATTGAGGTCTAGACTTAGCCGAGCCCCTGTGACCAGACCTGATGGAGAAGGTAAGGTCACCAACATTGATGGTCACAACCCATCAGTTGCCTGTGATTTTCTAGTGCTGGTAAAAGACGTGCTTTTATTATTATTTGGTGGCGGGCAGCTGGTCAATTATGACAATGTCAGTTGATGATGTCATTGTTGAGTAGTAGAAACTTGCATATGACTATCAAATTATTATTTCATATATTGACTTTGTGAGTCAAGTCATATCTGAATCTGATTCTGGGTGGACAATCTTTTAACAGACCTCATTAGTTGTCAAAAATGAATGAATAATTGAATGAATGGATTATATCTAAGCATGTGTTGCATGTCTCTTCATATGCATCATTTATGTAAATAGAAAATGATGTCTGAAAGAATAATCTTGATAATAGACAGTACTAATGCTGTGACATTACATCATACATAATCATAATGGTATGATACTGTGGTAACTCAGTTCTTTCAGTGACAGGATGGGTGTTCCAGAAGAATGCAAGTTTCATTTGATATATTCCCTTGAATAAAATAAAAATAGCCTTTATTACTTAATATATATCTTGATTCATCTATGAATATTACTAGTTACTGTTTATCACTATTTTCCATCAACAACTTCAGCTTGTCTCCCGAAATAGGCCTCTTCCAAGTCCTTCCATTCTCTCTGTATAAGGTCTCTTCAGTTTGCTGTCTCTCGCTTTTGTAAGCCAGTCTGCTCTGTCTGATCATCAAAGAATATAATAGAATAGAATAGAATAAATATTATTCTGATAAAGCATACATTATTACCGTTACCTACATTTAATATTCTATATTTTTATATATGAACAGAAAGCTTGACGCAGGGGCTACTTCCCAAATAAGTATCAAAATGTTGGCCTTTCTGGAAACACTAAACTAATAGTATCCACAAAACAAACTTTGATTGAGCTTACCGTGGGACTACGTTGATTTGAGTTAGAATAGTATATATTTATTTATTGTAGTTTCGCAGACATTACTTAACCAAAACATTCGACTGAGAGACAATTGACCCCAATAAGAACAAAACAATGATTCACCTTGGCCACTCAATTTACCTTATAACTTATAACCCATTTGGTCGAGTGACTCGCGATACCTTATCAGTGCGCCGGTGACCAGCGCAGCTGTTACATGCGCGTGCGTCGTTTTTTTTTTTTTGGTTACACACCGCGAATCACTATCGATATTTTTTGAGTACCTGTCACATTTACGTACAGTCGACGTCAAAGAGACGGTTTAAGTGCCAAAAATATATTTACACGACCTTTTTGCCTTCATATTTAGGTCGTGTAAATATATTTTTGGCACATAAACCGCAACGATGTCTTTGACGTCGACTGTACAATTTTACAAGCAGCGTAAAACAAAACTAACCTTAGCTAGTGAATTTAAGTTACAACACAAGGGGTTCTCAAACTTTTTGTAAGTTTATATTTTAACACTTGAAGATTTATCTTCAAAAATTGCGATTTTTGATGATTGGTGTACCAGGTTAGTAATTCAATCATTAAATTTGACTTGATGTGAAAGGTTGACTGGTAGAGAATGCCTTATGGTATTAAGTTCGCCTTTTGTACCATTTATTTGTGCAGTAAAGTTTAAATAAATTAGGCTCGTGCAAATTTCTTTCTTTTCTCACTTGTTTAGTAGGCACAATTTTTTTGTTGAGCTAGTTTCGTTTTATAACAAAAGAGTTATTTATCACATGTTTAATGTGTATGTAAGTGTGAGGAGTCCGGTAGTGCACGTATTTTGTATATCTGTGTTCAAGTGCATAAGTGAGTGATAAACAATAAATACGAATGACTAATATGTGCTGTCAGTGCACGCAGAGCTGCGAAATGTCAGAAAAAACTTCAAACGAAGGTAATAAATACTTAGAATCCCTCCCCACCAAACATAACCGTACTCTCACTCGCATAATTTATATTTATTCACAGGTTATAATAAGCACCTAAGTAAAATTATTTCGAACTCCCCATCGGCACACAAACCTCTTTAAGGTTTTAGCCAACGATGGGTCTTGTAATTTGATTATGTAATGTGTTTGTATAAAAGTAAATAAAATTACTCTCCTCGTGTGAAAGTCCATTGAAAAAGGAAAATAAACAAACCACTTCGATATTCGCTAATTCACATTGCTGTTGAAACAAGCAAGGTGTAAAGCCAGAGAAATAAAACTTAGATACTTCACATAATCAGCCTATCTTATTTCACTGCTGGACGTAGGTCTTCTATGAACTAGGCGTGTGGACGCATACCTTCAATAAGTAATGGTACAGTTAAATCTTTAATCATCATCATCAGCCCGTGAGCGCCCACTACTGAGCTAAGGCCTGTCTTCACGTACGCCATTCGTCACGGTCTTGTGCCAATCTTACCCGGAAGCGACCCACAGATTTCGTAATATCGTCGGCCTATCGTGCTTGAGGACGTCCGACGCTTCTTTTTCCTTAAAGTGGCCACCAGTCCGCTAGAATTTTGTCCAGCTGCCATTGAAATCTTTGAACTTCAAAAAGTGATGTCATAACTAAGGAACTATGGGTGCAAAACTTTAATAAAACTTTTCAAGTGGACTTGACTTAGCACATACATCCATAAATATAGGTACATCCGAGATAGGGAATGAAATTGGATACAGATTTTTCAATAGTATTCGTATTTTTCTTGGCTAAAGTTTTCCCATATGTCAAGTTTAAAGTTTTGTACCCATGGTTCCGACCTCTAGTCATAACATAATATTAAGCTACACGACTCGACCACCACAAAGTCGTATATTAAGTTAGTGTACAAGTTTTTGATACCCAGTCGCGCATCGATATCTTCGACCTTGGTTGCACCTTGAAAGAGAAAAAGCGAGACTAACTACAAACGGATGTCGAGTGTGAAAATTGCCATTTCCTAACGAGCAAGGTCAGATGCTATTGTTGGAATCGTAATCAATCTGCGACTAAATATGTATGAAGCATAGACTTTTAACGAGATATTTACCATGTAAATTGAAATTATGGAGCACCCGATTGGAAAAAAATATTTAAATTATGACGGAAGTAAAACTACGGAACGCTTCTTTGACTACAGTCCGACCTGATCTTGACCGACTTTTTTATCAAAAAAATCCTGTTTCCAGGATATGTGGAATTCGGGGAGTTCCGGGCTGAGCGTCCCAGCATCAAGAAGGTGGGGACCTTCGCTGGCGTCTTCTGTCCCGTGGTCCTTTCAATGTTCAGTGCCCTCATCTTCATCAGAATGGGTAAGTAACCCTCAGATCAGTTCCACTTCACTCCGGGCCGCTTGCCTTTGTCCGCTGTTTATATCCTAGCCCTGCTAGTTAATCCTGCTATCCATGTTCAGTGCCCTCATCTTCATCACAATGGGTTAATGAACCTTTTAGTGAATTTCGGGGATTTGTCTCTGGCACTTTAATGACGCCTTCATTGGTGTGGCAAAGACAAATCCCCTAAATTTCCTAACCTTGGAGTTCGCGAGGAGACCTATGAAAAGAGACGACTGATCCGTAAAAACAGAGATCCTGGAGCTGATGGCCGAACCCAACATCATCGGCGTAATAAAGTCACACAGACTTCGCTGGTTCGGTCACCTGCTCAGTATGAGAGAGGATCGTGCTGCCAAGAGAGCATACGTGGGCCGACCTACTGGCCGGCGCCCGGTCGGACCCAGGTACCGCTGGGAGGACACAGTGGAGGCAGATCTGCGACATCTTCAAGTCAATAACTGGCAAGAAGTTGCGCAGAATCGAGACAGATGGCGTGCTCTCGTTTCGGAGGCCAAGACCCTCTTTGGGTCCCTGAGCCAAATTAGTTAGTTAGTTGGAGTTCGAGATAGGCCCACTGGCCTGAGACCCTGGGTCGCGTTTTATAAAGTTACAATTTACAATTTCGCTGTTTGCCTCTCTTTCTAGCCAATATGTGTATGCGTTAGAGAGGCAAACAGCGAAATTGTAAATTGTAATAAAACGCGACCCTGGTCCGCTGCTTGTATCATATCTGACCAAGATGGTTGACTGGTAGAGAATGCCTTAAGGCATTAAGTCCGCCATTTATACTTTTATTTTTTTGTAACTGTGCAATAAAGGTTAAATAAATAAAATAAATAAATAAAAATAAGATACCAATAGGCTACTTGACCCATTTTTAAAGTTTGTCTTATATTATTAATCAATAACTGATTAACGGAAAAAAATATGAATATATTTTTTCACGACCTAGAAAACCGCAAATTGTAACTTAAAATTTAAACTTTCGTTACTGCGCGAAAACGATACTAGCCATGTTAATGCTTAGGTTATCTGTGGTGTGACGTCACTCAAACCGAAAACAAACATTTGACTTGTCAGTTGTCACTTACGTTAATGTCAATGTCACAGCAAAGCTACATGCCTACCCTACATGTCCATGGCGAATTTCACTCGTATAAGATTCGACATGAAGTTAGTTTAAGGTCCTATGACGTCACATCATGGCCGACACCGTTTTCAGAGTATGAAATTTAAAAAAATAAAACAATTTTTTCAATAAAAAAATATGTACCCATCAAACACTTTTACTACACCGTAATCGAAAAATATTGATCTTTTCAATAAATACTACAGAAAATAATCATTTTTTGCACTAAATTTGATATGAGTCAAGTAGCCTATTGCTAACGCTTAGTCGCGAACGACACGCAAAGTGACCGTCTCTCTACCTTCCTCGGAACTTATGAACTGCTTTTCCAGGGTACCTGGTTGGCAACGCAGGCCTCCTCGTGACACTAGCACAGTTCCTGCTGGCGTACCTCATTGTCGTGTTCACGGTGACGTCTATATGCGCCATCTCAACCAACGGCGCCGTTGAAGGCGGCGGCGTTTATTGTATCCTTTATTCTTTACTTTCTTTTTTCTTTTAGGCTTCGACGCTGTCGCAGCGCTGACACAGCGCTGATAGCAAGGCGGATTCCTTAGTGAATAACACTGCAGAATTCTTCTCGGTGAAATATTTTTTTGATTATACCATACTAGCGACCAGCCCCGGCTTCGCACGGGTACTATACCTACATAAAAACCTTCCTTTTGAATTACTCTACTTATTAAAAAAAACCTCATCAAAATCCGTTGCGTAGTTTTAAAGATTTAAGCGTACAAAGGGACATAGGGACAGAAAAAGTGACTTTATTTTATACTATTTAGTACTGATTTTTCAATCCCCAGATAACAGTAACTGTCAAATAAATGTTAGCTCTATCCTTTTTTGACTGATGACCAGCGATAAGGATGGTAATACTTTTAACTGACGGATACTTTTAACTGAGGATTAAAAAATCAGCCCTTAGTGATTTTAAGAGATGAAAATGTTTATATGACGTTTCCATACATTTGGGGTCTGGTATAGGTACCCCACCTCATATGTCGATGGTTAACCCCCAGATAATCAGTCGAGATAATCACAAGAAAAGATTGAAAAACATTTGTGAGAACGGAACGATCTCGAATCGCCTGTCAGGTGTACGATACAAACCCGAACAGGGTTTAACGTCACCTTATGTTAAAGTATGTAATGCTTTTCATATAATAAAATAAATAAATTAATTAAAATAAAAACTAGAGGCGTTACTAAAAAACGAATTGTAGAAAAGATTTACAAAAAGTTATATTAGTCCGGTTTATTGCGCAGGTTTTCAATGACTCATGAATCATAACATAATTATATTTTTTTTATCCTTTTTAACACAAGTTTGGTACAGGAAAGCTTTTAATTTTCTGTAGGTAAATACTCAAGAAATGATACTCAAAAAATAAATTAATCCATTTTATTGAGCAGTTTTTGAATGATTCTTAAATCATAACAAGTCGTTTTTAGGGTTCCGTAGCCAAAATGGCAAAAACGGAACCCTTATAGATTCGTCATGTCCGTCTGTCCGTCTGTCATAGCCGATTTACTCGGAAACTATAAATGCTACAGTAATGAAATTTGGTTAGGATATGTGTTGTAGGAAACGCTACAGGATTATGATACTATATTGTAAAAAAGCCATTGGGGTGGGGGCCCTCCATACATGTAACTGAGGGATAGAAAAAAAAAATTTGTTGTATATAAGCGTGTGGGGTATTAAGAGAAAGGTCTTTGAAAATCATATGAAGGTTTATACATCTCATTTTTATTTAAGCAAATCGTTTTCGAGATATCAGCTCTCAAAGTCTGAAAAATGTGTCCCCACCCTCTATTTTTTTAACTACGCGATATAAAATTCTAAAAATAATATATGTTAGGCACATTAATAAACTCTATCAACGATTTTTGGTTTGATTAAATTATCTCTTATAGTTTTTGAGGCAGGTTGATTTAACTGTATTTTTTAGGGTTCCGTAGCCAAAATGGCAAAAACGGAACCCTTATAGATTCGTCATGTCCGTCTGTCACAGCCGATTTACTCGGAAACTATAAATGCTACAGTAATGAAATTTGGTTAAGATATGTGATGTATGAACCGCTACAAGATTATGATACTATATTGTAAAAAAAACCATTGGGGTGGGGGCCCTCCATACATGTAACTGAGGGATAGAAAAAAAAAAATTGTTGTATGTAAGCGTGTGGGGTATTAATAGAAAGGTCTTTGAAAATGATATGAAGGTTAATAAATCTTATTTTTATTTAAGCAAATCGTTTTCGAGATATCAGCTCTCAAAGTCTGAAAAATGTGTCCCCCCCTCTATTTTTTAAACTACGCGATATAAAATTAAAAAAAAAAATGTTACGCACATTAATAAACTCTTTCAACGATGTTTGGTTTGATTAAATTATCTGCTATAGTTTTTGAGGTAGGTTGATTTAATTGTATTTTTAATGATAAATTGATAATGGTACGGAACCCTTCGCGCGCGAGTCCGACTCGCACTTGGCCGGTTTTTTTACCTTTTTGACACTATTCGGAAATTCGGGTTAATGTTAGTATTTAAAATATACTTATTTAAAATTCAGGTTTGTGTTAGTACATATATAAGTATAAAAAAATACTTATTTAAAAAAGTGCTTAAGTCTACGTACTAAATTAACTTTCGGTAAACAATTTGCAATAAGGTGAAGACTCAAATATCAACATGCGTACGCATTTTGCCTTTAGAAAATAGTCTTTTAATATGAAGCCCTCAAGCTTTCCGTACAACATTATTATTAGTCAAATATCAATGTTAAAAACTTTCCTTAGCGCACTGCAGTTATGATCAGCCGAACGCTCGGCCCCGAATTCGGCGGTGCCATCGGCACGTTATTCTTCTTCGCGAACGTTGTCTCCAGTGCTCTCTGTATATCCGCCTGCACTGAAGCGTTGGTTGAAAACTTCGGGCCACATGGTAAGTACACAAGGTATTTATTTAACACGGGTGAATCTCTTAACAGGGGATAAGATAGGACATAAAGCAATAGGCATGATGACTTTTTTCGAACTGTCAAAACGATCTCTACTATGGAGTTTTATATGAAATACTCAAAAGTGACGTCACGTTTGAGTACTGCCAAATGACCTACTCTTTTAAGTTCTTTTAAATTTATTAAATAGAAGTTCTGTACAAAAAATCCTGCAATCTGAATCTTAAGGTGCATTCACACCGAGCATTCGCTATTCTATCCCCCACTCTAAGAAATCAACGAATCACGTTTTGTGTATGCACCTTTAGTAATAATGTCTTTGTGTAATGATTATATGTCGTGCATAGTGTTAAATAATTTATTTTAACTACAGCCATCATCATAATAGTCAGTTCAGGCGACTGTAATAAATTTGACCAATCGTAACCAGCAAAAAAGACATCAACGAGCGACCATCTCAGGGTCTGTACTAGTTTCAGCGTATTTATTTCATTATTTATTTATATTTGGTTACTTA
Organism: Thaumatotibia leucotreta; assembly: GCA_025490895.1. Taxonomy (NCBI): domain Eukaryota; kingdom Metazoa; phylum Arthropoda; class Insecta; order Lepidoptera; family Tortricidae; genus Thaumatotibia; species Thaumatotibia leucotreta. Next base: position 14,902 of record JALPQI010000678.1, on the reverse strand, counting down.
TTTTGAGTCGTAGAAAAAAAGACGACACAATAGTGTTATAATAAAGTTTTTTTTATATCATTATTGTATAAAATATAAAATACTATATCATACGAAGTTTTTAGCAGAAAAGGGTCACAAAAATATAAAATGTTGGTTGACTTTGCTCTGCCGTATTTTACTGACAAATTGAATAAAATAGAATAATATTTATTTGTTAATTAGAATAGACTTCCACAGAAATTACTCAAATTACAAACACACCAAAAAGGTTGAAACTCAGCTTGTGTCATAGCTAAAGGCCCGGCCACGACATTGGTCTAAGGCGACTAGCGGCGAGCGAATCCATGATTTGGAGCAGGATTCCGATGTGGGCTTGAAAAGGAGCACGTATGGTTTTCTGCTAAGCCTTAGACCAATGTCGTGGCCGCGGCGTAATATCTAGGTTGTCACGACGACAAAAACATACACATTGGCTTGACAGACATCGTTTGTCTCCAGGATACCTGATCTCCCACAACCAGCCGACCCTCCCCGACGGCGATTGGTACCGGTTCTTGTACAGATCCATCCTCAACGCCATCGGGCTGCTGGTATCTCTAGCCGGGGCCTCGCTGTTCGCTCGCACCAGCTTGGCCATCTGGCTCACGATGGTCGTGTGTCTCGCTAGCGCTATGCTGAGTTTCTTCATCACTGCCCCGGGAGAGGTAACTTGAACACTAGCTTTTAGATGATTATTCGAGAGACGAAAAGCAGTGGACTGTAATGTTGTAAAAAATAAAGCAAAAAGAGAGAAAATCGGAATTGACCGTTATGATATTTGAATCGAAATATGGGTGAGCAAGAATGTTGGTGGTTATTGAAAGGAATTGAAACAGATGTACAGCGGAGTGATCGGATTACCTTCCGTGCCTGATGCTGGAGGTTGAATCCGTAGCTTTGCTGTCCGCTGTTGGCGCCGACCGGGATTCTCCTGCTAACTGAAATCACCTGACCGTTACCTCCAGAGTCCAACTTAGCTTTGGGTCCGCCCTTCGCACTCGGTCGTGGGGGCTCCTTGCACTCGCTGGTTAAGCTGGTTTGATGTATGATGAACTCGCGCGTGAGTGGTGTTTTAATTCGAGAGTAAAATGTACGATAGCGAAAACTGTGTCGACGTTTGAAATCACACTGATGTTTTCGCCAATCCTAGGGAGGGGGAAAACGGCAAACTTTTAGATTCTAGGTTGGCATTACTGCCACAATAAACCGAAAGGCTGCAAACTTGAACAGTGACTTACAAAATGGCTGTTTGCTATCAAGACACCTATGCTGAGATATGTAAACTATCATTTGTTTATGAGCGTTTCTCTCCAAAAAGACATATTAGCAGAAGCTTCACTGCTCCACTGATGAAAAAAGTGTCTCAAATTTAGAGATCTTTCTTCAAAAAGAGCCCTAAAAGCGTATTGGACTTAACCCTTAATTGCATGACCTTGACAAAGATTTATTCAAATTTGAATTCTGACATGTTGTCAATAGAGTCAAAAATACATGATGGATATTTCCATCACTATGCAATTAAGGGTTAATTAGCAAAAAAAGATATATTACCAAAAGTATATTTAAGCAGCACACTTTTTTCAAAGATAAACGCAAAAAACAACACATTACCTAAAGTGTCTTAAAAGTTTGAGGCACTTTCTTCAGCCGGGAGAGGTAACTTGTATAGGTTTAGGCGCTCCTTACTAAATGATAGTTTTACTTGATTCAGAAAACCAACCACTAAATTAATAAATATAGGTTTTAAACAATATGTAACAGCAAAGCCAATTACAGGTTTTCGCAAATAGTAATTATGACTATTTCTTTGATAAATTACGTTACGTTATGATTTTATATAGCTTTATTGATAAAAAGTGTCCAAAAGTATGAGACACTTCAAAAAGCTCTAAAAGCGTACAATATCTCAATTAGCAAGTATCTTTAAGTTGCAGATGATTTCTTCAAAGGAAATTAAAAAAAGCGTAGAATTACTAAATTAGCAAAACAAAATTAAATGTTCCTTATACTGGCAGAAGCTGGCAAAAAACTACATCACTTTCACTTTTATTTAAGTGTTTCTTTCAAAAGATACAGGTAAATAATCACCACGTACTGGTAAAACTAGTAGATATGACCACTAGTGCACAATAGGTACTATGAACTAATGCCTGTATAACATAATTTACATTATACATTTTTGATCTTCATAGTCCACAGGTCTACCATGCAATGACGTACTATTAAAAAATCGATTTTAGTACAGATGGTGCCTTTTTTGGGCTCTAGTGCGAGAAGTGTGTCATTTTACGTCAGGTTCAAAACTTCGGAGGGCCATCTGTACTAAAAAAACGTCGTACGAGACACGTGCAAAAACTAAATTCTTAACTCGTGTCGATTTAGAACACTCCCTACCGGTCGTGTTTTAAACATCGCCACTCGTTTCGAATTTTATGTTTTTCGCACTTGTGTCGTAATGTACTATTTTAGTACAGATGGTGCTTTTACGCGCTAGTACGAGAAGTGGCTCATTTTACGTCAGGTTCAAAACTTCGGAGGGCCATCTGTACTAAAAATCGTCGTACGAGACACGTACAAAAAGAAAATTCGTAACTCGTGTCGATTTAAAACATCGCCACTCGTATCGAATTTTATGTTTTTTGCACTTGTGTCGTAATGTACTATTTTCTTTTGTTTCAGATCGAACGCCCAGAATCGAATACGCTAACCAACATCACTAATTTCACATACACCGGCTTAAGAAGCGCCACACTGATGTCGAATTTGCATCCCAACTACGGTCGCGATTACTCGACCACGGATGGCGAGTTAGTCGACTTCGCCTCTGTATTTGGAGTACTGTTTACTGGCGTTACTGGGGTAATGGCTGGAGCTAATATGAGCGGTAAGTCACTACTATGTAAAGGTAATTTCATCAGAGTTGAGGTGAATGAGATTACATACACATCGCGTCAAAATATTGAAGCAAATCCCTTGAACAAACTTTTTGGTCAATCTTACAGTTGCAATTGGCTTTGCGAAAAAAAAAACACTAATTTCGAATACCCCGTGTTGTGTGCCTCAACTCTTGTGGAACTATCATTACTATTATTGTAATGTGTTAATTTTTCATTCCTCACCACGGCAATGTACTTTAGGCTTTAAGTAAGCGTGAGGATGCGTGTAGTTTTTAATGCTTTGTCATAAAATAACTACACTTCTAAGCTCTTTCTACTGATGAACTTGCTTTATTGCTAGTATGAACTACGGTCACGACTATTCTACTACGGATAGAGATTTAGTTGACTTCGTGTCTGTGTTAGGAAGGAGTACTGTTTACTGGCGTTACACTAATATTACTCTATTGTGTACATTTTTCATTCCTCATCATGGCAGTCTGCTTTAGGCATAAAGTAAGTATATATCGCTTGGCCACTCGGTATACCAGAATCCCGAAAGGTATTCGGTTAGAAGGTGCATGCACGTATTACTTGTAAGCACAGATGTCATATATACCATAGATCAAGCAAACGTATCTACTTAGCGTGTCAAATGAACCCAGTGAAATCCACTGAGTTGTCCGTCTTTAATCGCAGCTTGCAGCTTTCGGGCGTCAAATTTTGTAAGTTGAAGTTAACAAAAACATTAATAATGCCTCCTTAAGTAATATTAATTGCAACAACACAAAAAAATATGAATACTCAAGGGCCTGAGACATATTTAAAATCATAGGCAAGTAACAACTTCAGTACAAAATCTGAGATGCTCGGCCGCCATACAAATGAATGAACTTGTTTCTTCTATCCAAATCTAATTCTGTGCTTGTAAGAGAAGAAGAGAAAGAGAATGCATATACCCGAGAAATTTGTCCGGTGGTTGCTAAGACCGAGTGGCCAAGCGTTGTAGGCATCAGCGGCCAAAGTTGAATACCTGATTTGATTCCCACCTCATAGATTTTTTTACACCGTGATCCATGTCAAATTTGCCAATTTTTTTGTCAGGTGAACTAAAGAATCCAGCTAGGAGCATCCCCAGGGGCACGCTGGCGGCACTTCTCTTCACGTTCATATCTTACGTAGCTTTGAGCGTGTTGACTGCAGCCACTTGTAGTAAGGATTTGCTGCAGAACAACTACGTGTATTTGCTGCCCGTTAATGTGTGGCCACCTTTTATTGCTGTTGGTAAGTCTGTTACAATTTAAGAAATGGTTTTTGATGAAATATTGAGACTTTAATGGCTTCTTCATCCTTGTCTTAACTAGTAAACGGACTGTCAGTCATCCGCAGACCACGAACCCTGTAAAGTGTTCGAAACGTCGGAATGAAGTTAAAATTAGTTAATATACGCGAGTTTATCCGTTTTCATAGTTTTATTTCATGAGTAATCCTCGCGGTAACCGAAGAAAATATTAATCTTTATTGTATAAAAAAACTGAGCGGTGCATTTCAAGCTAATAAACAATGTAAATAACATCCGATACAATATTGAATACACTAGAGTAAGAGTGTAGTTCTTTATATTTTGAAATATGAAGTCTTTTTTTCGGTTTGTTTACATACTACATACTTTTACAGTCTGACAACATTATTGCCATTAAAATAAATTACTTACACTATGAATCCGTAACATGGCGAGCCAATTCCAAAAATTGGCTGGAAGAGATAAAGGAAAAGAGAAGGGATTTTGGACATTTTTGTGTTAAATGGGTTATCATTTTTGTGTCCGATTTTTGTACTGAGGACTTAATATCTTTATTTATTGTCTGTAAACTTCAGGATGGCGGTTGGACCTGGGGTATTAGAATGAAATATATACATGGTGCTCGCGAGCATTGCGAAAGATTTTAACTATGCATTCTAGACATCAAAATAAACAAAAAATATTATGAGACCTAATGTCAAATTCCACAAAAAAAAAACTTTTTTTTTTGGTTTTTTGAATACTTTTTAACATTTCCAATACTTTTTATCATGACAACAATTTGTTGAAATTAATTTTTTATTATATATTAATAATTAATATATAATAATTTTTTAAATGATTTTTTTAGGGACAGGTTTTTTCGTCAAGTGTATTTTTATTTTTTGATTGTCATGCAAAAGGTGTGGTAATATTAGAACACATTGTGGTAGCATTGTAATCAAAAAGAAGTTTTATGACGAGTTACGTCGACCGTCGAAAAACTTATTTCGAAAAAAGGTTAATTATCTCTGGAACCAAGCCGAATCCAGGAAATTTTATTTAACATTAAATACTCTAAATATGCTCAGGAATTCAGCATTAAAATCTTTCGGATTGCTCACGAGCACCTACTATATTTGATTGTTTAAATAACAGAATTTTATTACAGGTACCAAAAATCTGTATATTTTTCATTCCAATCCCTCAGGTCCACTCGCCATCCTAACTTTCATTATTGGTTGTTGTAAATTACCATCAGTCTCTATCGACTCCTACAAAGGTGTCACGTGCGCGTTGCCGTCCAAGTTTATATTCCATTATTGTCCGTAGGTATGTTGATGGCGACATTCTCCGCTGGTCTGTCCAATTTGATCGGAGCTTCAAGGGTTTTGGAGGCGTTGGCTAAAGACAACATTTATGGTTAGTGTTACTCGTGTAGTTTTCCTTCCTCGACCGAACTCCTTACAATATGCCGTTGGTGTAATAATCGAAAGAGTCGAAAATTGTTACTTAGATAAATTATTTTTCCTTTAGATTCGTAATACATTTTTAACAGGGGTAGGGGTCAAATACTAGCGAAAATAGCCTTACGTTATAAATGAATGGCCCCTTACGAGGTTAAAGGATTCTTTTAGAAATAAGTTCAAGTTTCGTGGTACAATATTAAATGCTGAATTTGTCTGTTTGTCTGTTTTGTCAGTTTTAGGGTTCCGTAGCCAAAATGGCAAAAACAGAACCCTTATAGATTCGTCATGTCCGTCTGTCACAGCCGATTTACTCGGAAACTATAAATCTTAATGAAATTTGGTAAGACTATATGTTGTATGAACCGCTACAGAAATTATGATACTATATTGTAAAAAAAAATGGGGTTGGGGCCCTCCATATATGTGAGGGATAGAACATTTTGGATGTATATACCTAAGCGTGTAGGGAATCAATATAAAGGTCTTTGAAAATGATATGAAGGTTTATATATCACATTTTTATTGTTTTCGAGATATCAGCTTTCAAAATCTGAAATGTGTCCCACCCCCCTCTATTTCTTAACCCTTAACTTGGCAGTATATCTTTAAAGATACATACTTTTTGACCCACTTTTTGTATTTTTTTTAAAGACAGAATTTTTCGCTCTACACAGCGGCGAGAAGGCTAGTACGCACGATTTTATAAAATTCTGCCAAGTTTAGACTACGTAGTATAAAAAAAAAAATTATGCATATTAATAAACTAATTGAGATAGGTTGATTTAACTGTATTTTTTATGATAAATTGATAATGGTACGGAACCCTTCGCGCGCGAGTCCGACTCGCACTTGGCCGGTTTTTGTTGATATATTTGCCACGAATAATTTGTATTTGTACCCATTTGATACAGGTCTTATTGAAATTCTTCCCAGGTTTCCTCCTCCGTCCAATGGTCTCCCGTTCCGGTAACCCAGTGGCCGCAGTCCTATCGTCCTGGCTGCTAGTGCAGCTCGCCATAGTGACGGGCTCGCTGAACGCGATCGCACAGATCAACTCCGTGCTGTTCATGACGAGCTACTTCGCGATCAACCTCGCCTGTCTGGGCTTGGAGCTGGCTGGGGCGCCTAACTTCAGGTCACTCACATTAGTAATCTTACTTTAGTTACATTAAACGCTTAACTCACTCACTCACTCACTCACTCACTCACTCACTCACTCACTCACTCATTCACTCACTCACTCACTCACTCACTCACTCACTCACTCACTCGCTCACCCGCTCACTCGCTCACTCGCTCACTCACTCACTCACTCACTCACTCACTCGCTCGCTCACTCACTCACTCACTCACTCACTCACTCACTCACTCACTCACTCACTCACTAATATAGCCAACTGGTTAGGATTTTAATGACTAAGTATGTATATTGTATATATGACACCTTTGATATCTAATATGGGTATAGCATAAGAAGCGTGAAGCTTCTTAACACCATTTGTATTTGTCTAAATGTATTTCTTTTAGTAATCTTACTTTAGTTACATTAAAACGCTCATATTACTCACTAATATAGCCAACTGGTTAGGATATGAATGACCAAGTATGTGTAACTGACACCTTTGGTATCTAATATGCGCGAAGCGCATATAGCTAAAAAGCGTGAAGCTTTTAAACACCGTATCGTCTGAATATCAAAATTTTCAAGGAATTTTACTTAGGTTACATCAAAACTCAAATTACTCACTAATATAGCCAACTGCGGATATAAATGAGTATGTATATCTGGCCGGCTTGGTATCCATGGCAACCCTGGCGTCCTGGCTGCTAGTGCAGCTCGCCATAGTGACGGGCTCGCTGAACGCGATCGCACAGATCAACTCCGTGCTGTTCATGACGAGCTACTTCGCGATCAACCTCGCCTGTCTGGGCTTGGAGCTGGCTGGGGCGCCTAACTTCAGGTCAGACACTTTAAGACCCTTTTAGTGCTTCTAATACTGGTATTAGAAGCCCTAGACGCCTTCTAAACCCTAAAAGAACAGCTTTCCTAGTATGACTTCAAATTGGAAGGTTTATAGCTTGATTGAAAGGAATAGTCTCGAATCACTGTTATTCTTACTTTCCCCACTATAGATGGCGCTTAGAGTTGGCTGGAGCTCTATATTCCATCATTCTTACTTGGATTCTGTTAAAACGGAAGCAGTGTCTATTATGCGCGAAGCGCATATAGCATAAGAAGCGTAAAGCTTCTTAACACCATTTGTTTTTGTCTGAACTGAATGACCAATTTTTTAGTAAATTTACTTAAGTTGCATCAAAACGCTTAAATTACTCACTAATATAGCCAACTGGTTAGGATATTAATGACCAAGTATGTATATCTGACACTTTCGGTATCTAATATGCGCGAAGCGCATATAGCATAATAAGCGTGAAGCTTTTAAACACCGTATCGTCTGAATATCAAAATTTTCAAGGAATTTCACTTAGGTTACATCAAAACTCTCAAATTTCTCACTAATATAGCCAACAGCGGATATAAATGAGTATGTATATCTGGCCGGCTTGGTATCCATGGCAACCCTGGCGTCCTGGCTGCTAGTGCAGCTCGCCATAGTGACGGGCTCGCTGAACGCGATCGCACAGATCAACTCCGTGCTGTTCATGACGAGCTACTTCGCGATCAACCTCGCCTGTCTGGGCTTGGAGCTGGCTGGGGCGCCTAACTTCAGGTCAGACACTTTAAGACCCTTTTAGGGCTTCTAATACTGGTATTAGAAGCCCTAGACGCCTTCTAAACCCTAAAAGAACAGCTTTCCTAGTATGACTTCAAATTGGTAGGTTTATAGCTTGATTGAAAGGAATAGTCTCAAATCACTGTTATTCTTACTTTCCCCACTATAGATGGCGCTAAGAGTTGGCTGAAGCTCTATAATCCTTCCTCATTCTTACTTGGATTCTCTTACAAATCCCTTAAAAACGGAAGCAGTGTCTATGCGCATATAGCATGAGAAGCGTGAAGCTTCTTAACACATTCTATTCGTCTGAATATCAATTTTTTTAGTAATCTTACTTTAGTTACATTTAACGCTTAACTCACTCACTCACTCACTCACCCACTCATACACTCACTCACTCACTCACTCACTCACTCACTCACTCACTCACTCACTCACTCACTCACTCACTAATATAGCCAACTGGTTAGGATATTAATGACCAAGTATGTATATTGTATATCTAACACCTTTGATATCTAATATGCGTATAGCATAAATAAGCGTGAAGCTTTTAAACACCGTATCATCTGAATATCAAAATTTTTCAAGGAATTTTACTTAGGATGCATCAGCGTCGAAATGACTATCGGGCTCTACCATGTACTAAATCATGTAACTTAAAAATGTTCCACTCGGGGCCACATATGATGTGTGCAAAATTATATAATAAGCTACCATCCGAAATAAAATGTATAGATAATGTGAAATTGTTTACTAAAAGGCTTGACACTTACTTATTAGAAAATTGTTACTATACATTACAAGAATATCTAGACGATGAGCAATAATTAAGGAATTTAAAAATTATCTTAGTTTTTAAGTAAATTGTGTTAAATATGTTATCGTAGTTTTAAAGTACATTGCTGTGCCTCTACGGGGTGCATATTATAATATGTACATATGTATTATTACTGTTGTAATATGTGTGCAATAAACAATTTGATTTGATTTGATTTGAAATACTCAAATTACCCACTAATATAACCAACTGCGGATATAAATGAGTATGTATATCTTGCTTTCCCACTTTAGATGACGCTTAGAGTTGGAGTCAGTCGTCACTTTTAGAATTTTTCTAAATCGTAAAAGAATGGCAGCAAAGATGGCCACAATGACCGGTCCTGCGCCACTCGCATCCAGCGGATTTCTGCGACCAGGTCATCAGTCCACCTTGTGGGGGGCCTACCCACGTTGCGCCTTCCGGTACGTGGCTGCCACTCGAGAACCTTTCCGCCCCAAACCTTCTACGCACAATATGCCCCGCTCTCTGCCAGGATTTCAGTTTAGAGATTCGGAGAGCTATATCGGTTACTTTGGGTCTGCTGCGGATAGTCTCATTCTAATCAGATCTCACAGAGAGACTCCCAGCATAGCCCTCTTCATGCCCTTTGGGTGACTTTGAGCCTTCTTACGAGGCCCATTGTAAGTGACCACGTCACTGGCAACTCATACCGAACAAAGACTCGTCTTCAAACACTGCGGAATATTGGACGAAAAGATGTTTCGTAGCTTCCTGAACGCTGTCCAACCGAGTCGGAATCGACAATTGACCTCTTCCTCGAAGTTGGACCTACGTACCTGGGTAGTTTGTTCTAGGTAGGTATATGTAGTCGTCTACAACTTCATGTCAATGTAATTTATTATTTACCTACTTTCAATTTCAGGTCAATCGCGAGTTTTATAGATTTTTTTATTCACACGGTTTACAGTTTAGCACCAATACACCGATAAACGAATTACAACTTAAGAAAAATAATTACATATAAAACATATCAAATACAAGTACTAGAAAGTCTATCATAATCATAATAATCATAATCATAAAACATATCAAAAAATCATATCATCCATCCTCTCACAGAACCTCAAACACTCCGTGCACACATTCGTCCATCTCCAAGCAAATAAGTCACACTCAAGTGCTGATGTCAGGAGTGTGTTTAGCAGAGTTGGGCAAAAAGTAATATGATTACTCCTTCCGATTACTTTTGTATGTGTACTTTGTAATATTTATTACAAATTACACATACAAATGTAATTTATAAAAGTAATTATATTACTTTTTGCCCAACTCTGGTGTTTAGTAATGAGAGTGCACGGGGGAGTAGCGAGTTTTTAAGCGTAAGACAGTACGTGTCGCAGGGATGGCTAACAAAGGCCGCCGTCGTGGCCGTAAACGAATCGTGGTGTCATCAGGCACGTATAATCTCACGACTCGAGCCACAAGTTCAAGAAGTTAAAAGACCCTTACTTAAAAAAATGGATTTAACCGAATTCGGGTCGCTCACCTATACATGAACCCTGATAACATGTTCATATTCATATTCATATTCATTTATTCATAAAATTAAAAATTTTACATGTCATAAATAATAAAATAAAATTAGGATGTCAATTAATTTACAGTTTACATTAAAATAATCTATTCAACATTATTATACATGTTATTTAAAAATCAAAATAAAAAAGAAAATATACATTAAATTACATCAAATTAAATCGAATTAAATTAAATTAAATTTAATTATAATTTTTCATATTCATGCATATCATAAAATGCTTGATCAGTAAGCCATTTTCTTATTTTTTTATTAAATGCTATGTCATCTGTGATTGTTTTGAACTGTCGGGTAGTTTATTATAGACACCTGGCCCTGCAACAGATATGGTTTTTTCTGACTTTGCAAGTCGAACAGTCCTTTTTTGGGGAGTCATATAAAAAGGCCAATTTTGTCGTCAGCCGTCATTCAAGCATTTCTCCTGGCACACACCTGCCTAGCGGGGCTCCTCGGCTGCGCGGGGGTCATGTTCGCGCTCCGCCCCGCCCACGCCAGCGGCGCCGCCTTAGCCTGCGCCGCCCTAGTTCTCACCCTCCATGCTGTGTCCCCCGCCGCAGCCTCTCCCGCATGGGGCAGTCTCAGCCAGGCGCTCATATTCCACCAGGTACAGTACCGGCCAATAATATATCACATACATGTTTTTTTCAGTAGATTTATTTTTATTTTTGTAAATGTTTTTCCTACTTTCCCCCTCGCGACTATAGATAGTCTAGGCATAGGCCTTTACACTAGCGATGAAAAAACTGGGCATCATGTAGTGATTTTTTCATAAAGAGATTTTGCGTTAGGCATGGATTTATTAGTAAAATTCTTTTTTTTACTACAGCTATTTTCGCAATATGCTGTGTCTCCAATTGCAATTCACAATACTTGATTGCAGTATTCATCATTAAACGGTGCAAAAGTACCGTAATAATATGCTACCTACATGCGAACATGTGCCGCTTACTCTATACACGCTCATACAAAAAAGTCACGAGCCAGGCGCTCATATTCCACCAGGTATATACCCCACGCTACTCTAGCCTGCGCCGCCCTAGTCCTGCTGTCCATGCTGTGTCCCCCGCCGCAGCCTCCCCCGCATGGGGCAGCCTCAGCCAGGCGCTCATATTCCACCAGGTATATACCCCCACGCTACTCTAGCCTGCGCCGCGCTAGTGCTCACCCTCCACGCCGTGTCCCCCGCCTCCCCCTGGGGCAGCCTCAGCCAGCTCATATTCCACCAGGTATATACCCCACGCTACTCTAGCCTGCGCCGCGCTAGTGCTCACCCTCCACGCCGTGTCCCCCGCCTCCCCCCTGGGGCAGCCTCAGGCGCTCATATTCCACCAGGTATATACCCCACGCTACTCTAGCCTGCGCCGCGCTAGTGCTCACCCTCACCAGGTATATACCCACGCTACTGCTACGCTAATTATTTCTAAATTGAAATATGAAACATTAAAGACACATACTTTTCTTTCATCCATCATCAGCCTATGATAGTCCACTGCTGGCCTCTCCTATTAACTATGCATATAGACGCATTAGGAGGTAAATGCCCCATAATCGCCACGCTGGGCAAGCGGATTGGCGATCGCAGTAATGTGTCCACTATGATGACGCTGCTGCCCCATCAACAATCTTGTAGAATGGTCAGGTAACACTTCAATCCCTTAGTCGACTCTTACGGCACCCGCAGGAGGAGTTGGGGTGGTGACAAATCTATTCTTACTGCCATCACCACACGGCAAGATGATGACTGTATTTAAAACTATTTTTTTTTAGAACAGATGGTGTATTTTTTGGGCTCTAGTGCGAGAAGTGTGCCCATTTTACATCAGGTTTGAAACTTCGGAGGGCCATCTGTACTAAAAAACGTCGTACGAGACACGCGCAAAAACTCCCTATCGGTCGTGTTTTAAAACATCGCCACTCGTTTCGAATTTCATGTTTTTGGCACATGTGTCGTAATGTACTATTTTAGTGCAGATGGTGCGTTTTTCAAGCTCTAGTGCGAGAAGTGTGTCATTTTATTTTATTTTATTTTTTTCGCTCTCGTGTTGTAATGTACTAATTTAACGTTATGCACGACGTAATTCACGAAGAAATTATTAAGTAATTTTTGTACTGAACTTCTATTTAATAAATTGAACAGAACTTGTAGAGTAGGTCATTTGGCAGTACTCAAATGTGACGTCACTTTTGAGTATTTTCGTATAAAAGTTCCATAGTGGTGATCGTTTTGACATTTCGAATAAAAATGCTGATTTGACTTGCCAGTCATCATGGCTATTCGCGGCCGAGCCGTTACATATAATAAGCACGTCCAATGTAAAGTGAGCTATAAACTGCTAAACATTCAATTTCCTCGACTGCACATATGAGCTTTTACACTTTTAGGCATACAACTCGGTCTCTTAAAGTCAGGACATTTTATCTAAGTGCCGCGTGGTGGCGGCAGTAAGAATACATTTGTCACCACCCCCAACTCCTCCTGCGGGTGTCGTAAGAGCCGACTAAGGGATTGAAGTGTCACTGACCATTTTTTATAACGATTGATGATGGGCAGCAGCGTCATCACTGTAAACAGATTACTGCGATCGCCAATCCGCTTGCCCAGCGTGGCAATTATGGGCATTTACCTCCTAATGCGTCTATGCGTATAGTTTAATAGGAGAGGCCTTCATCCAGCAGTGGGACTGTCATAGGCTGGTGATGATATACCCCACGCTACCGCTCTAGCCTGCGCCACCTATATTATTGGCCGGTACTGTATATGTACTAAGCACGTCCAATGTAAAGTGACCCATAAACTGCTAAACATTCAATTTCCTCGACCGCACATATGAGCTTTTTCACTTTTAGGCATACAACTCGGTCTCTTAAATTCAGGACATTTATATTATCAAACCGGAATCAGAAAGAGATTCGAAAGTACTGTTGACACAACAATTGACACAATATTTATCAAGGAAAGAGTTGTTTATAGATCCCCGCGAGTGATTAATTAGTCGATTCTTTGTAAGTCTATGAACTTAAACTACAAATATATATAGATTTAATTATGCATATATCCTAGATTGACTTATACACTGTCATGTCAACAGTACTTTCAAATCCCTTTCTAATCGCGGTTTGATAATATCAAATATCTGTGTATTTCAAATCTTTTTATTTCCCCAGGTCCGCAAATACCTGCTGCTCCTGGACCCTCGTCGGGAGCATGTAAAGTTCTGGCGGCCGCAGATGCTGCTCCTCATCGCGTCTCCTCGACAACAGGCTCCGCTTATAGACTTCGTCAACGACCAGAAGAAGGTAAGATATACAGGGTGGTCCAAACCTTGACGTCAAAAAATTTTTTTTAGATTCCTCACGTCATGAGCTATCAGAATATACCCCATGTATGTTAGCCGATTTTTTGTAGTTTTCGAGTTATGAATTTTTGAAAATTTTTTTTTTGAGAAATTATGGAATGATGAAATTTATTAACAAAAAAAAACTATTGGGCTTTTTAACTAGTTTCTTTTTGTAAAAGTATAACTACAAATAAACCATTTACTGACAAAAAAATTAGCGTCCTCACTTTGATACAAGTAGGATAAAAAATACCAAATTCAAAATTTTACGTTAAAAAACGCATCAAAATAGCATTAATGTACGTAAATAAAAAAATGAAACCGTATCCCAAGGATTTTTTGGTAATCTAAAGACTGCCCTGGACCTTAAACCTTCGCAAGAGCAAAAAAAAAGTGATACTTAATGATGAGGATTTTTCGGAGTAGTCGGTCAAATAAAATTAAAAAAGCTTAAAATTTTCAAGTAGTTAAAAATTTCTTGAATAACTACACAAATTGTGTTTTCGTGGTATTTTCTGTTTTTGTTTATTGATAAGAACAAAAAAACAGACGAAAATTTACTTTATTTTCAAATAAAAAATTTAGAAGCTTTTTTTTAAATTTATTTGACCGACTGCCCCGAAAAATCCTCATCATTAAGTATCACTTTTTTTTTGCTCTTACGAAGGCTCAAGGTCTAGGGTGGTCTTTAGAATACGAAAATTCCTTGAGATATGTTTTATTTTTTTATTTACGTACTTTAATGCTATTTTGATGCGTTTTTAGCGTAAAATTTTGAATTTGGTCTTTTTGATACA